>SPJY01035202.1:3505629-3528126 GCA_005191435.1 Raddia distichophylla
ATATATAGTGTAATATATAGCATTTCCCTAGTCCGAGCCCGTGGCTCACCGGACTAGTTAGCTATATGACTTTCTCACCGCCCTGGCTCGAATGCATGCTCTTAAGAGTGTATGCAACATAAACATAACTAAGCAACATATTCCAATCTCATTCCATCACTATCCTCCATGCATCCATTCATCAAGTTCATCAGTCATAAAGCAGAACATATATATATAGTATAGTACGTTATTCTAGCATGTATTACCACCCATATCGCATATGTACTTGCCTTAGTTACCCGGCGGGGCGGAAGAACGAGTGGTCGACGCCGATCCCGAAGCGGTGCCTACACATAGCAAGCATGACAATCAATCGATCTGATGCCCTTACTAAGCCAACGATTAGACTTAGTACCCCATTTAGCCCTTCCCCTATTCAACCTATAACACAATAGGCTCCCAAATTTACGACAACCCTCAACTATTAACCTACAAAGTGGCTGACCACAAAGGCTACTAGCTTAACAAAATCTCGTCGCGATCTACACTGGGCAGCAGCACTCCGGAAGGCATAACTTCTAAACCGCTAGGTCAAAACGCGTGTTCTTGGACTCGTTGGAAAGCTAGAAAGATAAGCTACAATTTCTTCCATAAGGACGAGCCCTGAATCCTAGCCGAAACACTCTGATTCCACTGGACAAACTACTGCATTCAAAGGCCAGAAACTCCCCTTAAAATACAAGCTTAGGAGTTGCACTTCTTCCCAAAATCCATCCTAAACCAACCCATACAAGAACTAAATGCAGGAATATACCTTAGTTTCCCAACATTTTCTAGGGTTTGGAGAAAACCCTAGCTCTCTTCTTCTTCTCCCCTTCTCCTTCCTTCATTTGGCCGGCCTCCCCCTCCACCTTCCTTCTTCCCTTCTCTTCCAAAACCAGTCCCCCTACCCCTCCCCTCTGCCCAAGCTGGGGAGAGCGTCGGCTGGGACGGCGGCGCCTAGAGGAGGGCGACGGCCGGGGGAGGAGGAGGCGCTAGGAGGCGGCGGCGGCTGGGGGGAGGAGCACGGGCTGGGGGAGACACCGAATAAAAGGGGGGGGGAGAGAGAGATAATGGCAGGAGAGCTCGAATGGGGGAGAGAGATGAGGGGAACAGAGAGCTGGCTGCCTTATCTCTTTAGCTGGGGGATCGGTGGTGGGCTGGGCTTGGCCCATCGGCCCACTGCCCTCTTAAGAATTGGTATTACATTCTCTCTGTCCTCCTCCTGGCTGTCCATCTGTTCCAGATCCGACGGCACCCGATGTTGACGCCCGCCAGATCTGGCCGGGGCGGCGCCTCCTCCCCTCCCCTCCTCGGCAGTGGCGCCCGATGCTCCTCCTCCCTAGCGTGGCGCAGGAGGCAGAGGAGGCGGCGTCGTCCCCCTTGGTCGACCGCGGGCGGTGGGTCCTCTCCCATCCTCGGCGGCGGTGCGGTAGGCTGTCGGAGCTAGCCTGGCCTGCGCCGTGCGACGGCTGTCAGCGCGGGGGGTGTGGGGGCGATGGTTTGCGTTAGACGGCGAGGAACCCATGCCATCCGCCTCCATCGTGCTTCGTTCCGACTTTACTGCCTTGTCCCTTCCCCCTTGTAAGGGACCCGGTGGTCCTGCCAGCCTCTTCCGAGCCGGTTGGCACTTCGGTTGGTTGTGCGCCGTCGAGGCGCCGTTCGCTTCCCTCATTCTTCTTCACCGCCTTCACGCACAGTGGTGGATCTCGGCGCCGGCTTTCCCTCTTCCTTCTTCTTCCACTCCTTCTGGGCCCGTCTTGGCGGAGACCTCCCGGGGGGACCGCTCTGTGAGGCCGAGTCCACATGCAAGAGGCTCGGTTTGGGCGGTGTGTTGGCCGGAGCGGTTGGAGTGGGTGTGCTCCAGGGGCCGGTGGCCTCGTAGCTCGGCGTAGCTCGGCACCGGCTTCTTCTGCTTCTTCCCCCTCCCCCTGAGCCCATCTCGGTGGTGGCCACTTGGGGTGGTCCGCTTCGGTGGCTGGCCGAAGTGGTCGGAGCAGGTGGCTCCATGGGCGTGTGTCCGGCGGCCCCTAAGCTCCTCCCATGGTGGCATGGTGGACCATTGCCCGTCCTCGGCGACACGGCGACCCCTGTTGGTGACGAGGCTCGTCTCAGGCCATCTAGGTGGCGTGGCGTCCTGTATCTTTCCCTGTTCGACCGTTGGCCTAGTGGGCTTCGGTGGTGTTCCCGGTGGTGACCGGAGGTGTGTCTGGCTTTAGCCAGGGTTGCAGCGGAGCGCTGCGGTTGTACCCCGTGTTTGCACGGGTTTTTATTTTATTTTCTCCTGGTTATCAATGAAATAGATTAGCAGTTCTCCTGCCCCCTCTTTCAAAAATCTAATGTAAAACTTGTCCCAAAATTTCGGGTGCGCAGAGCAATGAAGCTGGCGAAGCGATCACTAGTCTAGACAGAGCAAGAATATGCATGTGTACCAATTTTTACTCAACAATACTTATTATTCCTTTAAAATTATCTAAAATTTGCAAAACCTTTTGCACTTGCTCACTGCCAAAACACGGTTCCATTTTTTTCATTCCATATGGGTGTCCAACAAACTTTTTAAAATTGGTACAAGATAACCAATATAAGGAATTTTTTAATTTTTTATTTTCTAAAAATAAATAATTTTTTTCCTAAAATTAAATAAATAGACGCATTTCACTGTTCCATCATGCAGGATTTACAATTTTCACGGAAGTAAATCGCACCTCGGTAGCCGGGGATATACGGAGGCAAATCCCACCGTTTGGCTCAACCAAACAGAGGGATTTATCCAAATAAACGAAGTGTCCAAAGAAATACGAGAAATGATCTAAAAAATTGAAGAAACGATTCAAAAAATTACCAAAAACATGCAAATACAACGAATCATCAATCTTAAAAGTAAAAAAAACGTTAGACACATGTTGAGGTAAGAACAATTAATAATTTTAGAAGACTCCAAAACATGCCAACCTGCAAGAGAGAGAGAATCAAAGGCCTTCCTCAGACATTTAAATTTGGTCTAAAACATTCTTTTACTTTTGGGGATCGAAGATTCGTTGTGTTTGCATGCTATTGGCAATTTTTAGGAGCATTCTCTGCTTTATCCGGACACTTGGTTTGTTTGGACAAATCCCTCTGTTTGGTTCAGGATTTCAAAAATCGTCGGAGCCCTCCGAGCTGTGACTTGCGAGGAGCCGATTAACAGGCGGTTTGTGGCGGTTTAGTGTTCAAATGGATTTTTAGAATTTACCAAATTTTGGATGGTTAGTTGGCAGTTTTTTGCGGTTAGCTGTGGTTTCAGACAGTTAGTCACGGTTTTTTTATGGTTTTGTATTTTTTAACACAAAAAACACATGAATTGATTATAAAAACTTTAAATTTAAAATTCTATTTAATACAAAATGCTTATAATAATTAATAGTATTTTTACAAATTTTATGCAAGTTTTCATTTCAAATTTTATTCGCATGAATTTCAAATGGCTAGCCTCCGTGGTTTTTCTAACCGCCCACCTGCGGAGCGCGGTTAACAACCATTTTGTAAACTCAGGTTTGGTTTGGCTGGATTTAAATCCCTCTGTTTCATTTAGCGGGATCAAATCAAACGGAGGGATTTGTCCCGATATATCCTTCGGTTGCCTTAATGCCCATATGGCAAAAAAAAATAAAAATTCCATCAGTTAAATTGGCGGGATTTATATCCCGTCTGATGGAATGGCGATAGACATATATTTATTTTATTTTAATAAAATAAATATTATTTATTTATTTTGAAAAATTAAAAATATAAAATGTTAAACAAATCATCGGTTGTTCGTACTATAACTCCACGTCCCAGGCTGAAGCTCACCATGCCATGGGCGATCCGCTCCTACATGCTGCCATACCATATTGGTTTTTGAGTTTTGACCGAAGATTTTGGCCTTGTTCTTTTCAGCGTATCGTTGCGTTGGCGTAATACTGTAGGTCCCAAGCTAAAGCTCACCATGCCATGGGCGATCCGTTCCTACATGCTGCCATACCATATTGGTTTTTGAGTTTTGACTGAAGATACTATCTAAGCATATAATTAATTTGGATCTATATATATTTTTTCGTAACGAATATGCACGTAATTATATCATGATTTTTAAAAGATAAATCAAACCTACGGTGAAAGAGCTTCCGAATTATTATATAAAGTTGCATCTTATCGACTTTGAAGAATTGTGAAATTGGGGGAGTAGCATAACTATTGTAGTATTATATATAGAAAGCATTCTGCTCCCTTGTCATGAATAAGGTTTTGTTGTTTTGGGTTGATCTGAACGGCTAAAATGATCGAATTTCGAGAGTTTTTTGAGGTAGTTTCGAAATTCAGATCCATTTCATTTGACTTGCCTTTTAATTTGTTATGACCCGCCTTCGAAACAGTGAAAAAACGGACTTAAAAAACTGAAAACATATGTCTTTTTAAAACATAAATAAGCCGTTAAACTGTTAAGCTGTTAAAATAATGTTTCAAGTGTTGTGCCAAATATCAACACGATCACTAAAATAAACCATTGAGCATTAATTAGTTACTATTACAATGTATATTTTGCAAACTAATGATTATCATTTACAAATATATTCTAAATACGTTTAAAAAATATATTCACAGCTAATATTTTAGAAACTTGATTTACCACGTATGTAAAGCTATTAATTTGTTTATTAATAAATGCTCAAGTGATGCTAATAGCAATGAAGATGATGTCTTCGTTCGAAGGGCAAGCGGTGATGCAAACCATAATGTCTCCACTCCCATAGGTGGATTGCCTCTTTATTATCCATACCATTCCTACTGCATCAGGATTTGTGTTTTTTTTTCTCCCTCCACCCCTAGCTACTCTCCATTCTCCTTTTGATACATCCCGTATTAAACTCACTATACCTTGCTCTTCACTCTCTGGGCTCATTTGGAAGAAACGGGAAACAAATCCTAGAAAAAGTAGACCACTAAGTGATTTTTTGCCATTCGAATATCTGAGGCTCTCTCCAACAGGAATTCTTAAATTTGATCCCCTATAGCCTCATATACAGTCTTCCTTTAAAAATAATCTCTTCCTATATTTCTTCCATCTCCAACAACGTTCCCTATATGGAGAATTATACCCTAAATATAAAGGAATGGAGAGAAAACCTTTATTTTAGGGAACGGAATAGGAAATGCTGTTGGAGCATATAGAGGAAGAATCTATCCCCTATTTTGGGGTAGAGGGTACTTTAGGGGAACCTGTTGGAGACAGCATGATACCATTCCCCGTATCTCTCCTCCAGCCCACTCGGCCACTGCCCCACACACCCACCCAGCCCCCTTAGCTACTCTCCATTCTCTTTTTCAAGCAGCCCAACAATTCCTTTTGATACATCGCCCTTCACTCTCTATGTTCCTTTAATCCCGTACTCTGCAAAATAAACTTCATTAAAATGCCACTCTCGCGATGGTTTTTCTCGCTTGCGTGCCAATTTGGATTGTTTGAAAGACTAGATTCGGCATTCTGTAGCCGCTTCTAGCCTGGACTCGGCGTTCTCCTGACGGATCGGTGTGATCTTATTCTCTCTCTTTTTCTTTTTTGAAAAAAGACGGATCGGTGTGATCTAGCCTGGATCTGGCGTGGATATTCAGTTTTTTTCTTCCTATTCCAAGCGGATGAATATGTTTCAGTTTGTTCGTTCGTTTTTCTTGCTGTAGGGGAGCGAGGGCTAAGATAACTCAGTTTTTTTGCATGGTACACTTCAGAATTGATGCTAATACTACTTCAGAATAAATCAGTTTTTCAGTCTCGCAGAGCTACATGAAAATCTGATCCCCGGCAGCGGATGAAACGGTTTTGCTGAATAAGGATAAAAGGAAGCGTCAGAACAAATGATTCGCGCCATCGTGTGTGGGGGCTGTGTCAGAGGATGTTTGCACTGTTACATTTTATTCTGCAACATAAAAAACGTTCTCACGAACCGCATCGTGTGGGATGGCTGATTATTTTTACCATGCTCCTGCGTACACCACGTCAAGGAGGGGCATTCAGAAACAACCAAGAGTGAACAGCACAAAATGGGAAGACCTGTACATAATATTGCAGAAGTTTTTGAAACTACAAAACACAGCGATCCAGTTTGAATATTTGGAGGAAGCGCCCAGGACCAGGAGAATCGAAAAGAGTGGGGATGGCACCAGAACGGCGGAATCGAAAAGGGACGAGACAAGAGGTATTGATATCATCTCCAACAGTATCTTTTCGGAGATCATGTTCTTTTTATGAAGAGATTTTGGTCACTCGCGATCTTTTAACAAAATTTCTTTCCAGTTCTTTCAAGAAGAAATTTTTTCGTGCAGTCCTTCTAAAAAGAAATTCTCTCGCTGCTTTTTTCATGAATATTTTTAGATAGATGTTGTTAGAGATGGTGGAGAACAAAGGGGAAAATGTGATGAAGGAAATGAAGGGGAGAATGGAACGGGAAAAAAAAAATTGGAGATGGCCCGCGGGGTATATGGCAGCCTCCGTGCTGGCTGGCACAGCACGCTAGCAGTCTGGCACGGGCACCCTCACATGATCACATCATCATCTCCTACCTCCTCATCTTCCTCATCATCATCATTCATCAGCATTGCATGCGGCTGCACAACCCTGCGCAGCAAGCTACCAGCTGAAAGACGCGAATGGGGAAAGCCTGATCTGCTCGTCGCCGCCCTCCCAGCTGATGCTAGGGAGGAGGTTTCCTCGAAGTGGCAACTACTAAAGAAACGTCTGGTACCACATGGCAGCGGCTCTACAGTACTTGCCACTGCCACTGCATTGCATGCTCGCATGAGCAGCGGAGGATGGACGACACTCGTCGGAGAGGATGGAAGCTGTGTTGTCTGCTTCCTCTCTGATAGATTCCCTGCCGTGTGTAGGACTAGGATCCTCATTCTCTCTCTCTCTCTCTTTCTCTCTCTCTCTCTCTTCTCTCTCTCATGATGAGGCTCGGATGAGCACTTGAGCAGTGGTGCAAAGGAAAAGGGAGGAAGATGAGAGGATTTTGGCAGGGGCAGAGGACGAGAGGGGGGGTGAGCCTTTGCGTAAAGGGTCGCTGTCTTTCTATCTCTTTTGGCGGGAGTTTCCACGGCTCCATGATCTAGCCCCGCGCCAGCATCTGCGCTCGGATCTTGTAATCATCGGTGATGATTCACGGAAAGTTTGTAAGGAGCAATTCAAATGCTGTTAGAAAGATTCTCGCGTTGTACGTAGCATGTGCATGCGGTTGCATTATTCAAGCCGTACGTGTGTATTGATGGTGCGAATCGAACATAACCAAAAAACCATGTGGATAAGATACATGTTCCTCCTAGAATCGGCGGTTTAAGCGGTGGAAGTTGTGCGAATATGTGATCAAGTGACGGAGCGCGCGCGCTCTCTCTCTCGATAGATTGATAAATTGCTCAATCATATTATCGACGTTTAATTTGTAAACTTCAGATTTTGAGTGCACTTGGTGCACACAATTCACTTCTCTCTCTATTTTTTAATTAAAATGTATTTGAATTGACACATAAATTAAGAAAATTATCAAACGAAGAGAAAGTGAATATTGAAGATAAGTGCACCTTTATGTTTAATATATATTCATGCACAAAAACCACAAAATACCTATCGCCGCAGGAAAATAACCAGCACTGGTAGGAGTAGCATGTACCTATCTACCTCTCAGACTCGAAACTGATGATAGATGATTATGATCCTATTGTTGTGATGATGTAGCCGGCAAGGTTGCAGCATATAGAAAGTAGTCGACGTCGTGCAAGCAAATAGCAATTGCGTCTGGCGCTGCAAAAAAATCGTATGCCATCTCCCAGTGCAGGATCTAAACGACGGAGGGTTTTGGAGATCTGCTCTCCCGCTTCACAGTACATGTGTGCAACGGGATGGAGCAAGGTATATGCGACAAAGTAGTTGATGGAAAGAAGCAAAATCTGTTTGTTCTCGTGTGTACGATTTCTTCTCTCCTTCTTGAAAGGATGCAAGTTGGTATTAATTTATAGATGCATAGAAAGATGTTATCCAAAAATGGGATACCATCGAGTTGACAAGTTGGACTTAACATACAAGTTAGACAAGATAAGAAGTATGCCTAACTTTGTTAATTCTTAACACCAACTTTGTCTAACTTTGTACTTGACCCTGAAATTGAAGAGAAAAATAAATTACAAAAGGAGCTACACTTGGGAAAGAGTTTGAGCATTCGTGTAAGTGTTATTCCCTTCCACACATGGGCCTTTCTCGTTTCTCGGAGCTCCAGCTGCTAGCTGCTGCCTTGTACTCCCTAGCACTACCTAGCACTAGAGGTCAACAGGAAAACCATCTCGTGCGTGCGTACAGTACCGGCACCTCCAAACTAGCCAAGCACGTACCTGCACGGCTGTACCGGAGGGCGACGCTGTCACGCACATTATCATGTGGTTTGCGGTTGGAACTTGCGTTCGACTCCTTCTGCTTGTCCCTGGTACGTCGAGGGCGAAGGTTATATATTATCGAAAGCTATATTCATACTACTCGCGTTTGCTGCAAAAGTTTGCGTGAACTCGAGGCTTAAAGTACTTAAGAATTTTTATATATATATAGACCTATCCGTACGTGCGGGTAGCAAGAAGATGGGTTGAAACAGTAAAAATCAAGGTCCTATATGTGAATGTAGGAAATTACGGGGGCTAAAGCACGTACGATATGCTCACAAAAAGGCAGCAGAGGGGTGTAGAAACCATTGCATGCTTTCAATAGTTAAGATGGTGAGCGCCAGCGTTCGAACGTCCGTTCAAACGCGCGTCGATCAAACGTATCTTGTCCGTCAGATCGTCGGCAGCGCGCGCATCTAAGCGCAGCCCGCGCCCCGTGTGCACCAGACGCAGGAAGGCGGAGTTGGTTGGATTTGCAATTCATCATTTTTTAATTAAGCTTCCGATTTTTGTATAAAATTCAAACAGTGTTCAAAATGCATGGAATAAATTTCATAATTCTTCTAAAATCAAGGGCAACCCATTTTAAACACTTTTAATTTTTTTATTTATTCAGTTTTTCAATTTTTTGATATGAAACTAGGAGAACCCACTTATGAAACTTGACACGTATACTAGTGAAACTTGGCCGTGTGTTGATGAACCTTTGCCCACGTATTGATTAAGGCGAGCGCTAGATGAAACCTGATGAAACTTGAAAATAACATAATGAAACTTGAACAAAACCTGTTGAAACTTAATGAAACTTGGATTAACTTAATGAAACTTAGATGAAACCTGTTAAAACTTGATAAAATTTGGATTAAACCTGATAAAATTTGATAGTTCGGCAAGTTTAACTAGTATGAAATCCAAGTTTCAGTAGGCGAACCCAAGTTTCACCAAGTAAGATTGAAGTTTATATGGCAGCAAACGTCTTGTTTTGTTCGTAAAAATACGAGGAACGCGTTGGTGCAAACGGTTGGTGGATTAGAGCACCCAGTCAAAATTTATCACTACAGGAAACGCACTCTATGTGGGCGGCCAGAAAACTCAGTGTCGGCGGCCAAGTGCCGCCGACACGACAATGTCGGCGGCCAAAATAATGCCGCCGATATATATGGAGTCAGTATCGGCGGCCATATCAAGACCGCCGATAAAGATTAGCGCCCTCCCACCCGCCTGACGAAAATTCAAATTAGTTTCCCGCCAATTAGACTATTTCGGCGGCTAAAAAAATGCCCCCGACATTGCGCCCTCCCCAGACGAAAAAATAACGGGTTGAACGGTTGAACAATAAAGAGGCCCCACGCGTCAGTCAGGCGACGTCGCTGCGATGTGGGGCCAGAAGGTTAGCTGGTAGGGAGCCTGGACGGCCATCTGTGTCGGCGGCATAGCGTAGGCCGCCGACACAGAAAAAATAAAAAATCAGGGGGCGCAGCGTGACTCGAACCCACGACCTGCGGGGAGCCATCGCCGCGCCGCGCGCTGAATACCGGGTGAGCAAAGCAGTTTATTCAACATGTGACGGCTACAGATTCTTTTCTATGTTACGGATGCCAGCAGTGTCGGCGGCCATGTTCTATGCCGCCGACACTGGTGTCCTCTGTATCGGCGGTCGTATAACTTCGTATAATGTATGCTATACGAAGTTATTACGTTTATTCTGGTTGCAAAATGTTGCTTTGTTTTGTTTAGCATACTCCCGAAGTTCTTGCTCATCCATTGTCTCCATTCTAGCAAGCTGCATATAACAAGATCAACAAGAACCAATCATGCGAGGCAAATCCACATATTAAGTAGGATCTTGGCTACTTAGGACCTTACTTTTTTTGTGTCGAACAAAAATATGCTGACAGATGAATTGATTGCAACGCGCACCTCATTAGTAATATTGATTCTCATACTGTTTGACAAAGGATGTGGGCAAAAAGAACAGGTATGCAAGGATATTGTGATGCCACTTACCCATGCATTGAATTCTTCTGTTTTTCTCTGTATATTTCTATCTTGAACATCAAATTTTTCTTTCTCTACAGAAGGCGTCACCTTCTTGTCATTATCTCCACGAGTCATATCAAAATTTGGGTGATTACTACTTAGTTAATGGTTTGGAGTTTCAGGGTGCAAGGATCTATAAGAGTGATGGAGTATATTTATAGGGTTGCTTGGCCATGAAATTAGTCTCACTCCTTTTATGAAAGGAATATAATCAATGAATGCCACGTTGATCCCTTTTTCATGGAAACAAATAAATGCTTACCGGTCTTTGTGACTTCCATCAATCTATGAGCGTTTCCAACAGAATTTTAGGAGACGGTTCACATGGGTTTCATACTCCAAACCCCAAATTTGGTAACCACTATTTGATGCTAACTATATTTTAAGAGGAACATGGATTTCCTGATCAGTCTTGTGGTTTCAAGCTATTGTTCAACATGATGCTTCTTTTTAGCCGAATACAAGAAGAAAGCTATCACCATCAATTTGTTACCTGTGATATAACCATTTCTTTCCTTATTCCAAACATCCATAATTTCTGCAAGAAGTTGATGTATTTGAAAAAGCTAATGGTCCTTAAGTTGCATGGAAATTGAAGAGAAAAATAAATTACAAAAGGAGCTACACTTGGGAAAGAGTTTGAGCATTCGTGTAAGTGTTATTCCCTTCCACACATGGGCCTTTCTCGTTTCTCGGAGCTCCAGCTGCTAGCTGCTGCCTTGTACTCCCTAGCACTACCTAGCACTAGAGGTCAACAGGAAAACCATCTCGTGCGTGCGTGCGTACAGTACCGGCACCTCCAAACTAGCCAAGCACGTACCTGCACGGCTGTACCGGAGGGCGACGCTGTCACGCACATTATCATGTGGTTTGCGGTTGGAACTTGCGTTCGACTCCTTCTGCTTGTCCCTGGTACGTCGAGGGCGAAGGTTATTATCGAAAGCTATATTCTTACTACTCGCGTTTGCTGCAAAAGTTAGCGTGAACTCGAGGCTTAAAGTACTTAAGAATTTATATATAGGAAAAAGTCTACTTACCCCCCTGAAGCATCGACCCCGGCGCACATAACCCCGTGACCTGTAAAACCGGATAACCAGTCCCACAAACTATTAAAACCGGCGCAAATAACACCCTAATAGTTGTATTCAGGGCGGTTTTATCACCGTGGCGGTCCACATGGCATTTCTTTTTACGAAAATTATTTTAACGTCGCGGGTCCCACATGTCTGCCTCTTACTCCTCTTCTTCTTCCTCCATCCCTTCTCTCTCCCTCTCTTCTTCCTCCATCACCAGGCCGCTGCCGCGTGCCCAGACCGTCGCGTGCCCAAGCCGCCGCCCCCGCACACCCAGGCCGCCGCTGCGTGCCCAGGCTGCCGCCGCGCGCCCAGGCCGTCGAGTGCCCAGGCCCCCGCCTCCCCTGCACACCCAGGCCGCCGCCGCATGCGACAGCTAGGCCGCCGCCGCTGCCTCGCACGCCGGCAAGGTCGCCGTGTGCCTGTGGCCGTCGCCGCACCCCAGGTCGCCGCCACCGCGCGCCCCAGGAGACGGTGGCGTGGTGGAGCAAGGAGGTGAGTGAGAGAGGAAGAGAGGAGAGAGGGGAGAGGAAGAGAGTAGTGGCAGACATGTAGGACCCACGACATAAAAATAATTTTCGTAAAAAGAAATGCCACGTGGACTGCCACGTGGCAAAACCGTCCTGAATACCACTATCAGGGGGTTATTTGCGCCGATTTCAATAGTTCGTGGGACTGGTTACCCGGTTTTATAGGTCAGGGGGTTATGTGCGCCGGGGTCGATACTTCAGGGGGGTAAGTAGACTTTTTTCTTATAAATATAGACCTATGCGTGAGGGTAGCAAGAAGATGGTTTGAAACAGTAAAAATCAAGGTCCTATATGTGAATGTAGAAAATTACGAGGGCTAAAGCACAATATGTTCACAAAAAAGCGGCAGCAGAGGTGTAGAAACCATTGCATGCTTTCAATAGTTAAGATAAATCGGAAACCTTATTAGAATTGAAAGCTATTGGCCTGTCCTGAATCATCGGATACCCGATCCAGCGAGCATTTTTCAGCCCAATGGATCGATCAGTGCGATCCATACAAAGAAATGGGGAAACGAAGAATGGGCTCCGGCTCCGGCGACGTCGACTACCTCCTCTGCGACTCACGATCTCGTTGACACATGAGAAGCCACGACAACTGCGACGGCAGCTCAACCTGACTCCGAGTCTCCGACAGCAACACGGTGTGGACGGCCGGCGCAACCGTCGACTCCTCCGGTCGCCGGCCGGGGGTGGTTGCCAGCTGCGTGGCCGTCGGAGAGGAGCTGGCTTGGGCTTGAGCTTGGCCGGGTGATGGGAAGAAAAAGAGAGGGTGCAACAGATCGAGTAGAGAGACAGGTGGAGGACGGCACGGAAGTTCCCTGTAAGTCTGTAACGGTGGACAAGGATTGGCCCCCGACAAGAATGGCCTTATGCCTATCAATAATCATCAACAGAGGTCGTAGTACCAGGAAGCCAGTAAGCACTCGCGTCGTGATCGGTGTAGCTGCTAATTGGTACTAGTGCTGGTTAGCTCGCTGCAACGTGAGAGAGATCGCCGTGCCCGTGCATAGTGCACGGGAGTCGCGGTCGAGGCCACCAGCTGAGCTCCCACGCGTCCGTCCGGCACGCCCAGACGGTACGATCGAGTGTCGATGACGCCGACGCCGACGACTCGATGCATGCACCCGCCAATGGCGGCTTCGAACTTTGATGAGGTCGAATATTAAGCTGGGCCTTGCCAGCTACGATCGACGGCGCGTGGAGTGTGTGTGCTGGAACGCCTCCATATCGATGATGTTGATCGCGACGACGACTATTCGTTCCATGCATGTACGGTGGTTGAACATGATGAGTGATTTGGCAAGCCTCCGCCTGGGAAGAAAATTGTGTGGTATAGGGTGTCGTAGTGGCGCCTAGCTAGATAGCTAGAGAGAGGGAAGAGAGAGGAGAGAGAGAAAGAAAGTAGATAGAGAGAGGAGGAGAGAGATAGAGAGAAAAATAGGTGTCACAGTTCCTTACGTGGCACCCTATGCCATATATTTTTTCCCCCTGCGCCTGGCCCCGATATCATGCGTGGTTGCGATTCTAAGCAAAATACAGATATTTTTGTTATCTGTCTATTATCTATTAATTACTACTGCTACTGCTACTGCTATTGTTATTTTATTTCATTATATCATATTAGAGTTAAATGGAGCGACCACATTCATTTAAAATACAAGAAATTTCTAAGTTAATTGAAGAGAAAAAATATCTACATCGTCGATTATAATGGGACCACATATTAAAGCATAGTTAAACGGAACCACTATATTGATCTAAAATACTTTAAAAAAATCTCACAATTATTGGAAACAAAAAGAAAGAAAATAGTTCATAACAGTTTATGGAATTATTGGAAACGCCTTCGATTATTGTAGATATGAATTATAACAGTTTATATTAAAAAGAATAGTTCATAACCACTACAATCATAAAATAAAAATAATTTGAAAAGTGTTTATATCAAATACGATGTCAGAAAAGAAGTCTACAACAAATAGGATTTTTTTGATGTGTGCCATTATAAAGTGCAATTTCTTCAGTTTTGGCATTACAAAGTGTATATTGCTAGCTATTGATGCCTTTTCTTTTGCAACATAATTTCACCCATGCCATTCTCAAGACTTTTTGGAATTTTCCAGCATATACGAGAACTAAATACGATACGAAATACCCACTAATAATGGGACCCGCATGTAATAGGTTCAACATCTTCTTCCTCATTCTTGATCTTCTCCTCTCCCGATCTCCACCAACTCCGACGAGCTCCTCCTCCAGCCACCGCTGCTCGTCGACGCTGTTGTGCTGCGCCGCCGCCGCTGCGCAGTCGCACAGCTCGCACCCGCCGCTGCGCGCCGCTTGCTGCTGCCGCTATCGTGCTGCTCGTTGGCCACCGCCGCGTAGGTCGTGCGGCTCGTCGCGCTGCCCGTTGTGCCGCTCGCCATGTAGCCCGCCGCATAGCTTGCCGTAGTGTTGCTCACTGGACTTGGGGGAGAGATTAGGAGGTAGAAGAAGAAGCAGAAGGTGAGGGGATGACATGTGGGGTCCACTCATCAGATGCATATTCCCTATATTTCACGCGTATTCGTCTCAGGTATAAGCCAAAAAATCCCGATAAGCATTACTGATAGATTGTTGCAAAAAATAATGGCATCAATATATATAAATATGTGTTTTGTAATGGTAAAACCGAAGAAACCGAATTTTATAATAGCATATACGAAAAAAATCCTAGCAAATATCAGATATAGTCGTGCAAATGTAAAAATACACAGGACACCCGGCTTGTTGCTACGTATGAAAGCAAAGGATTGCTTCCAATAAAGCTGATTGATGCTGAGATTGGTAAAAATAAAATACTCCACAGTATACCGTTTTCTCCGGCGGAACGTATAAATCGATAGCCATCGGATGATAGTTCTCGTCCTCTTCGAGTCAATCTCCTTGCTCTGCGAAGACGTGAACAGCCGCTTTGCTCGCTTTGTTAGCCACCGCCATGCATGCACTTTGTTGCCCGAGCGTCAAGGCTTCGCTCGGTGAGCCGCCACTGTACTGTTCGAATAATAATATTCTCTCCGGTCATAAAAACAAGTCCCTGTTGACTTTTGAACATGCTTTTAACCATTCATCTTATTCAAAAATTTAGTTCAAACATGCGTAAATATAAATCATGCTTAAAGTACCTTTAATGGTAAAACAAATCACAATAAAATAAAAAAAAATTAGTTCAAACACACGTAAATATAAATCATGCTTAAAGTACCTTTAATGGTAAAACAAATCACAACAAAATAAATAAAAACTTACGTACTTTTTTAAATAAGGCGAATGGTTAAAGACGTGTACAAAAGTTAACGGCGATTTGTTTCTATGACCGGCAGTAGTATATTCGTTGGTTGTCGAGCACTCGTGTTCCTTTCCACATCATGATGTTAATTAATTGTTATTGCACCGTCTGGTGCGTCGCCAATTTATGGTCATATATATGTATTGTAGCCTCCGTCCCATATGTAGTCCAAGCATAAATCTGTACGAATCATGATGCACAAATATGATGATGTCACAAGGGCTAATGGTTGGATAACACATGCACGGCCACTAATGCTACATGAATCCATGCTATCTGAGAAGACCGAATTCTGCCGTGTTTTGATGAACATTTTTAAAAACGGTATATACCATTACTTTGGATGGGACTGTACACTTCCCCGCCGTGACGTCCGACGCCTGGCGCGCGCCGGACCAGCCTGGTCCGTTGGATCGTCGGCACCGTGCGGATCCGACGCACCTCCGTGCTCCCCGCGTGCATAGAACTAGCTAGCAGTACAGTTGATTAAAGTTTCAATTAAGCTTCTGATTTTTTTTTTATAAAATTCAAACAGTGTTCAAAATGTGTGGAATAAATTTCATAATTCTTCTAAAATCGAGAGCAACCCATTTTAAATACTTTTAAATTTTTTGATTTTTCACTTTTTCATTTTTTTCTATGTGAAACTAGGAGAAGACACTTATGAAACTTACACCTATACTAGCGAAACTTGACCGTGTGCTGATGAAACTTGGTCGTGTGTTGAGAAAATATGATGAAACTTGAATGAAACTTCGATGTAACCTGATGAAACTTGGATGAAACCTGTTGAAACTTGAATTGACCTGATGAAACTTGAAGAAACTTGGATGAAACTTGTTGAAACTTGATGAAACTTGCATTAAACCTTATGAAACTTGACAGTTCGGCAAGTTTAACGAATATGAAAATCCAAGTTTCGGTAGGCGAAACTCAAGTTTCACCAAGTAAGTTTGTGGATTTATATGGCAACATACATCTTGTTTTGTTCGTAAAAATACGAGAAACACGTTGGTGCAAACGGTTTGTGGATTAGATTGCGATTCTAAGCAAATACATATATTCTTGTTATCGGTCTATTATCTATTAATTACTACTGCTACTGCTATTGTTATTTTATTTTATTATATCATATTAGAGTTAAATGGAGCGACCACGTTCATTTAAAATACAAGAAATTTCTAAGTTAATTGGAGAGAAAAAAGATCTACATCATCGATTATAATGGGACCACATATTAAAGCATAGTTAAACGGAACCACTATATTAATCTAAAATAGTAAAAAATCTCACATTTATTGGAAACAAAAATAAAGATCGACGCCTTCGATTATTGTGGATATGAATTATAACGATTTATATTAAAAGAATAGTTCATAACCACTACAATAATAAAATAAAAATAATTTGGAAAGAGTTTATATCAAATACGATGTCATAAAAAAGTCTATGACAAATATGATTTTTTTTTATGTGTGCCATTATAAAGTGCAATTTCTTCGGTTTTGGCATTACAAAGTGTATATTGTTATTGATGCCTTTTCTTTTGCAACATAATTTCATCCATGCCATTCTCAAGACTTTGGAATTTTCCAGCATATGCGAGAACTAACTATGATACGAAATACCCACTGACGCTAGGACCCGCATGTAATAGGCTCAACATCTTCTTCCTCTTTCTTCTTCTCCTCTCCCGATCTCCACCAACTCCAACGAGCTCCTCCTCTGGCCACCGCTGCTCGTCGACGCTGTTGTGCTGCGCCGCCGCCACGCAGTCGCACAACACACGCCCGCCGCCGCCATGCCGTCGCATAGCTCGCGTCCGTCGCTCACGCCGCTTGCCGCCGCCGCTATCGTGCTGCTCGCTAGCCACCGCCGCCCAGGTCTTGCGGCTCATCGCGCCGTCGCACCGCTCGTTATGCCGCTTGCCGTGTAGCCCACCGCAAAGCTTGTTGTAGTGCTGCTCACTGCTCGCTTGCGGCCACCGACGCTTTTAGAGCTCGTTGTCGTCTGCTCGCTAGAGTTGGTGGAGAGATTAATTGGGAGGTAGGAGGAAGAAGCAGAAGGTGAGGGGATGACATGTTGGGTCCACTCGTCAGATGCGTATTCCCTATATTTCACGCGCATTCGTCTTAGGTATAAGCCAAAAAATCCAAATAATGGCATTATTGATAGATTGTTGCAAAAAATAATGGCAACATATCCCATGTACACGGGGGTACTTCCCATGTAAACCCGTGCACACCAACTAACAAAAGTCATGAAAAATTCTGAAAACAGTTATAGATGTCCTTTATTGGTTGCTCTACCTATATATAAAGTTTGAAGATCAAATTCGTTATATATTAAGAGTTATAAAAAAATAAAATAATGACAAAATTGAATGGTTTAAAATTGATATAGTTTTCTATTTTTTATAACTCTTACTACACAATGAATTTGATCTTCAAACTTTATACATAGGTGGAACAAGTTCATTAGAACATTCGCAATTTTTTTTAAATTTTTCATGACTTTTGCTTGTTGGTGTACACGGGGTTTACACGAAAACCTCTGTGCACACGGGATATGTTGCCAAAAATAATAGCATCAATATATATATATATATATATCGTAATAACTTCGTATATCATACATTATACGGCATGTATGAAAAAATCCTAGAAAATATCAGATATAGTCGTGCAAATGTGAAAATACACAAGACACCCAGCTTGTATGAAAGCAAAGGATAGGTTCCAATATAGCCTATTGGTGCTGAGATTGGTAAAAATAAAATAGACAGTATACCGTTTTCTCCGTAGGAACGTATAAATGGATAGCCATCGGATGATAGTTCTCGTCGTCTTCGGGTCAATCTCCTTGCTCTGCGAAGACGTGAACAGCTGCTTTGCTCGCTTTGTTAGCCACCGCCATGCATGCATGCACTTTGTTGCCTGAGAGTAAGGCTATTCGCTCGGTGAGCCGCCACTGTACTGTTCGAATAAAAACGTATACTCGTTGGTTGTCGAGCACTCGTGTTCCTTTCCACGTCATGATGTTAATTAATTGTTATTGCACCATCTGGTGTGTCGCCAATCGCCATATATACGTGTAGTAGCCTCCGTCCCATATGCAGTCCAAGCATAAATCTGTACGGATCATGATGTACACATATATGATGATTGTCCCAAGGACTAATGGCTGGATAATACATGCACGGCCACTAATGCTACATGAATCCATGCAATGTGAGAAGACCGAATTCTGCCGTGTTTTGATGAACATTTTTCTAAACGGTATATACCATTTCTTTGGATATAATGGGACTGTACACCTCCCCGCCGTTGATTTCTAGACCACTTAAAGACTTGGATCTTTTGGAGGTCGATATATACCTGCATAGGATTTAATGGCCTTATACCCAGCGATATAATACTTTATGATCTATCTGATACCCTATCCTATGTGATACTTAATGATTATCTACCTTATATTTATATGACATTTTATGATACTCACCAGATATATAACTATAAGATACTTCATGATACCTTTATGATACTCAATGATACTTATACGATAACTTTAAAATTTTGATAATAGATAAGTTTTATCATATTTGATGATACCCGATACTGTCATACCAGATGATACCTTCGACCTGACGATTTATAATACTTCATGGTACGTGGCATGATACATAAGAAAATAATATTAAAATCTGAAAATTATATGAAAATAAAAGATTGATTAATTTAGAATCTTAGTTTGCATGATTCGGAGATCGAATAATTTAACTGATATTCATAAAATTTTAATCAGAAAATTAAATTAGTATCAAACCTCAACTAGTCATTCACTTTCAAGCATGGCCGGTGTGCGTGGGCTTTTGCGAGAGACGCGTGCATCGAGGCCAGGGTGCGAGGATGCAGGATGTGAGGCATGGGACACGCAACTCGCCACGGACGACGGCATCCTAGCTCTGCATTATTGCATCATGCACTTCTGTCACTTACACGTGGACAACTGATATGTAAACCTGGAACGCGTTGGGTCCATATGTCAGTGGCCTAAATTATACGAGAAGAACTGCTGATCAGGATGCGCGTCCCTCGGACGAGGTGGGCTGCACCGGTGCGGTTCGTAGTTTTTTTTTTCAGTTGTTTTGCTATACCGTAGGTGTTGGAAACGTAGGTATACCAATTCCGAAATTAATTATACGACAAAATAGAAGTAAAACCAAGCAGTCACACAACAGGCAAACCATACCGGCAATCAAGAAAACCCTAGCCGCGCACACGAGGCTACTGGAGTCAGAGGAGGAAACTTACGTAGGGATCGGCGAAGAGGAGAACACGAAGAGGAAACGTCCGGCCGTAAATGAAGTAGTCGACGTCGAGGTTCGTCGGTGTGAGCGGTCGCGCGGATGCGCTGCCCAGAAACCTGATTGCCGCCCTCCCGTGCAGGTTTCACGGCAGCAACCGGATCGGAGATCCCGCTCTCCCTCCTCTTGGTGCACGCCGAGAGGAAGGTTGACGAGGAACTAGATCGCGCGAGGACTCAACACAGTAGATGGGAACGCGACAGAGAACGGGAGTAAAGTCTCCTGAACGCCTCCTAGAGATTTATCTCGAAGTTGTAACCGCCTCCCCACGCAAAACGGACGCAACGTGCACGCGGCGAACCGTTCGTTCGATCCACAAAAATCGGCCGCGGAGAGTTACCTTGCAGCGGATAAATCCAAAATAATGAGATAGTGTGCCATGATTTTATCCTTGGCACGGCGACTCGCCACAAGCCACGCGGTAGTTCTCGCGCGTGCATGCAACTCTAGCAAATAGACTTCCACTCCCCATATATCTCATAACAAGGAGAGTTGGAAGCTCTTCCTTATATGTTGGTATATTTTCCCACCAACTAGCAAGGTGGTACTAAACTTTTATATGATTTGGCATTTTTTATGAATGGGCCTATTGGCCATGGGTCAAATTTCAACAGTAGGAACAATCCAAACGATATAGCGTGCTTCAGCCGCGTCCTTTGAAAAAGACCGTGTTCGCGTGAGGAGTCGATCTCGGCCGTTCCTTGCCTTACCTCGCAACATAAGCAGTAGCAAGCTCAAATACTATCAAAACATTTTACGTTAATGTTTAACACATTCTTTCAAACAATGTATTAAAAGTTTGTGCAAAATATTTCCGCGGCTATCAAATTTAAACATGGTACTGCGCCTACAAAACGAAATGTTTCATACGAGTAAACAAATACGTTTAAGGTCTTTTATCGTTGTTTCCAAAAGTACATGGAAATGTTTCCTAGCAAAATCAAGATGTCTGTTATAATATTACGTCACTAATTACCAATAATAAGATTCAATCACAAATAATATGAACTCAGATGTAGAGAGAACGCACGAGGTGGAAATCTTTATTAATCTCAATATGTCAACAGCCGATTATAAACACTACAGGAATCGCGCAAAATCTCGACGGCCAAATTTATTATCGACGGCCAAATTAAAGCCGTCGATACTATAACACTAATGTCGACGGCCAAGAAAAAACCGTCGTAATAAAGCATTTTTCTCGATGGCCACCCTGAAGCCGTCGAGAAAAGGTCGCCCAAGCTCCCGCTCGCACCTTCCTCTGGTTTTCGCGGTGGCGGGAAATCATCTTTATCGACGGCTATACATAAGCCGTCGATAATAGTTATGGGCCGGCCCATGAAGCATCTCTGTAATAGAAATAGTCTCGACGGCCAAATTATGGCCGCCGAGATAGATGGACTCCTCAAGACGACCCCAAGCTTGCTAGGCTGGCCCATTTGATGTTTCCATTATTTAAACTTTTCTTTAATAATTTGCAGACAACTTTACTTCCTTTGTAAATTTTCCAAAAATGTCTAAAATATATTAAAAAAAAGGTGAAAAATTTTTAGTTCTCCATTAAAAAACTTAAAGAGTAAATAATGTTTTTTTTTCATAATATATGCATGATTCATGCTTGCATGTTATGTATTGGACAAGATATTTATTTGTGTGTGTGTCTTTAATATTATTAAATTTCATAGCAAATTTGAAAATGATGTAATTACTAACATTATAGTGCAATGATATTGATATGAAGGTCTTTGGCTCCAATGGTGATTTATAAAAAAAAAATTGTGCACATGTTAGACGTATTTCATACAACACTATACAACGTTCGATAAATCAGTAGACGATATAGCCACCTACACATACAACTGTTATTCCCGATATAATTTCATTGCATAAAATTTTTTGGATGTGTATATTTATGTGGTTAGCAAGACTATGCAGGATGAAATTTTTTCAAAATTTTGTATGTTTTTTTTTTAAAAAAATAAGCACAGTTGACCATCGGAGGGGATAAGTTCTGCTAGCAGTCGAGAATAAACTCTTTCTCGACGGATAGAGCAAAAACGGTCGATAAAAATGCACTGTCTTGACGGTAGTCAACGCAGGCCGTAGAGATAGATAATTCTCGACGGCCTAGATGACGTGGCCGTCGAGACATGAGAAGATGAAGGGGGGGGTGATAATTTCCTTTTTTTATGACATGAGAAGATGCAGGGGTGATAATTTCCTTTTGTTCTCGACGGCCATAAGGCCGTCGATAATAACCTATGTCGACGGCCTTATACCGTCGAGATAGCGGGAACAGAGCGACCCAACGGTCACGTGCATCAATATCGACGGCATATGGCCGTCGATATAGGTGCGTCTGGCACAACTAACCAGAGCGAGCCACGTGTCACCCTTTCAATGGGAGGCCACTGTTTATCAACGGCTTTAGGCCGTCGATAATATATCTATGACATGCGTCGAACGATCCTCAGTATCTATCTCGACGGCTATCGGCCGTCGAGACAGAGCTGACCCACTCAGTCGTCGCCACGTGTGCCTCGCCGCTCGGTTGTATCGGTCTCAACGGCTTGTGGCCGTCGAGATAGGACTTTAATAGTCCTGATGGATTCTGGGACTTAGGCAATTCGTGCCTAAGCCCCAGTCTCTACCCCGCGTCCGCCGCCGCCGCCGCCCGACGCTCCCGCCGCCGCCGCCG
>SPJY01035202.1:3529615-3564459 GCA_005191435.1 Raddia distichophylla
CCACTGCGTCTTCTATCCGAACACATGATCCAGCTCCACACGGTTCCCTATTTTTCACACTCGATTTTTTTGTTGTTGCAGCCATCCACCGTCATGATTTCCTACCATCGTCTGCATCATGAGCGCTTCGCCGCCGTGATTTCTCACCACCGTCCACATCCACGCCTTCTTTTGATGTGATTCCTCATTGCCATTGACACCCACGAGCTCCATTGTCGTGATTCCTCTCTGATGTCGACATCCGCGCATCCACCGCTTTCTCGGTGAGACGATCTCGAGTAGATTCATCAGAGATGATATGCATGCATCAGGGATGATATGAACAGACCAGCATCAAGCAAAATGATGGCGTGACAAGGTTGCATGCTGGTGCGGAGGAGCTAGAGATACCCCCATAGTGAGGTGAGCTTTGGATGCGGCTTTTCCTACACAGTAGTACTCCCTCCGTTCTAAATTATAGGTCGTTTGACTTTTTTGACACGTACTTTGACCATTCGTCTTATTCAAAAAAATTTATAATTATAATTTATTTTTGTTATGATTTAGTCTATGATGAAAGGTACTTTAATAATGACATGAGTTTTTTCATATTTTCACTAATTATTTGAATAAGACGAGTGGTCAAAGTACGTGTTAAAAAAGTCAAACGACCTATAATTAGAAACGGAGGGAGTACTTAGTAGTCTTTTTGTTAAATTATTTGGTTATATTTCAAATGCTTTGAACTTTTTGTGTTGTGTTCTAAAAAATCTCAGAAGACACAAA
Organism: Raddia distichophylla; assembly: GCA_005191435.1. Classification (NCBI taxonomy): domain Eukaryota; kingdom Viridiplantae; phylum Streptophyta; class Magnoliopsida; order Poales; family Poaceae; genus Raddia; species Raddia distichophylla. The sequence goes on from SPJY01035202.1 coordinate 3,530,381, forward strand.
ATAAACATTCGTAAATTTAGTTTTGATTTATCGGTTTGGTTACTTTTTAAAACTCTCGAAGTTTAATGTTAGTACACAATTAGATAATTTCAGTAAACACTCTTGCCCCAACTCATGGCTATACTCAACAGGTCGAAAGTGCTGTTTGTTTCAATCTAACAATATTTTACTCAGATTCTAATAGAAAAAACATTTAACTCGTTTATTTCGAATAGGAATAAAATGGCTACTTCGATCCATCATCATTCAAAGCCAATAAATGTCTATATAGGCATTATTCGAATTATTGGATAACATGAACGGGTATGGAGGAATCAAACTGCATGGTGCATTGGTGCTGAACTGCTTGAATCTTGATCATGGTTGGGCTTGGGCTATGTGCAGCTAGCGCCGTGCACACGTCCACGTCGACTCGTCGATCACATGACGGAGCAGGAGTTAGGGTTCTCGTCGCTGAAGTAGGACGGCGTGTAGCTGTGGTAGCGGTCGTACGTCGCCCAGGGGTAGCCATTGCGCTCTGCCGGCGGCGGCGGCGGGGGCGGGGGCGGGGGCGGAAGGTACTGAGGCGGCGGGTAGCCGGAGAAGTACGTCGCCCAGGGGTCGCCGTTGCGCTCCGGCGGCGGCGGGTAGCCGGAGGCCCCGGAGTGCGGCTCCCAGGGGTAGTAGTAATTGCCCTCCACCGGTGGCGGCGGGGTGTAATGCGGCGGCGGCGGCGAGTGGTCATCATGGCCCCAGTAGTAATAATTGCCTCCCGCCGTCGGCGGCGGGGTTTCCTCCGGCGAAGTAGGCGGGGAGCGCTCCGGCTCGACGACGGCGACAGATCTCCCCATCGCCGCCTCGAGCTGCAGCTTGAGCGCCCCCGCGTCGACCGCGCCGTCCACCACCACCTCTCCCGTGTCCACGTCCGCCGACACCGACTTCACCCCTGCACACGATACATCGTACGAACACGACATGCATGCATGGCCATGAACCACTACCAAGTACTCCGTACCAACTAGCTAGGTCAACAAAAAAAATATATATATATACACACACACATACGCTTGACGATTATACGTACCATGCACCTTCTTGAGGGCCTTCTTGATCCTCCTCACGCAGCCTTCGCAATGCACGTCCATGGAGAGGGTCACCGGCGCCATTGCTGTTTTCTGATACAACTGCATAATTCCTTCAAGCTTGGATATATGCCCGGACGTCGGTTAATTGGGCGTGGTTTTTATACGGGACTGCTGGTTAATCGAGCTGGCGAGAATCGAATCTGCGTGATTAATTCCTGATTTACCTCCCGCGGGCAGATGGTTTGTGAGCTGTAATTTAATTTACTCGCCATGTTTAGGTTCTCGCTTGCCTTTCGCGTGACTCCGTATCCTGCTCGATCCATGCGGCGTTATTGTGCGTAAGGAGATAAAACGCGTATACTTCGATCATGATCCTAAAATCTTATCACAAGTCTATATATGTAACCCTCCGCGTGTCATACAGTCACTTCCCAAATTTATGAAAATAGTAGGGATGTGTAATGCTATATATGTGATTATTATATATTCAACCTCCACATTTAAAAATATAAATCTTAAATTCTGAAAGTTTAATAGTATATATGTTTCCAAAAATAACGTATTCTGTGGTATGATGGAGTAGTTACTGATTAGAATCGTAATGCTTGGTAACTTTATTTCATATGACTAATTTGTAATATTTGCATCGAATATTTGGTTGTTGACATATATTCTTTTCTAGAAAACTGAGCTAATATACCAGCACATTAATACCGATCATCAGTACCAGTTCATATCAACAGTACCGATTCGAAGTTTTAGTACCAGCTAGATGCAACAGTAAAGATTTCTTTTACAGGCGGATACAGGTCAACTGACATGCAGGATCATTAATACCGGTTCGTATTACAAACTGGTACTAGTTATATCAAAGCATGTGGGTGGGTGAGTTGGTAAGAAGAGTTTGGTGTGGGTCACAAGAGGGCAAGATGTGTTGGGTTCAAATCCTAGTTCTCCTTAAGTTTCATAACTTTTTCCAAAGTCTAGACCCCTTTATTACCGGTTGGTTGAACCGGGATTGATGCCTTTCCCGAATTACCGTTACCGTTTCAAAAACGGGTATTGTTAGCCCTTATCAATCAAATTGATACTACTTTTAATCGATATAAAGTTTTACGCAACTTTTAGGATAGTTGCCCTTATCAATCATGTTGAGACTACTTTCAATCGATACAAAGTTTTGCGCAACTATTAGGATAGTTTTGAAACTATACAAAATTATAAAAACAATATTCATATGTAAGCGCAATGTAGGATAGCTTCCACGATAGCTTCCGCTCACTAGCACGGGAAACTACTTCACTAGCGGTTCGGACCACCATCACTGGCAGTTCTAAATCATCAATGATTAATTAATTGACAATGATAATCATCAACTACCACAAACAGCCCTGTAGAACTGCAAGTGATGTGAAATTTCAAAATCAAAAGAGTCGGTATCAATGATTAATTAATTGACAGTGATACAACTATCACAAACGGCCCTGTAGAATTGCAAGTGATGTGAAATTTCAAAATAAAAAAGAGTCGGTCGCTGCAAGAGCAAGATGGAGCGGTGCTAGTGAGGGAGTAGACCGGTGTGGCGCCAACAAGGGAGAAAGCCAGGGCCGCACCGTCAGGGGAGCAAGCCGAGGCGGTGACGGTGGAATCAGACCGAGGACGACACCATCGACAAAAGAGGCCGGGGGTAGGTCGGGGGCAGTGCCTTCGGGGGAGCAGGACGAGGCAGCACTGTTAGGGGAGCAGGCCAAGGGCGGTGCCGGCTGGGAGAAGACCAGAGCGACGGTGGATCAAGATGGAGAAAGAGGAGGGGATTGGGATAGATGAGGGGAGAGAGTAGGGGATGAAATTTCTAGATGGGGTGGAGCCTCTATGCCTAGGCAATGGTGCATTTAGATGGAAGTTTTGCTTTGGTCAATACAAAGGACTTAATCTTGCAAGGTATTTTTAAGCAAAACACAGTACGAATCATGAGCTTAACTTTAAGTCTATAAGTTAAAATGCTAGACATGATTTTGTGGTACCTCAGGCATGCTAGGCAAGAACTCCTTATGAGGTTCTTTGGGGATATGTGCTATGATCTAGCGATCTATATCCATCGGTGATGTTGTACTACTCTTTGCGGCAACTCACTGATCTAGAATTGGCTGTGGGGTCACAATAATCATCAAGAGGGCCACGTGTGCATGGTTAGTCTTAGAACTATTAGGGTACAAACGTCTTCTTCCTGGGCAGAGGTAGAGATGCGTGTCTTATGGGTAAATTTGTGCAATCCATACAGAGTGCTAAAGAATTAGCATTGTTCATAGTCAAGAACAATGCTCGGTTATACTGAACAGGGTATAGTGTTTTGATGGCAAATGATGGTTGATTCATGGTGTAATGATGAGCGTATTTTTGATAGGTTGTGTGCCAATGTTTATCGTTTAAAATGTTGTTTGCAACATTATTTATCACCTCCTTTTGAATCTATTTATGGTATATGTATTCGTTAATTATCATTTATGCAAAGTAACCATTAACTTGTCCTTCGTACCAACCCAAACATAGAGTGATAGAACCTGCATAATGCTACTATGTGAATTGTTGAGTTTTCTAATGAACTCATTTTGCAAGCTTCTGTTTGTGGACTTTCGACTCAATCTCAGTAGATTGTGAAGATGATGAATCATCCCCATTGTTTGAGGATGACTTCCTTCGAGACAAGTAGCTAGACGTTCTTCCCTTTTAGTAGCGTGTGGCTTTTGATGTGACATATTATTTATTTACATCAGCTTAAGCTACAATAAATTACTCTGATGACTCCAATGTGATTAGTATTTGGTCCTACATGGCAAATTGTTGATATTTCATTCATTAGGTTTATTGTTAAACAAATACTCTTGTACAAGCACTATAATGAATACCATTGATGGATTTTCTTATGCACACTAGAAAAAAATTGGACTAGTGTTGCACGAGATACACCAAGTTGATTAACTTGGGGTTTCGACACCATATTTCTCTTTTTTTAGTACAAGTCTCACATGTAGTTGACTTAAAAAATTGTGACAAAATTCTTTATGCAAGCCAAAGTGTGGCAGAAAATTTATGGGCCACAAAATTTGTGGCTTGCCACAATTGTTAGCTAATGTTAGGATAGACAAAGTTAAGTGAACCAAACGTGCCCTAACTTACCAAATATGCATAAACTTATTACATCAATTTGTTAACCTCACTTTGGCAAGAAAAAAAATCTTGCTACACCTTTTTCAACCATCAACATGTGGGGTCTGCTTAGTGGAAGAGGAATCTTGCCACATTTGTGGCTATGAAACAAATAGCTACCTGCCACGATTAAAAAAGCATAACTTTAGTTGTGGTAACTTGTGACAAGGTTAATTTTTACTTCTAGATAAGACAAAGCTATAGCACTAGTGCCCTTCCTGGAACGCCTCTGTTGAGGCATGACCGCTCAAGGGCTCGACGTCGCTGAGACGCTGACCCTCCTTCAGGGAAAAATTCTATGGGGCCCTGCTCCAAACAAGCTCTTGTGAGTTGTGAGGCCCTTCCCCGATGCGCTACGTGTCCCTCCGTGATCACAAGGAACTCTCCTCTCTCTCTCTCTTTCTTCTTCCCTCCCGGACACTACTCCTCTCACACACCTCTATCTCCTCAGTGCTCTAATGGCGACGAACCCGACGGTGCACTGCCCTCTTTTCTCCATGTCGTGATGCCGCTCTACCCGCTAGGACGTTGCGCTGCAGTTGCGGCGGTGCCACACCGCCCCCCCTCTCTCCTCCCTTTCTCTGTGTCGCGCCGCCGTCGCGGTGGTGTTGCACCGCTCTCCTTCCTCTCTCTGTCGCGTCGCGCCGTTGCTCTGCATGCCTTCCCTGCCAGGCTACTGCATCGATTCCTTACCACCCTCACTCTCACTCTCCTCCCTCTCCTCAGCATTGCGCCGCCGCTCTGCCGCCGCACCGCCCTCTCTCTTCTTCGCATCTTGCTGCCATCCTGTGTACCGGCCGGGGCGCCGTCGCCTTGCCGTTGGGAGGAGAGAGAAGGTGGCTAGGAGGAAGAGAGTGTTGTGCCGCTGTGAGACGAAGGAGAGGGAGAGGGGCTGTTTTGAGATCGAGAAAGGGACACATGTGTAACATCTAGATGGGTCTCATAAGGGTTTATTTGCAGCCGGGTCCGGTAGTATTTGCTTCCCTCGTTCAGACGAGCAAACAAGCCAGGAGAACTGTAGGAGGGCGAAAAATAAAGAAACGAAGAAAAAACTCAACAGATGATGATGCAGATCAGGGTAGGCCTGAAAACCCCCATTTTCAGTGGCGCTATATTCCCTTTCAGAAGCTCCCGAACACAAGTTCGTCTCGTGCACGGTACACTCGCAGCCGCCAGCCGGCACATAGAAAAATCCGGCGAAACGCCGTCGCCTTTAAAAAAAATCGCCCACAACGAACTAGAATATTCCAGGTAAGATCATCCACTGGTCTTTGGAGTCCTCGTCAGATCGAAGAAACTTGAACTCTGCAGAGAAGAATTGACGTCGCTGTTGATTACTTTGACCCGCTTAGATCTTCAGCACTGAACAAAAGTTAAAAGACATGCTTAGATACCACATAACACAAATCCATATCCTCGATCTGCCTCGTGAGCTAAGACCAAGTATGGTTTTGTATGATCGAGTCCATACATCAACTATTATACGTGAAGCTACCATTCAGTGTTAGATATTAGGCATAGAGGTAGGGTTAGTGGGTTACTTAATATTCCCTCCGTCCATAAATAATCTACATATAAGCTTTTTTGGTTTATCCAGAAAAGATCTACGTATTAGCTTGGTTTTAATTGCATAAGGTTGTAGTTAATTGCATTTCGAGATGAGAGTTATAACTGTTGTGGGTCTGCTACAAACATACAGTTCTTGGATTGGTGGGATGACACAACTTTTGGGGTGAGAGGTTAGAATGAGTAAATGATGTCACTACTTTCGCAGCAATATTTCTAAGATTAAATGGGTAGTTGATCCGTTAATTGCTTTTCTTGATCTTTGTGATTTTTCTTAGACGTAGATTATTTGTGGACGGAGGGAGTAGTGTTAAGATCTTTGAGTAATAAGACACCCACCATTGAATCGCCAATGAAAGATAGTAAATTGGATGAAGCACACAAAAATTTTGCTTTAGACAAATCAGAACATTAATAGTATCCTCGCCGTATAAAAATTGCATTAGCTCGCTCTCAACAGTCAAAAGCAAACAAAAATGTCATAATCTCACGTCACTGACCACACCATCGAGATGAGAAAAAAAAAAGAAACAAAATTTGAGTTAATATAATCACGCCGGTGCGCGGCCAAAGCAAGCGGCGTCTCGAACTCTCCTGAAGACGACATGGCAGGCCGGCGATCAACGTCGCTGACCTCACCGGCGACAACAACGCGCCACCGATTCAACCGTTAATTAAGAACCATTAGCAATATTAATAGCGGCGATTAATGGTAGCGGGACAAAAATTATCGGACGCATCGTTGGTTCGCCAAAGGGTGGGATTACATTACACTGCTGGCTCTGGCCTCACTGCTATCATTGAGTCATTTACACGCTACTCTCTCGGGATAACTAAACTGCTTGCTAGCTAATCATGAGCTAAACACCGCTAAACCCAAGCCGTAGTTTTGTGCTGGTTTGATACAGCGGGCCGAGGAACAGCTCGGCCGGCCGGCCGGCGCGCGGCGGCGGCGAGCTCACATGACGGAGCAGGCGTTGGGGTTCTCGTCGCTGAACATCTGGGGCGCGTGGGCGGGGTACGGGTACGGTGGCGGGTAGTGGGCGCCGGCGTTGAGGTAGAAGGCGGGGTTGGGCGGCGGGGCGCTGCCGTAGTAGCCGCCGGGGGCCGGGCCGTAGGGCGTGTAGCCGTACGGCGGCGGCATCTGGTACATGCCAGCGTCGGGCAGGGGCATCGGCGCGACGGACGCGGCGGCGGCCATTGACTTGTCCTTGTCCTTCTTCTCCTCTCCGCCGCCGCCGTCCTTCTTGCCACCGCCGCCCCCGGCTCCCTTGTCCTTCTTGGCGCCGTCCTTGTCGCCGCCGTCCTTCTTGGCGGGCGCGACGACCTCGACGGCGCGGCTGAGCTTGTCCTTGAGGTAGCCCGGCAGGGCGGCAGCGTCCATGGTGCCGGTCACCTTCACCAGGTCCTTGGCGGCGTCCACCGTCACCTCCTTCACCCCTGGAATCGGAATCGAACGAAGGCGTCAATTCCGGCTAAAAAGCACACAACTTTCGAAATGGTTCCGGATTCCAACAGGAGTTTCTTCCAAGAGGAGTTTCCGCCGCGAGAAACCTCACCTTTGATCTTGGAGATGCGGCGCTTGATGCGGTCGATGCAGCCCTCGCAGTGCAGCCGGATCTTGAGGGTCACCGTCTCCTGAATCAAAATCGTGAGGGGGGAAAAGCAGAGGAATTTATTCCATTTTAGACCGTTTTGCATGTGATCGGAGGCAGTTGAAGTTTCTCGGCGAGTCACCAACCTCTTTGGGCTCCTTGGGCTTCTTCTCCTCCTTCTGGCCGCCGCCCTTCTCCTTCTCCACCGCCTTTTTCTCGCCGCCTCCCTTCTCCTTCTCCTTCTCCGCCTTCTTCTCGCCGCCGTCCACCTTCTTCTCTTTCTCCTTCTCCTTCTTGGGCGGCCCGGCGCCGGCGGAGACGATCTGCACGGGCTTCTTGGCGCGGGCCTCGATGCGCTCCTTGAGCTCCACGGCGTCCGCCGCGCCGGTGACGACGACCTTATTCGCCGCCATGTCCGTCGCCACGTACTCCACCCCTGCGCGCGGCCACACCACACCACAGACGATCAGACCGCGCCGCCGCGCCGACTAACCAAACCAAATCAACCAAACGTACCAGGGGCGTGCTTGATGGCGCGCTTGACCTTGCTGGCGCAGCCGGCGCAATGCAAGTCGACCTTGAGGACGATGGACTGCGGCGGCGGCGGCGCCTCCCCCTTCTTCTCGCCGCCGTCCTTGGCGGCGGCCTTGCTCTTCTTCTCCTTCTCCTCCCCCATGGCGGCCGGATTGCCGGACCCCGAGGCGGTGGTTACTGCGGGCGAGGGCGCGTGGTTCGAGGAGAGGTTCTTGGGAGGGAGAGAGTGAGGGAGGAGGTGGGGGCGGGGTTAAATAGGAGGGAGGAGCGTGGCGCCGTACTCTGGCGTCTGCGCGGTGGTGGTGGTGGTGGGTGGGCGCAGTGATGGAGGAGGGAGAAATCAGAGCCGCATGGATGGGAATTGACGACGGGTTCGGATCGGTGGCGGAGCGGAGCGGGTCGCCACTCGCCGCCGGCTTACCCGGAAGGGGGGAGGCTGGCTGATGCTTGCGGGCGGCAGCCGCTACTGACCGCATGCGACGAGGCGGTCGCGAATGGGACACTGGGACGTCAAACTCCGAAGCGTGCCGTCTACTGCTCTGCCCTTCTTCGCCGTTGGTTCCTGCGAATGGATTTGTAGGCGTTTTCACGTGCATCTCTCGACAAAAAAAGAACTATAAATCAATGCACGCTTTGTGTTTAAGCCAAATTGAAGAGCATCCACATCTGCTACTCTATTCCCATCCTCTATTTCACTATGAACTCCCTCTATTCTTTCCTCTAAACTTTCTTCAGACTTTACACTGCACTCTAAAAGATTCCTTTCTGACATCAGACACTCTATCCAAAGCTACATTATCCACCTAACGTGGTGCCGCTGGGCGCCGCCGAGGAGGAGGCCGGGAACGTCCACGGTGCCGCCGGGCATGCCGCCAGCCCGCTGCTGCTCGGGGGGTGCCTTGCCGCCGCCGCTTGGTGAAGAGGAGACGGGGGGAGGCAGCCCTCGCGCCGCCACCCGCTACTGACCGAGGAGGAAGCCGGAGAAGGCCAGCCGCCGCCGGTGCTGCAGGCGAGGAAGGAGGCTGCCATGGAGGACCTCCGCGGCGCGCTGCTGCTTGGAGAAGGAGGAAGCCGGGGGGGAGTCCGCCTTGCTGCCGGCTGCTCAGGAGGAGGACGCCGTGGAGGAGCCCCACGGCGCGCCGCCGGCCTGGAGAGGAGGAAAGAGGCAGGAGGAGCCCCCAGCCGCCGTGGAGGACCACGCCGTCGCCGCTTGCTGCTGGCCGTGGAGGGAGCGTTGGGGGAGAGGCTCCGCGCCGTCGGCCGCTCGCTGGAGAGAGGAGCAGGGAGAGCCGTTGCCGCCGCCGGGCTTGAGGGAGAGAGGAACGCCATGGAGGAGCCCCACGCTGCTGGCTGCTGGACCACGCGCCGCCCCCAGCTGCTGGTCGGGGAGGCCACCACCTGCGGCCCGAGAGGAAGAGGCAGGGGGGAGATGCTGTAAGGAACCTAGGCCGAGAGGGGGGGTGAATCGGACTCCTAATTCAAATTTTAAACTTGTTTGAGTGATTGCTTAGTCTGGTGATTACCCAAGCTATCGATTAATCCCTAATGTCTAGGTGCGGAAGCGATCACAATAGAACTCAAGCGACTACTAGGAGGCTCGATGGCACTCACATGCAAGCGGTCAAGACAATATGCGTAATTAAGCGAGTGAGATGAGGAGACGCAAACCGAGTTGTTTACCGAAGTTCGGTGCTCAACACATGAGCACCTACGTCTCCGTTGAGGAAACTTCTCACACAGAGAAGTCGGGACCCTTTCGTCCCTAGCCCTCAATCCACTCGTGGTAGCTCTTCACCAACACATGGTAGGCGAGCTCCAAACCTTCACACGGAGGCGAGTTCTCTCACACGCGAGAGCACTCACACCCACCGGCACCGACACACGGCACCGACCACCGACACACGGTGGATTTCGCCTCAACACATGAGGCACCTCCAACACATGGAGGATTTGGCTCCGACACACGGACACCGTGGCACCCCCGACACACGGAGATGGCCGCCGACACACGGCGGACTTGTGCCTCCAACGGATGGAGCGGATGTAGTCGTACGGTTGATGAAGCTCGTGGCGTGACGACGATCTCTCCGGCGGCGAAATCCCAAGAGCACAAGATCGAGATCGTCTCTCACCACTACCCCTTCTCTCTCCCCATGAAGACTAGGGCAAGAACACCATGGGAGATGGGGGCAAACCTTGAGATGATGGGAGGAGGTAGGGATCACCTTCTTCTTCTCCTTCCTCTCTTCTTCTCCCTCTCAATCTCTCAAGCACATGGAACCCTAGGTGGAGGTGGGTGCCATGGGAGGAGCTCTCTTGGTAGACAAGTGCAAGGGGTGGCTGCTAATGGTGGCTCTCTCAAGTTTCTCCCGTACACCAAGCCCCTATTTATAGGCCCAAGGCGAAGCCCTAGAAATGGACGGCTCAGATTAAATCGCGAGATTCTGATCGCCCGATCGGACGCCGTCCGGTCGCCGTCGGACGCCGTCCGACAGAAGGTTTGGGCCATTTTTGTGCTTGGTCGGACGCCGTCCGGTGGCTTACCGGACGCGTCCGACAGGGCGCTGGCGCGTGCGAACGGGATGCCCGCCAGGTGCTCGGTCGCGGGTTTACACGTAGTCGGACGCTGTCCGGTAGCTTATCGGACGCGTCCGACAGTGAGGGTGGCCGCCGTCGGACGCCTCCCAGACGCCGTCCGGTAATCCTCGCGGTTGATTTTCTTCTTCACCGGACGCCGTCCGGTCACTATCGGACGCCGTCCGACAGGGATGGTGCGTTTGGGACTTAGCCAAATTTCGAGCTCACTCAGTGGGAATCGGTGCTGTCGGACCCCGTCCGGAGACAATCGGACGCCGTCCGACAGAGACGGTGCGTCTGGGACTTAGCCAAATTTTGGCTCGGGCTCGCCGGACGCCGTCCGACAGTGGTCGGACGCCGTCCGATGGGGCTGAAATTTATGCCCCACGGACTTAGCCCCTCTCGCCCCCTCTCATCATTACGCCTCGGGTCTTCCGACACTTTTGTCGATTTGTGGACTTGGCGGGAATATTTGGACACCTAAGCGGGAATTTTCGCGCCTACAGAAAAATATCTGGCTTTGAGACTTGTCGGCTACGAAAACCCTAGACAGCTGGACTCCGAACCTTCTCGACCCTGGGACAGATGTACACGCTCTAGATGGTTCGCTCAAGGCTGACACCTCGCACTCTCGGAGCCCCTATGACCTGTGCTCAATGGGACCCTGCAACCAGAGAGATATTGTCGATCTGCTGAGTTGGGCCGAAGACGCACACAAGGAAAATAGAAGAAATATAAAACAAAGGTCCTTATCCTTGGCGTTCCAGCTGTACGGCCTAGTTGCCATCAATTACCAAAATCATTAAGCCCATGGGGAGGCTTGATCTTACAGATGCCCCGCGCCGGCCGCTGCTGCCTCTCCCCTTGCTCCCCTTGCCCAGCCCCCGGGCAGATCTGGAAAGGGGATCTGACCTTGTGCTCTCGGACTCCGCCCCTAATCCCCTCCGATTTCTTCAATTTCTTGCTCGATCTGTAAGCTTCTGACCATCGATTTTTGAACTTCCACCACCGATTTTTGGGAAGAACTCGAGGGGAAGAGGATTCAACACCTACCCCCTACCTGGCGCGCCACTGTCAACGTATTTTTCTGCCGCTAGACTTGAAGATTCAGAGATTCGGCACGGGGGTAGCACTGTTGCACCTCGAACCGCCCTCGAGCTCCCAAGAACAGGATGAACACAGTGATATACCCAGGTTCAGGCCCCCGAGGTGGGTAATAGCCCAACTCCTGCTTGAGCGCTAGCTCTATGTGTGTATTGCGAATGAATGTGGGAGGAAGAAGACACTAGCCTCATTTCCCGTGGTGGCTTGGCCCCTTATATAGTGTGGGTGAGCCCGAACCAACAGGGAGAGAGAAGCAAGGGTGCGTCTAGCCTATTACATGATCACTGTACTGGCAGGTATACAATAAATGCCGTGTAGTCGTAGCCGCCTGCTACGCACGTCTCGCTGCCTTGTCGCGTCCCATCGGTAGCAGGTGGGGCCCAGAGTCTCGCTGACCCTGCCAACTGCTTGCGTGGTCGCCAATGAGGTACGGGGCCTGATCGCCCGCCTGCCGATCTGCAACGTATCCTGGTCGCCGAGTTGCTACATGTCCTGCTCGCCCGGCGCACCGCGTATCCTGGGCGAGGCGGTGCTCGCCCGCGTGCTAGGGCCTGGTCGCCCGCCTGGCACGTGGAGGGCTCGCCCGCGTGCTGGGGCCTGGTCGCCCGCCTGGCATGTGGGCCCGGCCTCCCGGCGCAGGGGTCTGACCGCCCCCGCCTGCCGAGAGACACCTCGAGGCCCAGTTCCGAGCGATGGGGCCCGCGTGCCCGCCAGTCCACTCGGAACCAGACCTAGTCTTCACGGTCCTCCTAGATGACTCCGTCTTCTACCCCCTTCTGGAGGAGGTGGAGAGCATACCCCGGTACCTTGTGTACCGACAACAGTATTATAGAGTCCCTGCTACGGATGCTCTTAGAGCAGGTACAATTATCGAGAAAACAATTGTTTCTAATTATTGTTATATCATTTAAAGATAACACTACAGATAACATATAAAATAGTAGAGATGGCCGGTAATTTGCTCATATACAAAGTTTCTTAATTTTCGTGTAGAGTCGACTCTTATTTTGAAAACGGCTTAAATATCTATGCATGCTCTTTCTCCTTCGTATCATCACGTATCCTACATGGCAGATCTTAGTGATGACTTTAGAGACTGCTAAGATGGACTGTTATACATGCTCTTAGGACATCACATAGGATCCGCAACGCCATTCGTCGGGATGGATTTGTAAGCATTTTCAGGTGCATCTTTGAAGAATTCATGCGGTGGCCTGGAATTTTTGAGCTGTCCTAGGAGGATCTGTGATGCCTTGTTTTTTCCTATCTCTGACTATCACCGCCGTAAGGTTAAAGCTCAAGACGGGTTCGCCACGTCCCTAGGCTTAGATGGAAATCGGGGGTAGCGGTGGAGAAGGAGATGAGATGGTGGCAATACCGCCAAAGCTATGAGAATGATTGAAAACAATTGGGCTTTGGAGGCAGTAGATCAACATACGATGACAGGATTGGTGGGCGGGGCCAACAGGGCGACAGGAGTATGAGGGGTGAAGCGATGAGGCAGCGAGGGTACCATCAGCCACGAGTACATAACGGCCGCTAGCGTTGGAGGCATGCAAACGGAGTACCTGAAGAAATACGGGAAAAGGTGGTGTCGGAGAAGTAAAAGGTGAGGATGAGTGGCGGCTTGGCTGGAGTGGGGGAAGGGAAGGGGAGAGGGAGGCGGCGGTGAAAAAGGCCAAGTGCATGGACCGTAGCCACTTTCTTACAATTATTTGTTTGGCTATAATGGAAATAATTGTCTGTTTTTATATTACTTGAAGGTTTGGATGTGTTTCTAATTATGACAATTTAGTTTTATGTTGAAAATGCATTACCAGTGTAGCTACTAATACATTATACGAAGTTATACGAGAATTAAAGATAAACTCTATATGTCAACACAAATCACGTTAATCGAAAAATAGTATAAATCGTATAACTTCGTATAATTTTTTTAATTCACTTTATATAAGTCAACATTTCTAAAGACCAAATATATTTATGGACCCCATCATGTAATTTTGGTTGCATTTATGGCCGAAACCATATTTATTTTTTTTAAAATAATTTATATGATTTTTGTGTGATCCACCATAAATAGAACAGAAAAAAGGATAGTCGATAGGGAATATGCCTTTTATTGCAAAGAGAAAAATATTTTTAAATTTGAATTTCAAAACACTTTGAGCAGCATCAAACTTTTTTTAATGGATGCTCTTTGTGCATCCACGGATTAATTTATGTATACTTTGACTTTTTTGTGACCTAACAAAAAAAATATTTCAGTTTGAAGCTTGCATTATGAAAACCTTTAATATTTTTTTGTGACCTAACATGGCTTATTGGAACCTTTCAATTTCTTATGAATTTTTTACGACCTGCCAAAATAAAATTTCTAGTTCGAATCTAGCATTGTGAAAACGTTTAATCTATAAAAAACTTATTTTTGGTAACTTTAAAATTTATTTTTTTTGTGACGTTCCATAAGTAAAATTGAAAAGTGGAAAATCGAAAAGAAATATGCCTTTAATAAGAAAGAGCAGACTATTTGTAAATTTGGATTTCAAAAATTGTTTGAATAGCATCAAACTTTTTATAGATGTTCTGTGTGCATGCATGGTTTATTTTTTTGTAAACTTTTAATCTTTTGTGTTTTTTGCGGCCTGGCAAAAAAAATCATTAGTTCGAATCTCGCATTTTTTTAAAAAATAATTTTGGATGTTCTTTTACAGATATGGTTCTGAATTTCAAATTTATGATTTTCTCTAACGTACCATAAGCAAAATTGAAAAGTAGGAAATCGAGAAGAAATATGCCCTTAATAAGAAAGAGCAAACTATTTGTAAATTTGGATATAATAAATTTTAAATAACATTAAATTTTTTATCAATGTTCTTTGTGCAGGCATGATTTTGGAGAACCCTCAAGTTTTTTTGAACTTTTTGCGAGCCACAAAAAAAAGAAATAGGAGAGGCCTGGCCGTTGCTGTGCACCGTGCGCGTGGAGCAAAAAAAAAATAGGAGAGGCCTGGCCATTGTTGTGCATGTGCGGGTGGTTGAAGCGGTGGTAATTCCTATTCCTATCGATAAAATGCCTGCCCGGAGGCAGGAATCGAACCCTGTCCGGCGGGGTGGAATCTAACTAAGATTGCCAAGAGGGCAAAGCGTCCGCGCTGCTGGGCATGGCCGAAACATTTTGTTTTAAATATTGATTTAGTATGGACGGACGGATTTGATCTCGCGACAAGATCGGACGGCATCCGTTTTTCAGATGACGTGACCTATGCGAATAACTGGGCGACGTGGACGCACCACGAGCCAGACTGTTAGGCCCTTTGTTGTATAACATTGATTGTTGGCATCATCGTTGTTGTTTGCTTTGAGTTTCATGTGCTATATATATATATGCTAGCGTGAACCCGAGTTCACAGATCCCTCCGGCCGTGAACTTCGACGGGGTTTTGAAATTCAAAAACTTTAGTGATCGATTCAAACCGTTGATCTTGTTCATCTTGTCAAAACGTAGCCACCAACCAAATTTCGTATTTTTTTAAATTTTTTTGCTATTTGTTTTCTAATTTTGAAAATCAGCCTTCTAACCACTCCTTTCTATGTTGTTTCTAAAAAAAACTTTAAAATTTACATCTGTAAACAACGTACACAATAAAACTTTGAGATTCATGTGGTGTTGTACTTCTCTTTTTTTCTCAAAAGTAAATCATTCAATATATGTAAACAGCGAGTTATTCTTTCTCATCTCATTCCTCTCATTTTTTCTAGAAAAAAGTATCGATTTAGTCCCTCAACTATGCCCGCTGTACCACTTTGATCAATAAACCTCAATACCAAACTTAGTGAGGTCCCTCATGTAGCAAAACTGGGCTTGACCGATCCTTTAACCGGTCAAAACAATGGTATTAGTGTTTTGACTGGTCAAAATAGTGGTATTAGACTTGAGAGATTTGAGAGATAAAGTGGGAGATAATGCAATGAGATGGATGATATGTGGCCATTAAGTCAGCAAAAAAACCTACATGGATGTCACACAAGCAAAAATTGTGTCAGTTGATCACAGTTAAGTGTCCACACACATTTCAACCTTCGCTAGTTACGATACTATTTATCGTTGTTTTCAATACTGCTATAGTATATTTGAACTGGTTAATTACACGACACAACAATATTTTTACAAAACATTTTTCTGCAAATAGTTGCGTTCAATATAATGATACTGGTTAAATTAGTATAATGTCACACGTAATAACTTCGTATAGCATACATTATACGAAGTTATACGATGAGAGCATCCACAGCAGCATCATCAAATTTTCCTGTATTTCAAAATTTTTTGAATGCTACAGTAATCCCTTTGCCTGCCCAGCTGCCCGCCTGCTTTCCCGCCCCTTCCAGCGCCTGCCCAGCTGCCCGCCCCTGCATGCGTCGCCCCTGCATGCGCTGCCAAGCTGCCCGCTCCTCCCTTTGCCTGCCCAGCTTTCCGCCTACCAAGTTTTTGAATTAAGCTCCTGTAATTAAGCTGATACAGGCCGGTGACACCGGCCCTGCTGGGCATGCTCTAAACATGATCTAATATATTAGAGATAAACTTTAAATTTGATCTGATATATTGGAGATAGATTATGAGTTGGAGATTAGCCTAAACAAGGATTATGAATTAAAGATAAACTCTATGTGTCAACACAAATCTAGCCGCGCAAACGTGCGGGCCACCTTGCTTGTTAGGCATAGAGGTAGGGTTAGTGGGTTACTTAATAGTGTTAAGATCTTTGAGTAATATAGGGTTCGTGGGTTACTTAATAGTGTTAAGATCTTTGAGTAATAAGACACCCACCATTGATTCGCCGATGAAAGATAAATTGGATGAAGCGCACAAAAAATTTGCTTTAGACAAATTAGAACATAAATAGTATCCTCGCCGTATAAAAATTGCATTAGCTCGCTCTCAACAAAGTCAAAAGCAAACAAAAAAGTAATCTGACGTCACTGACACACCATCGAGATGAGTGAGAAAAAAAAAAGAAACAAAATTTGAGTTAATATAATCACGCCGGTGCGCGTCCAAAGCAAGCGGCGTCTCGAACTCTCCTGAAGACGACATGGCAGGCCGGCGATCAACGTCGCTGACCTCACCGGCGACAACAACGCGTCACCGATTCAACCGTTAATTAAGAACCATTAGCAATATTAATAGCGGCGATTAATGGTAGCGGGACAAAAATTATCGGACGCATCGTTGGTTCGCCAAAGGGTGGGATTACATTACACTGCTGGCTCTGGCCTCACTGCTATCATTGAGTCATTTACACGCTACTCTCTCGGGATAACTAAACTGCTTGCTAGCTAATCATGAGCTAAACACCGCTAAACCCAAGCCGTAGTTTTGTGCTGGTTTGATACAGCGGGCGGAGGAACAGCTCGGCCGGCCGGCCGGCGCGCGGCGGCGGCGAGCTCACATGACGGAGCAGGCGTTGGGGTTCTCGTCGCTGAACATCTGGGGCGCGTGGGCGGGGTACGGGTACGGTGGCGGGTAGTGGGCGCCGGCGTTGAGGTAGAAGGCGGGGTTGGGCGGCGGGGCGCTGCCGTAGTAGCCGCCGGGGGCCGGGCCGTAGGGCGTGTAGCCGTACGGCGGCGGCATCTGGTACATGCCAGCGTCGGGCAGGGGCATCGGCGCGACGGACGCGGCGGCGGCCATTGACTTGTCCTTGTCCTTCTTCTCCTCTCCGCCGCCGCCGTCCTTCTTGCCACCGCCGCCCCCGGCTCCCTTGTCCTTCTTGGCGCCGTCCTTGTCGCCGCCGTCCTTCTTGGCGGGCGCGACGACCTCGACGGCGCGGCTGAGCTTGTCCTTGAGGTAGCCCGGCAGGGCGGCAGCGTCCATGGTGCCGGTCACCTTCACCAGGTCCTTGGCGGCGTCCACCGTCACCTCCCTCACCCCTGGAATCGAACGAAGGCGTCAATTCTGGCTAAAAAGCACACAACTTTCGAAATAGTTCCGGATTCCAACAGGTCCAAGAGGAGTTTCCGCCGCAAGAAACCTCACCTTTGATCTTGGAGATGCGGCGCTTGATGCGGTCGATGCAGCCCTCGCAGTGCAGCCGGATCTTGAGGGTCACCGTCTCCTGAATCAAAATCGTGAGGGGGGAAAAGCAGAGGAATTTATTCCATTTTAGACCGTTTTGCATGTGATCGGAGGCAGTTGAAGTTTCTCGGCGAGTCACCAACCTCTTTGGGCTCCTTGGGCTTCTTCTCCTCCTTCTGGCCGCCGCCCTTCTCCTTCTCCACCGCCTTTTTCTCGCCGCCTCCCTTCTCCTTCTCCTTCTCCGCCTTCTTCTCGCCGCCGTCCACCTTCTTCTCTTTCTCCTTCTCCTTCTTGGGCGGCCCGGCGCCGGCGGAGACGATCTGCACGGGCTTCTTGGCGCGGGCCTCGATGCGCTCCTTGAGCTCCACGGCGTCCGCCGCGCCGGTGACGACGACCTTGTTCGCCGCCATGTCCGTCGCCACGTACTCCACCCCTGCGCGCGGCCACACCACACCACAGACGATCAGACCGCGCCGCCGCGCCGACTAACCAAACCAAATCAACCAAACGTACCAGGGGCGCCCTTGATGGCGCGCTTGACCTTGCTGGCGCAGCCGGCGCAATGCAAGTCGACCTTGAGGACGATGGACTGCGGCGGCGGCGGCGCCTCCCCCTTCTTCTCGCCGCCGTCCTTGGCGGCGGCCTTGCCCTTCTCCTTCTCCTCCCCCATGGCGGCCGGATTGCCGGACCCCGAGGCGTTGGTTACTGCGGGCGAGGGCGCGTGGTTCGAGGAGAGGTTCTTGGGAGGGAGAGAGTGAGGGAGGAGGTGGGGGCGGGGTTAAATAGGAGGGAGGAGCGTGGCGCCGTACTCTGGCGTCTGCGCGGTGGTGGTGGTGGTGGGTGGGCGCAGTGATGGAGGAGGGAGAAATCAGAGCCGCATGGATGGGAATTGACGACGGGTTCGGATCGGTGGCGGAGCGGAGCGGGTCGGCACTCGCCACCGGCTGACCCGGAATGGGGGAGGCTGGCTGATGCTTGCGGGCGGCAGCCGCTGCTGACGAGGCGGTCGCGAGTGGGACACTGGGACGTCAAACTCCAAAGCGTGCCGTCTACTGCTCTGCTCTTCTTCGCCGTTGGTTCCTGCGGATGGATTTGTAGCAGGGATTACATAACCGAGCCGAACCCAAAAACCGGGGGAGGCCCGGTTCGGCTAACCGACCGGTTTTCACGGTTAACCGGAAATTTCGTTGGAAAATCGACCAGATTCAAATTCATATTCAAAAAACGGCTCGGTCGGTTAACCCATCGGTTTTTTCGGCTAGCCGACCGGTTAGCTCGGCTAACCGGTCGGTTTTAGCTGAAAACGGTTCGGTCGGTTAACCCACCGGTTTTTCCGACTAGCCGACCGGTTAGCTCGGCTAACCGGTCTGTTTTAGCTGAAAATAGAAAAATTGAGAAAAAATAGAAAAATCAATTTAAAAATAGAAAAAATTATAGGAACATACAAATGTCAATTTGTCTATTATTTAGAACTAATTTTACTGTCGGAAAAATTATAGGAACATACAAATGTCAATTTAGCATATGCTATTCTTTATTTTTTATTTATTTTCAATCATATCAACCAAAAAACACATGAAAATTTGAAAATTTTAAATTCTGTTTCAGCCAATACTCATATAATAACCTTTACTATTTTATGGATTTTTTTCAGATTTTTTCACGGATTTTCAAATTTGAACCAAATTTGAAACCTAACCGGCCGATTTTCCATAAACCGGCCCCCACCGGTTCACCGGTTAACCGCGGTTTTCGACCGGTTAACCGCGGTTTTGTAATCCCTGATTTGTAGGCGTTTTCACGTGCATCTCTCGACAAAAGAAAATTATAAATCAATGCACGCTTTGTGTTTAAGCCAAATCGGAGACGACAATCTTAGAGCAGATACAGTGATTGAGATAGCAATTGTCTCTAATTATTGTTATGGCACTTAGAGACAACAATAGAGATAACATATAAAATAGTAGAGATGACCAGTAATTTCCTCATATACAAAGTTTCTTAATTCTCGTGTAGAGTCGACTGTTATTTTGAAGATGGCTTAAATATCTATGCATGCTCTCTATTCTTCATATCATCACGTATCCTACATGGCAAACCTTAGTGATGACTTTACATACTGCTGAGATGGACTGTTATACATGCTCTTAGGACATCACATAGGATCCGCAACGCCATTCGTCGGGATGGATTTGTAAGCATTTTCAGGTGCATCTTTGAAGAATTCATGCGGTGGCATGGGATTTTAGAGCTGTCCTAGGAGGATCTGTGGTGCCTTGTTTTTTCTATCTCTGACTACCACCGCCGTAAGGTTAAAGCTCAAGACGGGTTCGCCACGTCCCTAGGCTTAGATGGAAATCGGGGGTAGCGGTGGAGAAGGAGATGAGATGGTGGCAATACCGCCAAAGCTATGAGAATGATTGAAAACAATTGGGCTTTGGAGGCAGTAGATCAACATACGATGACAGGATTGGTGGGCGGGGCCAACAGGGCGACAGGAGTATGAGGGGTGAAGCGATGAGGCAGCGAGGGTACCATCAGCCACGAGTACATAACGGCCGCTAGCGTTGGAGGCATGCAAACGGAGTACCTGAAGAAATACGGGAAAAGGTGGTGTCGGAGAAGTAAAAGGTGAGGATGAGTGGCAGCATGGCTGGAGTGGGGGAAGGGAACGGGAGAGGGAGGCGGCGGTGAAAAAGGCCAAGTGCATGGACCGTAGCCACTTTCTTACAATTATTTGTTTGGCTATAATGGAAATAATTGTCTGTTTTTATATTACTTGAAGGTTTGGATGTGTTTCTAATTATGACAATTTAGTTTTATGTTGAAAATGCATTACCAGTGTAGCTACTATTGTTGGCATCATCGTTGTTGTTTGCTTGGAGATTTATGTGTTATCTATTATCAATTCTATATAACAAGGCTCCTACCAGCTGCTTCCTGGTTAAGTCGCCCTTTTTTCTGCGTAAGCCACGTCACGCGGAATCGTGACCGTTCAGATGGCCACGTTTCGCAAGATCCAACCGTCCATACAAACCTATATATAAAAATGCGGTACGCAACCAACGAGGCGGATGCTTTGTCCGGTTGGTTATCAGAGCTAGCTGTTGTTCATGTGGTTGGCGGTTCGATTGCCGGGCTTGCTCCTGTTTTCTTTTTTTTTTCCCGGGCGCTCGGTAGCTCTCTTGCTTTCTCTCTCTCCACAGCAGCACGTGGCTCTCTGTGTAGCTCTCTCTCTCCACAGCTAGCGTTTCTCTCTCCACAGCTAGCTTTCATTTCTTCCCCAGTTTTCTATTTTCCTTTCAGCACTTAAAAAAAAGAAAAAATCAAACACTTAAAAATAAAACCATGCAAGAAAGTTCATATGAGGTTATTTTTTTTATCTTAAATTTAAAATTTCTTCCCCTATTTTTTTTTGCAGGTCACAAAAAAAATTGAAGAAATAGAAAATGAAACATGCCTACGCAAAGAACGTACATGAAAAAATCCAGAGCAAATAAAAATGCAACTAAAATTCATGATAGGTGTCTATAAATGAAATTAGATATTATAAATGTTAAATTCTATGAAATGAGTTAGTAAATAATATAAATAAAAAATTGATATAAGCATGTAAAAAAGAACATACATACATAGTTACTTTTTGTTTTAGATTTAAAATTAAGCTTCCCCAATTTTTCATTTCTTTTTTATAGGTCAAAAAAATTGAAACAACTCAGAAAATGGAATCATACCTGCACAGAGAAGGTGCAGCAAAAAAATCTTTAAAAAAAAATAGTGCAACAAAAAATTCAAGATGAGGGTACATAAATGAATTTAAGTATTAAAAATGTAAAATTCTATGAAATGAATTAAGAAATAATTGGAATACAAAAATAAACTTCAAAAAAATATAACTGCAGTTAAAAGCATGCAAACCATAATTACATGTTAATGTGCATAAAAAATTTAGCGAGTTTTTAAAAAAATGCAAATTTTTTCTAGAAAAAATTCCATTTGTCCTCTCATTCTAACTTTTCTGGTGAACAAAAAAACTTGATAAAATAAAACCGTAATATAATGCTAATGGCCCATAAAAGGTTTTAGGCATTAAAAATATTTTTTAAAAAAACAATTGGAATAAAAAACAATTCTATATTATAAGGGCCTAAGGGTTCGGTTTCCTGCCTCCCCAACATTTTTCGTTGTTATTTAATTTCCACTCGCGCCGGACTTTGCAACCGCTAAATCTCTCGCGCTTGTGCCTTACAAAACTAATGGGACGCGCCACAGGCGCGTCGACTATACTAGTACAAATACAACGCGCGAGCAGCTCGTTCGTCCGATCGCAAGCGATGGCGAGATCTGGCCGTCCATTCTTCCTTTATATATAAAACGATTTTATTCGCGATGAAACGAGCAAGGCCGGATGATTGCTCACTTGGTTGACGGCGCAATCTTTCGTGTTGCAGCTCACGGTTCGAATCCCAGCTGCAGCGTGTTTTTTTTTCCCGATTTTTGGCTTTCCTCTCCTGTATACTCTTTTCTACCGGTTTTAGCCAAGCCTAGCACAACAGCCGCGTAGCTCAGTTGGTACACACCACGCTCACGCAGCCCCAGGGGCTGGGTCCGAATCCTAGCTATTTATTTCATTTCTCCCCATTCTTTTATTTCCTAATACTTTTTAAAATGTGAAAAAATAATTACAAAATAGAAATGGATCAACAAATGGATCCCCTCAGTACTGCTCCATTTATTTTATTTCTCCCAGTTTCTTTTATTTCCTAATACTTTTAAAAATGTGACAAAATAATTAAAAATAGAAATGGATCAACAAATGTATCAACATGTTTAGATTTTGAAAAAACCAAAAAAATTAAAATGGATAAAAATATGTTAGGGAAGTTAGCTAAAAATAATAGAAAAATAGAAATGGATGAACAAATGGATCAATGTTATACGTTGCTTTTATTTCCTAATATTTTTTTAGAATGCGAAAAAATAATTACAAAATAGAAATGGATCAACAAATGGATCCCCCTCAGTACTGCTCCATTTATTTTATTTCTCCCCGTTTCTTTTATTTCCTAATACTTTTTAAAATGCGAAAATATAATTAAAAATATAAATGGATCAACATGTTTAGATTTTGAAAAAAAAACCAAAAAAAAGAAAATGGATAAAAAAATATGTTAGGGAAGTTAGCTAAAAAATAATAGAAAAATAGAAATGGATCAACAAATGGAGCATTCGTTATAGGATTTTAAAAAACAGAAAAAAAAATAGACGATGGATAAAAATTATGGTACGGAAGTTAGCTAATCATTTCTTTATTTTTGTTTTTAGATTTTTATGACGGAGCAAATACGTCATAATATTTCGTATGGATCTGTTGTTAACTTATAAGCCTCTATTTCATAAATTACGGTATTGTTGTCTGCTATTTACAGTCAACGCGCAGCCATCTATTAGTTAGTAAAGCTGTCATTTCAGTCTCTCTTTTAAGGGGCAAAACTCTATTGCTAATATTCTTGTGTGAAGAGCTATGGGTCAAAATAGTGTTAATGTAGATTGCTCCGATTATAGTTCATATTTGTTTTTTGCTTTATTTCATTGTACTCATATGTTAAAAAGGTTGGTTTCCAGGGTTAAATGGTTACTTAATTTCTATAAGTTGCTCATACTGGTTGTTGTAAAAACACGTAATTATATTTCTTATTACCCAAACGTAATAGCTTATATGAGAGTATGGTGTATTGTTTTCGGTAAAGTGGGAGAATATATTGGATGATCAATATTGAGACTTTTGGACATGTCATTGTGGTATCATGCACAAGACAATATTTTGAAACTTTACGAATACGTAACTGTGTTGTCATGCAGCTGTGTAATTCTGTATGGTTTTGTTAAGTCATGATGGTTTCGAAAGCACAACCTAACTATCTGTTTGCAAGCACATATCACGAAACCTGATTTACCCGCCTATTTATACATCACATAAGCCTTAATCATAATATATACACAACATAGTAATTAATATGAGCTTCTTTGCCTACGGCGCGCCGCGGACTATATATCCCACTCCTTTCTATGTTGTTTCTAAAAAAAACTTTAAAATTTACATCTGTAAACAACGTACACAATAAACTTTGAGATTCATGTGGTGTTGTACTTCTCTTTTTTTTTCGCAAAAACCTTAGCGATGTTGTATGATATCTCGCATCCAACGACGACTACTTTACAAAACGGGGGTATAAAGGGTATTTTTCTAACAAGCATCAACCATTTAATTTAGGGAATGGAATATCTCTCTCTTCTCAGAAAATATCAGCGACATGTACGAGGATAAGAGCGCCCACAGGCCACACCCATTTTCCATTCGTTTGTCAATGACGACGACGACCAAAGTGAAGAAAGCGTAGTAGCTACGGCCTACGGCTACGGGTGATGGCGGCATGAGCGCAGCAAGCACGCACGTGGTGGCGCCTCCGCAAGCTGCTGGCTTGTCTCGCTCTGTTCCCGACCCCCGAGGTCACGGAATTGCGGGGAGCGGCGAGGGTGAGCCCGCCGCCGGTTTCGATTTTCCTCTTGGAAAAAAAAACATTTTGCCTCCTACATATATTGGGATTCTGCATCAAGACTAGACCTATTGATAGGTACGTAGCCCGATTCGACATACCCGAAAAAACCCGACCCAACTCGGTCCGATCAGTGCATCAGGTCAGGTCGGATTTGGATTTGAAAAATTGCAAAATCAGTTGTGTGGGTTCGGGTTTTCTGGTTTCAAGTTGGGTTCGGGATTGGATTTGTGACCCGATGCATCGGGTCGTGTCGAGCTCGGGTTGGCTGATTTTTGGTCGTCCGAACCCGATAAATGATTAGGTCTACTCCTGACTTCAAACAGATATATGCTGACGGAGCTAGACCGAGTGGAATGTTAAGTTGAACATGGATATTGTCTCTATTTTTTGAAATTGATCTATTTTGTTTATATTATTTTTAGAAGTTTTTATAGGTGGCTTCGTGTCAGGAAAAAACTAACTAAAAAGTTAAATTAGCTACTATCCAAATAAGCTTAAGTCACTTTAAACATGAATGGTCCACATTTGTGGCTGCTAAACCAATCCATTTTAAGGACTTTATATGAAGAAGAGAGAGAAAAGAAAGAGATCAAGGAGGATATTTGCCTAGCACATTGACAAAAACACGTGGGTGTACAACAGCAAAAAACTGCCCACCACCACATCGCAAAACCATCCAAACCTTTGTTTTGATCCGTCAAAAGTGCAAATATGATCTAGTTTTAACTATTATAGATACTAAGTTAACCCAGTGTTTGAAGTATATAGACAACACAAAATTGAAGAACATTGTGCACATGTTAGCTTGTCTATATTTGAAGGTCAACTTCTCTGTGTTGATGAAGTATAGTTTTATTATTTTTAAAAGGGAAAATTCTAGGTGACCCCCTCAACTATGATGGTGTAGACACTTTCTGACAAACTAGGTATTTGTCCACCAAGCACATCAAGTGGTGTGGACACCCTCCGCCGAAAGCACTTTTTTAGAGCAGTTTTACCCTTGTGGCTACCTATATGGGGATTTTTCCATATAGACGGTGACACATGGCAATTTCTTTTCTAGAAAATATTATTTTAACATTGATTCCACCTATTATAAGTCCCTGTGCACTTCTTCTTCCTCTTTCCTCTCTCCCCTTGTCTTCTCTCATCATTTCTCACACGCTTGTCGGCTAGCTACCAGCCACCGACCCCACCTCCTTTTCGTTAGGTCACTACCATTTATTATGCCATCTCACCAAAACACCGCCGCCTCCTATTCACTGGGCCGCCTCCTCCTCCCTCCTAGATGTTAAGCATGATGAGCTCGTGGACATGATGAGGGCGGTCACCTCATGCCTCGCCATGCGGGCCCAGGCATCTACGACAATCATCCTGGCAAACTTCCCCTACGTACTCCGTAACATTATTGTTCCATGTCATCAACATCCTGAACATGAATGCATCACCTTCTCGTCGACGCAACCTTCTCGTGGCATCAACAACCCAGCGGCGCCACCTTCTTGGCGGCACGCTCAGCGACGCTGTAGTCCCACTGCATCAAACATGGGATGCACGCGGTGGTGGTGTTGGCGAGGAGGGCACCCACGACAACGCCGGAGAAGACAATGTCACCGACATGATGTGTCAGGATTGCCATGAACTAGCTGCGCGCACACAACATTAAGGCCACAAAGGCACCTCCCGATGCAAGTATTTAGAGTGGTGCAAGTGAGGACCCCTTGGGCTTGTCGTCGCTGCCGGAGAAGAGGCTAGGGTGAGGGCCTAGGTCTAGATGTCGTTCATGGAGGCGGTGGCCAAGGCACTTGCCGAAGGGCATGTAGAAGAGTGGTGCGTGGGATGGGTGTGTCTCCAAGAGCAAGGGCGGAAGAAGAGGTAGCTAGCACCAGCAGCAGCCAAACCGGCGACGACAACAAGAGTTGTGCGAGATCTAGATGTGGGAGCCGGGGAGGAAGAAAATCCGGGAGAGAAAAAAAATGAGAGAGGGGGAAGTGAGGAAGAAGAAGAGGGATAGTGGCTGACATGTGGGACTTAAAAGATATATTTTAGAAAAGAAAATTCCATGTGTATGAGTATATGTGGCAGAACCCTCCATCTAGATAGCCACGGTAGCAAAATCGCCCTCAAAACCGCCTAAAGGGGTTATTCGCACAATTTGACGCACTACTGAGGACAGATACCCAGTTTTCGAGTCTAGGGGTTAAGTGTGTGCAATATTATTATTGAGGGGTCAAATAGATTTTTTATTTTTAAAATGGTACATTTTCTTTATGTATATTTTATTGAAAATGAATATTTCAACAAAAAATATTGTATTTCAAAATAAACTTTTTAACTAACACTTTTATTATTAACATCTTTACACCACGTGATGAAACTTCATCCTCCTCGAAAGAATTTTTTGTTGCAGACGATGCCTAGAAATGTTTCACATGGCGACTAAGTTGTCTCACACTCTCACTACCATAGCACTTCCGATACGTAGTTCCACTATCAAAATACTTTATGAGAAACTAGATGTAAGATTTCTTTTGAAGTATTTTACTAAAATATTTAGAGAGTAAAGTAAACGGTTGCTAGCGAAGGTTTTACCAGGTCTCAATTAGCCCCCATAAGCATAATATTACTTTCTCGTTCTGAAAAATGTTTGACGCGTTTTTGTTTGCACCACTCCTCGAGATCATCTATTAAGTGCTGCCATCACCGTCTTATTCATCTTATTTATCTTTTCCTCTCGTCCCCCTCCCTGCCCCCGCCCCACGTACCACCATCACTAGGTCTTGCTCGTGTCCATATACTCCCCAAGCCTCGTTGTTCCCATCTCGAGTTAGCCAAAACTGAGATATGAGGTCAGCAATCGTCGCTGCTAGAGTTTTCTCCATGTAGTTTGTGCCCTTGCTGCCTCTCTTCCCCCTAGCCTATGCCATAGTCTTCCTCACCATACATTGCTGGCGTCGTCACCTCCCACCTCAACCGAGTTGTGACAGCTTGAGCTTCAAGGCGCCGTAACCCTCTCCTCGTGCATGGTTGTGGATGGCTTACCTTGTTGTTCTTAAGGTGTAGCTAAGATTGATCCTTAAGACTTGCCTCAAGATTCAAGGTACCATTGTGTTGACATAAACTATAGCCGATGAGGAGTAAGGATGAGGGGTAGGGGGACACAGTGGTAATGGCCACCCAGCACTATGACATGCAAGAGGAGGAAGGACGAGGGTGAGGAGGAGACGACAATAGTGGCCAACAGGCAGACATGGTGGTTAGGAGACGATGGAGGCAACACCCCTTCCATCCCCTACTTCAACCATATGAGAGAGAAAGACTAAAAGATATGAGAGGTGGAAGATAATTAGGTCTTGTTCTTTTTAGTTTAAATTAAATGAAATAAAAAAAATTATTTTTGTACAAACAAAACGATGTAGTATTTTGTAGTTATTTTGTTGGGTTTTAAATAGATCTTCTTACAATTATTATTATTTTTTGGACTATCTAAGGCCTCTGTTGAGGATCATAACCTTTTCAAATTAAAACTTCTAGCAACTTTAAGCGAAAAAAAACAAGGCCTTAGGTGACACGTGTGGACACGTCAAACTCATGAGCATATGTAGGCATGCATGTCAACAACAAAATAACGACGTAATGATTTTGGGCTATGAGTGCAAATGGAAATCTTTGAAGTGGCAAGAAATAATAACGTGTTGCTCGTATTTAGGAAAGCACTAACATACAAGATTTCAAATGTTCAATGGCATACATTGGCAAGCGAACGCCGGGAATCATCGAGACGTGTTTTTCGAAAGAGAAATTCGAACGTTGGCCCCTCTTGGAATTTCAGGATGGCGCCGGGGGCGAGCTCGGGAGCCGCGCGGCCCTGGGCTCCTCTGCCCGTCTGATGGGCCTTCCTTGTGCGGCCGTGTTAACTGCTGCTGATTACCTGTGATTTGGTGGGTGGGTGGCCTTCCTGCTCCGTTGACCAGACGCTGGGCTGGCGGTGTCTGGAATTAAGGGCGTGGTTGGTGTGGGCGTCATGCTGAGCGCGTGATTGGGTTTACGGCTGGGCCTCTTTTCGGGTACTCTAAACAGGAAACGTAAACTCCGAAACACTGAAACATAACACTGAAGCATGGACTAGCTGATGAAGAGAAGAAAACATTTTTAAAGTATATTATACGATGTGAAAAAAGTTAAAAATAACTGATAGTGAAATGGAACAAAGAATAGTGGCTTGCGTGATGCTCTAGAAGCTCTTTGTCCTCAAGATCCCGCGCAACTAGTTTTAGCCGCTCCCTTCCTTTCAATCGTAAGAAATCGCCTCTCTTCTCTTTTCAAGTAAAAAGTTTTTCCTGAACAAAGAGCAGGAGAACGATTGTCGATTGATAAAAAGAAAAGAATTACAAAATTAAGGGGAACAAGCCCTCCCCTGGAGCTAGGTTATTTAGCTAATTACAAAAAGGACCCATGCGGCCATCCGCAGCCGCAGGTCGTCGAGCAGGAATTGGAGGAAGATGAGACGTTACCGGCCCGCTTGTCTGAATATGCGATTATTACGCTAAGCCAAATGTGCCAGATGGTTCCGGAGACCAGCGAGAGAGTGCCTTATTGCTGCCTGATTTGGAGGATAGTCTACCCACCATTGAGCGAAGCTGGTGGTGTTTCTCCAGCTGTCTGGCTATAGAAGGGGGTGTTTGTTTGTTGTGCGAGCCGAGACCAGATGAAGTGACTGAACTCGCAGTCTAAGAACAAGTGCTCGAGGGTCTCTAGGTTACATCTGCATAGGGGACAGAAGTAGTTATTCGGTATCTGTCGTGTCATTAAAGCGTCTGCTATGAGGACGCGTCCGTGGAGAAGCTGCTAGAGGAAGAACCTGCACTTCGAGGGTGTCCAATGAATTACAGCTTTTAGGCGGAGCTCACTGTGTAGGCGCTATTTTTAGTGAACAAGTAAAAAGTTATTTTCTTCTAAATCAATCACGAGAAGAGAAGCCGTCTATTAAATACTCCCTCCTTTTTTTGTTTGACGCTTTTGGACACGCCTTTTACAATTCGTGCTATTCAAAAAGATTATGTAAATATCATTTATTTTGTTGTGATTTCTTTTATCAATAAAGATATTTTAAACATGACTTATTTTTTTCATGTTTGCACTAAAATTTTGAATAAGAAAAATGGTTAAAGTCATGTCTAAAAGTTAAAAACCACTACTAGAATTTCTCGAAATCGTGAGGACTAAAAAATAAACGCGAGGGCAGAAACACAGCCCTCGTTTTATATCTAAAGACACGAGGGTTTCCTTCAAGCCTCGTAATAAAATACTTAGTCACGAGGGCTAAAGCAAGGCCCTAGAAACAAATGCTGGCCACCAACTACTCGCGAGGGCTACAAACAAGCCCTCGTTACTAATGTGACACGTGGTTGTTTTTACCGAGAGATTTCAATAAAGCCCTCGCGAGTAAACTAAAACAACAATTTCTTGTGAGGGCCCACAGTGAGCCCTCGCGAGTATATTCCACAGCAAAACAGCCTTCACCATCCAACCCCACATGTCATAGAATCATTTTCTTGCCATATATTAGTACAATATTTGTCAGAGTCATCTTCATTCAACAGAGAATACAATTTTTGTGTGTAATGTGTATTAGAGTGTAACGTGGAATCGCGATTATATACTTAATACATGAATAATCTATAATATAAGATGAAATGTGGAAATTTCAATATGTTTACTCATACGAATACTGTATCGATAAATAGATATAGCTAGTTGTGAAGGGTATAATATTGCATGTGTCCGATTTATTTTTTAAAATTTTTTGCATGGACAAGAATGTTACATAATTTATTCCTAGTGCATGAAAGTAATTTTAGAATAACATTTGGAATTATTTAAAAATATTTGAAAGTTGGGATAATAAGAGAAATTATATTAGTAGCGAGGGTTTATCAGGAAACCCTCGGATATATATGTTATACACGAGGGTCAACATAGCCCTAGTGTATAGTTGTCGATTGATCAAAAAGAAAAGAACTATATTTATTCAGCTAATTACAAAAAGGGCCTTTGCGGCCATCCACAGCCGCAGGTCGTTGAGCAGGAATTTGAGGAAAATGAGACGTTACCGGTCCGCTTGTCCGAATATGCGATTGTTACGCTAAGCCAAATGTGCCACATGGTTCCGGAGACTAGCGAAAGAGTGCCTTGTTGCTACCTGATCTGGAGGATATAGTCTACCCACCATTCAGCGAAGCTGGTGGTGTTCCTTCGGCTGTCTGGCTATAGAAGAGGGGTGTTTGTCTGTTGTGTGAGTCAGGATCAGATGAAGTGACTAAACTAGCAAACAAGTGCTCGGGGGTCTCTAGGTTACGTCTGCACAGGGGGCAGAAGTAGTTGTTCGGTATATGTCGTTTCATTAAAGCGTCCGCTATGAGGACGCGTATGTGGAGAAGCTGCTAGAGGAAGAACCTGCACTTCGATGGTGCCCAATGAATTACTGCTTTTAGGCGGAGCTCACTGTGTAGGCGCTATTTTTGGTGAACAAGTAAAAATTTATTTTCTTCTAAACCAATCACGAGAAGAGAAGCCGTCTATTAAATACTACCTCCATTTTTTTTGTTTGACACCTTTTACTTTTGGACACGCCTTTCACAATTCGTGTTATTCAAAAAAATTATGTAAATATCATTTATTTTGTTGTGATTTGTTTATCAATAAAGATATTTTAAACATGACTTATTTTTTCATGTTTGCACTAAAATTTTGAATAAGACGAATGATTAAAATTGTGCGAAAAAGTCAAAAACATAAAAAAAACAGAGGGAGTATCTTGAAGCTACTTTTTAAAATTATCAGATTCCATCTACAAGAAGCCACGTTTTCAAGCTTTCAAAACAAACATTTTAGTCGGTTTCCACTCGTTTGCAAACCGCGAATATTAAGTTAGATTTTGAGGGAGAAGCAGTTTCAAGAAGTGACGTTTAGTGTATGTTTTGAGCAGCTGAGCTAAATGAATAAGCCGAAATGTTAAACTGGACTGTAAGAAGTTCTTGAATCTGCTTCTTGATGATGATCCGCTTCGTTTATGTTATTTTTAAGAGCTTCTTGGACGTGGTTGCATGATAGAAAAAATTAAATAAGAAAAGTTAAATTGATTTTCTAGCCAAATAAGTGTAAACCACTTTGAACATTATCTCTACTATTTTAAAGCATCTTATGGTGGTGGTGGTGCCGGTGGTGGTAGTGTCAACTTGAGATCTGAACCATCCATGTGGTGTTGTCTCTTTTGCTCCGTCCGATCCGAACTGCAATCCCACCACCGCTAGCTACCCTACGGATCCCACCCGCCACCCTTGTCCCCCAGCCCACGATCCCACTCCCGCGCGGTTCCCCTCTGCCATTCCGATGGAGAACGGCGATGAGAACTTCACCTCCCCCACCGTTGCCGCCGTCGAGTTCGACCAGACCCTCACCAACGGCGGGGTCGCCGACGAGGGCCTCACCGCCGCCGCGCACACCCTCGTTCTCTCACCCTCCCTCGGTTTCTCCGCCACCGATGCCGCCTCTGCTGCATCGGGCCGTCGGTCGTCGCAGCCAGTCGCCGGTCGCGGCCTTCTACGGGTAAGCCCCCCTCTCTCTCCCTCCCTTGGTGTCTCCGCGCCGGCCACAGCCACATCGGTACACCGCCCACCTTTGCTGCTTGCAGCCGTCACCGCCCCTGACCCATGCCTCGCCTCTCTAGCCGTCGCCGGATCCGCCTCCCGGAGATGCCTCTGTCATAGACGCTCACCACCAGAGAGCCACCCTCCCCACCACCACGCCCTTCCTCACCGGAACCTATCCGCGCTTTCACCTAGATCAGAGCGTCGCCCTGCACCTCACCTCTCAAGCCATCGCCACAGTCGCTGCCCTGGCCCACTCCCCTGGCATACTGTCGCTAGATCCGCCTCCCGGAGCAATCGCCGCCGCCGCCGCTCAAGCCGCCATGGCTCGCCTCCGCTCAAGTCACGGCAGTGCATAAGGCAAATATTATGAAGCTTGCTGATGGTTTGTTTCTGGAGTCTTGTCGCAAGGTTGCCTCAAAATACCCTGGTATTCAGTATAATGAAATCATTGTTGAGTGTTGACAACTGTTGTATGCAACTTGTTGCGAAGCCTAAACAGTTTGATGTTATGGTATGCATCTAATTGTCCCTCGACTTGGCTCACCACACTCAACAAGGTCAACGTTTCTTGAGTTTGAGAGAAGTTTCTTTCATTTTTTAGATCTTATCTCAAACTGCAGTGACAGTGATTAAGCCCTGCTTTTCTATTTCAGGTATCCTAAGAGGTCTGGATCATATAATTAGCTATGAGTATGGTCTAAATAAACATGTTTGTGTTCTCTTCACATAGGGAGCAATATAATTTTCTAGGTGGTTGTAGTTAGAAGACTGGGATGACCAAGAATAAATAGTTGATCCTTAAAGACCATAAGCCACTGGTTGGTAGATTTTTGTTCTGATTGCAGATTTTTGTATCATTCATGTTCTATTCTTGACCTTTGAATAGTGTTTGCAGCTAACAAATGCATTTGGTATGTCTTAACGGAATCATAATCCTTTTGGTGTATTTCAGGTTCCATTATGCCTTGCATGCGGAGCTATCTTGCTGGTTTTATAGAAGTTCAAATTACAGGTTCTCTCTCTCTTTATCTCTCTAATAGGATTGAAACATTTTCTTAAGCCGATATTGTTTGTGTCTAGGGAGGGGAGAGTATTTTATCGGTTAATGAAGAACTTCCTAAAATGACATACTACCATTGTCGGTGTCTGGGAATCGCGCTCCTGAAGAGCAGCGGGTCCACGGACCGGCAGACGAATTTGTAGTTGGTATGAGGCCCAACGACAACCCTTCTCAGCAGCCCGGGTGGCGGCCAAGCCTGCGGAAGGCTAGGGCCGCGCAGTCTTCCCGGACAAGGGCCTGGTGCGACTAGGTGATCCGGGTACAGATCTTTCGTACGATGGGAAGGCAGAGAGAAACAATGCAAATCGTGGAGACACGAGTGATTTACCCTGGTTCGAGCCCCCACTGCCGGGTAATAGCTCTACTCCAGTCTTGTTGACTATATGGTGGAAAACAGTACAGAGGTGCTGGGATCGGACCTGGAGGCGCCGATCCCGAGCTTACAGTGGTGACAGCTAAAGGCTAAGGCTACTCGTGGAGGAAGCTTCGGATGCCAATGTTGCTTGTGCTTGGACCAGGTGGAATCGGATCAGGGATTCCGGGTGTTCAGTTGGCCTCCCCTGCAATGTCCGGGAATCCTTCTTTTATAGGCGCCGCGAACCGCCCGAGGCTGATACGGCGGGCCCCGCGCTGGTCTTTGCTTTAGTGGCGAAGTTCTTGTCTCGTTCTAGGGTCCTGTCGAGTATCGAGCCTGCAGGGAGAAGCCGGTCGGGTTAGTACTGAACACGTGTTTGTCTTGACATGCCTGTTCAAAGGGGGAGAACTTCTTTAGAGGGAAAGCACTTTCCCTTTATCCCCAATATGGCCTTGACTGGACCGAGCCAGCTCTGCGCCACCCGTTGGGGGCGTCGCGTAGCGCAACAACCATCTGCCGCCTGCCAAAGAGGGCAAACGACAAGACGGACTATCTGCCGCGTACCCTACCACGCGCCGCGCGGGAAGTTTTGGCTCGGGAACCAAAATTTGAGCATTGAAACCGATTTGACGTAAAGGTGAGGCAGTTACGCCTTCTCGACCCCCACGATCTTCGCCTCGGCTGTTGTCTTCTCTCATAAGGCAGCGCTTCAGGGGGAACTTCCTGCCAC
>SPJY01035202.1:3564784-3597682 GCA_005191435.1 Raddia distichophylla
TGATTTCGGGACTTAGCCATTTTTCGGCTTGGGCTCACCGGACGCCGTCCGATGGCTATCGGACGTCGTCCGATGGAGGCTTTATTTGCGCACCTCTTCAGACTAAGCCTCTCTCGCCCCCTCTCATCACCACGCCTCGGGTCTTGGGACACGTTTGTCGATTTTTGGACACGGCGGGAGGTTTAGAACAATTGGGCGGGAAGTTTCGCGCTCTCAAATATTTCGGAGACTTAGCGGCTACGAAACCCTGGACAGCTAGACCCCCGAACCTTCTCGACCCTGGGACAGGTGTACTCGCTCTAGATGGTTCGCTCAAAACTAACACCTGACACTCTCGGAACCCCAAAGACCTGAACCCGCATGACCTGTGCTCAATGGGACCCTGCAACCAGAGAGATGTAGTTGAGCTAAAGACGCACACAAGGAAAATAGAAGAACTATAAAACAAAGGTCCTTATCCTTGGCGTTCCAGCTGTACGGCCTAGTTGCCATCAATTACCAAAATCAATTAGCCCATGGGAGGCTTGATCTTATAGCTGGCCAACCCTGTGATCGTAAAGAAGAAAGGCGGCAAGTGTAGGATGTGTGTCGACCACACAGATTTGAACGCGGCTTGTCCTAAGGACAATTTTCCGCTGCCTCGCATAGACCAGCTGGTCGACGCGACTGCGGATGCCCAGCTCTTGAGTTTTTTGGATGCTTACTCCGGTTATCACCAAATAAGCATCTTCCTCGAGGATGAAGTGAAGACTGCCTTCATCACACCTTTCGGCACTTTCTGCTATACGACCATGTCTTTCGGTCTGCGCAATGCTGGTGCCACCTTCCAGCGCTTAATGGAGAAGACTTTCCCAGAACAGCGCGGAAGGAACATGGAGGGTCTATGTTGATGATATAGTTGTAAAGAGCAAGTATGCTCTGGATCATGCAAAAGATTTGGCCAAAACTTTTTGTAATCTCACCAGACATAGAATTAAATTAAATCCAGAGAAGTGTACCTTTGGTGTTCGATCCGAAATGTTGCTAGGCTATGTCACAGGTTCACAAGGAATTTCTGCTAACCCTGAAAAAATCGAGGCCATTGAAAACATGCAGGCTCCGACTACCATCAAGGAAGTTCAGAGTCTAACAGGACGGATGGCTGCTCTAAGCAGGTTTATTTCCCGTCAAGGCGAACGCGGGCTGCACTTCTATAAGGCCCGGCGCAAGCACAATGGTTTCGAGTGGACAGAGGAAGCTGATAGATCTTTCCAAGATCTAAAGCAATACCTGTCCAACCCACCCGTCTTGACTACCCCACGACATGGCGAACAGTTTTTGTTGTATCTTGAATGCATGCCACAAGCGGTGAGCGCGGTCTTTACGGTGGAAAGGGAAGGCATCCAGCGGCCAATCTATTACGTGAGCGAGGTACATCATGGATCAAAGGAGCATTACTCTGAGGTCCAAAAGTTGCTCTACGCCTTGCTCATATCCTCCAGGAAGCTTCGGCATTACTTCCAAGCACATCAAATACTGGTCCCGACCAAGTTTCTTCTGGGAGAAATCCTACGGAACAAGGAAGCCGTCGGACGTATAGCTAAGTGGGCAATGGAACTAGCAGAATTTGACATTCTGTTTGCTGCCCGAACTGCTATTAAATCTCAGGTCCTGGCTGACTTTCTCGCTGAATGGACTTACCCGTCCAAATCCTAGGAAGCTCCCGAACAACCTGAAGAAACCCCCTGGACTATGTTTTTTGATGGCTCGCGCACTGGAAGCTCGGGGGCTGGTTTTGTTCTCATCTCCCCTCAAATAGAGCAACTCCAGTATTCTACCCAACTACACTTTGCGGCGACTAACAACGCCGCGGAGTACGAGGCCCTCCTCGCGGGACTAAGAGCGTGCAAGTCGCTCGGCGTCCAACGACTAACTGTGAAGGGCGATTCACAGCTGGTCATCAATCAGGTAAATAAGGAGTATCAGTGCTGCGATGACTCAATGGCGTGATACCTGGTTGAAGTGAGGAAGTTGGAGCGTGTTGACACCCAAATTTGGCAGAAAATCGGATGTTCAAAAAAGGCCAGATGTGTTGGAATTATTGGGCCAAATCGGAAATGAGCTTCGTTGGTGAAGAAAGAGAACATATCGAAGAAACCGATAGATACAAGACTTCGGAAGAATTGCGATCTGATCGGAAGCGCGACGCGGTAAAATAGGTCGTATCGGTATCGACTTTGTAATACTATAAATAGGATTTTAGGCCTCGAGAAAAAGGGGAACTAATACATCAAACACAAAACACTTTTCTCGAATCCGATCGACTTCGTCGAAAGGCTTCAACTCGTAGGTAGAGCTATCTCGATGGGATAATCGATTCTCTTCTTGTAACCCGTATGCATGGCTGCATCGTTTTGATTTCATGTATACAAACCTTGTTAAACTGTCTCGGGATTTACCGATCTTTAACATATTCTCGCAAATTGCACTGTCTCGATTTAATCGATCTGTATTGTGTGTTTATCCTGCAATGCCGATTATCATGTACTTTGTATGCTTTTTCCTGAATCCGATATATGCAACTGTCTCGTTTAATCGATCTTGCGTATGCCGCATTTAGGATTTTTTGCATGTATAAGTGTTTGCCGATCAACATTGCGTCTATTAGTTTTAGCCTTTTAAATCGGTTTATTAGTTTATATCTTGAATTAGATCTGAATACTGTCTTGGCTTGACCAATCTATTCAATCTGTTTCTTGGTTTAATCTAATGCATTGACGCGAAGGTTTATTACTAATATTATATAAAAAATACCAAAAAGAAATAGAAGATTTATAATTAAACGTTTATTCATCTTAAATTGCTCTATCAGGCTGATAGCCGATAGATCTAATAATCGGATTCTTTTAAAGCCGATTATCTACAACCTGATCTGGCTATTTAAAAGCCGATTAGGGCTATATTACTGACAATTTCCTCCTTGTCAATTTACAGGTCAAATTGATTGGCACGCTTGGTTTCTAGTTGCGACACAATCATAGTATTGACGCTTCTACACGTGTGTTCACAAAAATTCACTTTTTCGTGTCAACAGAGCGGCACTTTCGATTCTTGGAGGTGCTCTTCGTGCCTAGGAAGGACAATTTCTTGGCCGACCAGCTGTCCAAGTTTGGATCCTAACGCGAACCTGCCCCGGCAGGGGTGCTTGTCGAGCACCTTTACAAGCCCTCTATCACATCTCCGGACGAGGCAACAGAGACAGATGGTGCTGTCTCTGTCATCGAGCAGGCTGCGAATTTGACAACGCCATTTGTCCGGTACCTTGCAGATGGGACCCTGCCCGACGACGAAGCCGAGCGTTCCCGGCTTATAAGGCGTGCTAGTCCATACAAGCTTGTGGACGGCATCCTTTAACGTCAAGGTACTCTGGGAGTTCTCTCCATGTGCATCTCACAACAGGAGGGTGTGTTCCTTCTTAGGGACATACACGAGGGTGCCTGTGGCAACCACGCCTCCTTCAGGACTCTGGTCGGCAAAGCGTTTCGCATGGGTTTTTACTGGCCCACTGCATTACAGGATGCTCGGGACGTGGTAACTAAGTGCAAGGCTTGCTAATTCCACGTCCGGAAGGCCCATAAGCCCGCCCAAGAGCTCCAAACGATCCCCCATCATGGCCTTTCTCCACATGAGGTCTGGATCTGCTTGGCCCGTTCCCCAAGGGGACAAGGGCTGCAAAACTTGCTCGTCGCCATTGACACTTTCACAAAGTGGATTGAGGCAGAGCCTGTGTCATCTCTGCACGCCAAAACGGCTGTGCGCTTTTTCAAAAGCAATGTGATCACGCGCTTCGGGATTCCCAACAACTGATCACCGATAATGGTCCCCAGTTCATAAGCGAGCTATTCCAGGAATACTGCGAACAGCTGGGCACCAAGGTCTGCTTCGCCTCTGTGGCACATCCACAGAGCAATGGAGCAGTCGAGCGAGATAAAGGACAGATAGTCCAGGGTATCAAACGGCGCATGTTCGCGGCACTCCGCGAGCACAACAAAGCCTGGGTTGACGAAGTTCCTTCCGTCCTCTGGGCCGTTCGCACCACAGCCAGCCGGGCGACCGGAAAAACTCATTTCCAATTGGTCTACGGTGCAGAAGTCATCTTGCTCGCCTAAATAGTACTCGGCTCGCCTCGCACGAGCTCGGTCAATTTGGTTGACTCAAAGCAAGAGCGCTTACTCGAACTCGATCTCCTCGAAGACACACGCGACCGGGCACAAGTAAGAATGGCGCGCTACCAGCAAGATCTTCGCCGGCACGTCGCCAAATCTGTTCGACCAAGGGTTTTGAAGGTGGGCAACCTCGTTCTGCGCCGTGTCCAGAACTGTCCAACGCCAACAAGTTAACTCCCCGATGGGAGGGCCCCTTCATGGTCGTTTCTACTACTCGCCGGGGCTGTTCGCCTGGCAATGGAGGACGGGAGAGAGCTGACCAGCACTTGGAACATCGACCAGCTTTGTAAGTTCTTTGTGTAGGTCATTTTGTTTGTTTCCTTAGCTTTGCGCTTTTGTCAAACTTCGTGCCTTAGTTCGTCCAAGTCTCTCGGGCTGCCATGTAAAGTTCAATCCAATAAATAGTGAATATTCGTGGCCCCCTGCGGCCCTTTTCACATCCTGTCTTCTCAGACTTTTCTCTCTCTGGTAACACTTGATGGCTGCCCGGTCTTACGAACTCTTGGCTCCGCGATCTTCAGGTTTTCCCTGCCCGCATATAGTTTCAGCAAGTTCCTAAACTCAGGGTCGCGTCACACGGCTTTTTGCCTAGCGGCTAAGTCTGCTCTCGTAAGCCCCCCGCGGCAGAGGCACTTACCGCACTCGGCACAACCACTTAGTAAAACCTGCTCTCGTAAGCCCCGCGGCAGAGGCACTTTCCTTGTTCGGTTATCCTATGAATCGCCTAATTTACGTCGACAAGCAGTTCATGAAAAGAGTCGATCAGGATGCGGGTGTCGCTCTATCTCTCTACGCACGTGCTTGAATTCGCAAACCTAGGTTTTCAAGCATCGTCCGTACTGGGGGCTAGGGTGTCGCTCTTTTGCTTGTGCACCTGTTCGAGTTCGCAAACTCAAATTTTTGATCAGATGCACAATGGGGCTAGGAGTTAGGCTGGCATTCTACCGTTTTTCTTAAACTTTCTAGCGCTGTTTCGCCTTGCTCTTAGTTTCTTGTTTGTTTTTGTCTTTTTGCTGCTCTTTTTTGCAGGGAAAAGGTAAGTCTTGATTTGTGCTAACAAAAGTTTACAGGTACAAAGTCCCTTTCGGGTTACAGCCCTACTGCTACTTAGAAGCAAGCTGCTCCTTTAGCTCCTCAATTTCTAACTTGAGACGCAGGACTTCCCCGTAGACTTTGATCCCTTCTCTGACTTCAGCTCGGAGACGTTCGGCTTCCTCCTTGCTGACTGTCTTGTGCTTGGCCTGCTCCTTGGCCTCTGCACGAAGGGCTTCGATCTCCTCGGTCTTGACCCGCAGCTCCTCGGTCAGACTTTCGTTCTGACTTCGGTGCTGCTCGCTGGTCTTGAGTTGCTCGGCCAGCTCCTTGACCCTTCTTTCCGTGGCACTCGCCCTCACAGCCAGCCCGCGAAGCTCCTCGGCCTCTTCCTGTGATACCCACAGGGTGGAGATCTTCTCCTGGAGTGCCGCGGAGGACTGCCTCTCCTCGGTCAGCTGGGCCTTTAGCTTTTTTATCTTGGCCTTCAGTCGGCTTCGGCTTTTGGCCGGTGCGAGGCGCTCCCCCTCGAGCTCCCTCGCCCGGTATTCCTGGAAGGCTCCCAGAATGGCGCTGCGTTCGACGCCAACGCCTTCTTCGAAATCTTCCATGGTACCCGCAAGACTTGAGCAAGAGAAGAACAAATCCATCAAATTCAATTGCTCGTGACTTAAAGCGGACAAGTTTCGGCTTTGGGTTTACCTCTTGAAGGCGATTCTTCAAGTTCCGGCGAAGGCGCTCTCCAAGGCCGTGGGTGGCGAAGCCCCGGCCGCTAGGACCAGCAGCAACACGATGCTCTCTGTGATGCGCCTTCCTCTTGCTGGAGCGCACCCGCCTGGGGGCAGCAGCGACGGGCGATTGCCTTTCACCCTCAAGCTCCTACCCTTCTTCCTGTTCCTCCGCCCGATCACCTTCGGGCAAGATTGGCATTGCTCTGTCCGGCGACGTCGGTGCCTCCGCAGACATGGCAACCTATGTGCCCTGCTCGTGGCATTCCTCCTCCCTGGCCGCAGGTCTTTCGCCTTGCTCACCAGTGATGTCCATCGCCACAGGGATGGGTTGCCCCTGCGACAAGTGCCTGGCAGGACTGTCTGTTCGGTCCCGCCCGGGGCAGCCGGCAGAGCCAAGACTTTGGCCCCGCTTTCCGTGGCGCCGCGCCCAGCTTCTTTGGCCTCCAGCCTCTCCACCGCGCTCTTCAGCGCGTCGATCTAATCAGTGGAGCCCGGCGGTAGCGCAGTCCACGCTGCCAGCTTGTCTTTGAGGGCGAGCAGTCTCGTTGCTCGCGCCGCACCGTGCAGGTGCTCAGGCAGCAAAGACCGCTCGATCACCGCACCCGCGTCGTCCGTGGCGATCTCCTCCTGTGCAGCTGATGAAAAAGAAGTGCGTTAGTCCTGGGCGGTTTGGTAGAAAGTGAAGGGGAGAGCTCCGCTACTACATACCTGGCGCAGGGAACTTGACCTTCTTCTTCGCTCCTTAATGGAGCTTGCGCCTCTTGTTTGGGGGCTCTTTGGCTTCTTGTTCGCCTTGGCCTCCAGACGCTTGCGGCGACAGGCTCAGCTTTTTGCTGAGCTGAGCGTTCTTTTTGCGTAGCGCAAGAAGCTTTTCCTTGCGTGCGACGTCCTCCTCGAGCCTCCTCTGCTCGGCGATCTGTTGCAGCCGTTCCACATGGCC
Organism: Raddia distichophylla; assembly: GCA_005191435.1. NCBI lineage: Eukaryota > Viridiplantae > Streptophyta > Magnoliopsida > Poales > Poaceae > Raddia > Raddia distichophylla. The sequence goes on from SPJY01035202.1 coordinate 3,571,693, forward strand.
CGGGTGAGCTTGCGTATATCGCCTCAGCCAGTGGGTCAAGTTCCGTACCTCTTCATCGCTCTGCTCGATGTGGAGGGATGGACTTGGGCGTTCCCCCCTTGGCTGGCCGCGCGCACGCTTGGCCTGCTCGGCGCGCTTCGTCGCCGCAGGGGGCTTCTAAGGTTGTTGGCGGTCGCTGCGGCGCGGTGAGCTCCGCGTCGCTGCAGCAGCCACCTTGGGCTTCTCGGCCACCTTATATGGGAAGCGGTTGTTAGAATGCCTAAATCGTGCAAGTCTAGCAGTTCAGATAGAGGATCAGCGTTGGTTACCTCTGGTGAGCGGACGAGCACGTTTCTTGGGCACGTATAGGCCACCTCGCCGGTGACCTCAGTGTCCTTCCTAGCAGCCTTCAGCATGGCGTCAACCTGCTCGGCTACCCATGCGTCTGTAGATTGCACTACCCGAGCAGAAGAAAATCTTAGTTCTTGTTTGGATGAAATCATCTAGAAAGGTTGAGTGTTTAAGAGACTTACCCGTGCTCTTCCTGGTGATGTCCTCCCAGCCTTCTATCTTGTAGAAGGGGTAGGATCTTCTCCGCAGCGGACAAATCCTGGTCGCTACGAAGTCCCATATGATCTCCCTTCCTGTGAGCCCGAGGCCCACAAGGGAAGCGATCTTCCGGGTGAGATACCACTCTTCGCCGGTCGGCTCCGGCCGCGACATCTGCGTTCCCTTCGCCGGAGCCTGCCCGATGAAGATGAGCTTGCTATCGTTGCTCCTCCTGGTGTAGAACCACCTCATCCATCACGGCCCCATCGAGTCAAGCAGCGGTGGAAGAGGGTACGGCGCGTCGTCTGCGGTTGCCCGGAACTTGAGGTAGTAGCACCCAAGCCCGTAAGCAGCTGAGCTGCTCCTCGTCACTGTGTAGAAGTGAAGGAACAGCCCCACCGACGGATCAACTCCCAGGTAGCCCTCGCACAGGTGTGCGAAGACGGCCATCTGGAGGATTGAGTTGGGGTTAAGGTTTGTGACCTCCAACCCGCTGATGTTCAAGAAGGCCTCCACGAAGTCACTTTCGGGAGACCTCAACCCAAACAGCGCGAACTGCTCGAAGTTGACGAATTCGTCCTCGAGTGGCTTCGGTGTTTCCTCCTCCCGGGGCAGCCTCCAGCTACCGGCGTCGATATGTCCCTCCGACTCTAGAATCCTCAAGTCCTCCTCAGTCATGCTAGTGCCTGAGAATTTGGCCATAGCAATCCCCAGGGTAGATGAGCAGCTTTGGAGTCGGGTGGTGGCTGTTTGATGCTGAGCGCAGTTGGAATAGGGCTTGGAAGGAAAGGCCTGAGAATTTGGCCATAGCAATCCCCAGGGTGATTTAGCTATCTTTGATCCAAATCGAGTCCTACTCGGTTTGCCCCGCTAGCCGCCTTGTATTTCTGTCCCGCCATCGCAAACCATAGTTAGGTTGCAAACCGCCTTGTGTCAATCGCCCTGCATCGTTGGCCCTCCAATTCATCCACTGCATACCCACTGCTCGTCGCCAAAACACAGAAAACGGCAAAACAGCCTATCCAGGAACCCTGATCTGGAGACCCTTCGATAAAACAGCCATAACTTTCTCATACGAACTCCGATTTGGATCCACGACCACTCGTTGGAAAGATCTCGAGGAGGTACATCCAACCAAAACTCACTTTGTCTGTTTTGGTCGAATTAGAATCCCAAAAATCCATCAGGAAGACCACCCATCCGGCCCCTAAGTTCTTGCACGCTTTTCAGAGCACACCTCATAAATTACATCAGGCACCCCCAACCTCAAAAATTAAGGGGAGTTTGTTCTGTGTCCATATTTCTGTGTTGAAGCCAAGTATTAACATCAAGATTATAACACTTATCGAACCCATTACTAGTTGAAGCCATAGAAGTGCAAGTTGCTTCAATCGAGGAGGATTTGTTATTCAAGAAGTTAACAAACTTTACTTCAAGAAACTTGTAGGCTTCCTTTCCACTAACAAGCTCCTCTAGGAGTGAAGCATTGATGATATCAAGCTCCTCTAGCCATCTCATTCTTCTTCCTTTCATGTGCTAGGTTCTTCTCGAGGTCAAGGTTTGTCTCCTTTTCAAGGATGAGCAAGTCCTCTTGACGTTCAAAAGTCTCCTCTTGCCTCTCTATGGTTTTATGCAAAGCATCAAGTTTTGACAAGTCAGGTTTTTTAATTTGGTTGGGCAAATCAAATTCATTATCACATTCATCACTCCAAGTATCGTGAAGAGTTGGGAATAGTGGTGTGAATGATACCTTACGCCCCTTAGCCATGAGGCATGTAGGAGCTTCATCATAACTTAAGTCGCTGAAGAGTGACATAGTTGATGTAGTGGTTGTAAAGTCAATGGATGCAAGTATGCAACACCTTCATCATCGATGTAGAAGTCGGAGCTTAAGTCATTGGAGTCCTATTCCTCACGAATGTGAGATTGTCCTTTAGAGCAATTCATGTAGCTTTTGCTTTTTTCCTTGTGTTTCTTGCCTTTCTTCTTCTGTTCATTGTTCTTGTATTTCTTTTGCAGATACTCGGCGATGAAGTGACTGACGTCTCCACAATCATAGCATGTCCTTGTCGATTGTCTTCCCTGTGACTTCTTGTGTCAGTCTCCATTTTTCTTTATCTTCTTCTTAAAACTTGTTGAATCTTCTCACAAGTCATTTCTTCGAGGTTCAAAGGTTCGAGACTTTTATCTCTACCTGTGTTCACTTTATCTTCCTTACTATCCTTCAATGCAATGTTCTTTTCCTTCTTTAAGCTTAAGTTTACGAGTTCTTCTACTTCCTTGGACTCTTGATGCATGAACTCATGAGCTAATATCTGTCCAAATACATCATGAGGTGTAAACTTATTGTAATTATCTTGCTCATGGATGAAGCTCGCCAAGGTGGGGTTCCTCGGTGTGTTAGCCATTAACAGGAGCTTGACCAGGAACATGTCCATCATATCCTTGCTTACAAGTCCTTTGGTTTCATTGATGAGGAGAATAAATTGATCGTACATTCCTTTGTATGTCTCTTTCCTCCATCACAAATTTTACTAACTTACCCACGATCAACTCGAGCTTGGACTCGCAGACGCTTGTTGTGCATTCACATGCAACCTTGAGCGCGTCCCATATATCCTTACATTTTCAAGACCGTCCACTTGGTTAAACTTATTCAGACTCAATGCACCAAGCAAGGCATTGACGGCATGATCATTCTTATGTTGCTCTTGTTCCTCGTTGGGAGTGATCTTATCGGGATCCTTCAGTGTAAAGCATGTTTTAACAATTCTTCAAATAGAAGGGTGAAGTGACCTCAAGTACATTGTCATCTTATGCTTCCATGCCGCATAGTAATTGCCATCAAAGTAAGATGTAGTAAGATGCTCGACCGGATGAAATGGAGGCACTACAAGAAGCATTGGGAGAATATGTGTAGGGGATCATGGCGCCACCTTCTATTGACATCTTGAACTCTTAGACGATTAAACCAAGTACAAGAGACCAAGCTCTGGTATCAATTGAGCAATCGAGATGTCACCGAGGAAGGGGGGGGGTGAATAGACGTTATAAAATTTTCAATCCAAATACATGCGAAAGCTTTAAATCCTAAAAAGTTCGGTCCCAAACACTAGATTGCTCGATGGTTATCGAAGTGTCCGATGAAAATCATCGTATAGTCCGACCTACAAACAGAGTTAGGATTGGATCTTGTGCAAAGCTCATGAATCCAAAGTGTCGACGGTTGGGATATCGGTCCCAAGTCAACTAAGGTTCTTGAGAAAGGGATATAGAAGACCTGCCGAGCAAGGCGAACAGCAAACAACGAGAAATAGGGAGACTCTTCGTTTTTATCCTGGTTCGGGCCTCTCCGGGGAGATAATAACCCTACGTCCAGCCTTTCTTTATATCAAAGAGGATTACAAGGAGAAAACTCGACGAGACGAATAGGTCTCAGCGAGATTATGTGTATACAGGAAACTAATATGCGATCTTAGCTTCAAGTCGCGCAGGATTGGCCCCTCAACACGCCGTAGGGGTCCTGTTTATATAGTGTTGAATAACCGACCTACCGAGGGATAATCGGGCCGGGTTAACCACGAGTTCGTAACAAACTCGATACATGCCAAATGCATCCCGAGGTAGATAAGGCAAACTCCAATTCTTGGGGATCACGACGTTTGCTCCAATCCGGAAAACCACGTCCGAGTCTTTCACGTAGCCGTGCAGAACTCTTGTTCGAGTCGGACTCAAACACGAATCCTAGGCCATTATGCACCGTGCCAACCAGGAAGCTGTTCGGCAGGATGCACATGGGCCTGATAGAATCTTCTAGGGAGCCAGGCCCTAGGAGGCTGTTCGATTGGGCCGTCAGGGAGTGTGCCATGGCAATGGGCCGTGATTTTATCCCTGACAGCTAGCCCCCGAGACGCGAGTGGAAGGACTCACTAGAGTGGGGTCTTCCTCTTGAGACTCCAAGCCACGAAGAGGGAAATCTTGCTGCTACAAAGTCGTGCAACAAACGACCGAACAGGTTGTGACTCAGCCGAACAAAACTTGTTCGGGACCGAATAAACCTACCCAGTGCCGAGCAACTCTGTTGCGTCTAACAGGGAAATACATATGTCCAAGCAGAGCACCCCGCCCTCAGTGCAGATACTGGAAAAAGTAGCCGTTAATTCCAGCACACGAGAGAGTAATAGCACACGACGGTGCTAGCCAACAACAAGCATAACCACGAATCAAAGTAAATCAAGTTAGGGGCAAGAGGGAAACCAAGAGTGAAGTGGAGACTCCAAGATTTGTTCCCGAAGTTCGGATCCTTGAGGGGATCCTACGTCTCCGTTGAGGTAGGCTCGGTCACATTTGAACCCGGGTCTTGTCAACGGTTGAGATATCGATCTCAAGTCAACTAAGGTTCTTGAGAAGGGGAGATAGGAGACACGCCGAACAACACGAACAGCAATCAGCAAGCAACAGGGAGACACAGGGTTTTTATCCTGGTTCAGGCCTCTCGGGAGAGATAATAGCCCTACGTCCAGCCTTTTCTTATATACCAAAGAGGATTACAAGTGGTGGCTCGACGAGACGAACAAGTCTCGGCGAGATTATGGTGTATACAAAGTATTGAGATGCGAAAGCTCTAGGCCAGGGTCCTCTAAACGCCGTAGGGGCCCTGTTTATATAGTGCGGACCAAACCGACCTATCGAGGGAATATCGGGCCGGGCTAACTATGAGTACGTAACAAACTCGTATCATGCCAAATACATCCTACGGTAGATAAGGTAAACTCCTAGTCTTGGGGAACACGACTTCTATTCCAATCCGGGAAACCACGTCCGGGTCTTCACGTAGCCGTGCAGAACTCTGGTTCGAGGCGGACTCAAACATGATTCCTTGGCCGTTACGCATCACGCCAGCCAGGAGGCTGTTCGGCAAGATGCACATGGGCCAGATAGAACCTTCCAGGGAGCTAGGCCCTGGTAGGCTGCTCGATTGGGCTGTCAGGGAGTGGGCCATGGCAATGGGCCGTAATTTTATCCCGACAGCTAGCCCCCGAGACTCAAGTGGAAGGACTCACTAGAGTGGGGTCTTCCTCTTGAGACTCCAAGTCATGACGAGGGAAATTTTGCTGCTACAAAGACGTGTAACAAACGACCGAACAGGCTATGGCTCACCCGAGCAAGACTTGTCCGAGACTGAGGGCGGTAGCCGATGCCGCCGCTTCGGCTTGATCCACCATTTCCTCACAGCTATGATGAGGAATCATTGTTGGTACTTGGTAGCTGGGTGAGTACGAGCAATTATTCCCTGTTGCCACTAAAAAACTTTCCAATCCCCTGTGTATGACATATGGGGCCGTCTGAGTGTATGACATGTGGGTCCAGTGGCATACAAGGTATTTTTATTTTTTTCAGTGGCATACAGGGTATTTTCCCAATAACAATGTACATGAGCTAATGCCATATGGCTAATTAACTAGGGAAACTGTCGATCGGGCTATTAGCCCATGGCTATTAGCTTGCACAGTGGCCAATTGGGCTAGCTAATCTATCTCTTCTACAATGCGCTAGCATTGTAACGTCGTTGCGACACCTGTCTTCGTTTCCGTGTCGCTCTTTGCCGCGCAGACGTTGTTCGGCTCAACCATAACCGTCCGCTCGTCCATACCATGCGCATCCAACGGTTTGATAATGTTTTACATATATAAGACATTTTTTGCCGTGCAAAACTCAACAATTCGACCTGCTTCCTGTCCTGGCTTTCGACGCTAGCTTCCGCGGCGCAGCTCAGGGTTCGAACCCCACCTTCCCTGCCTTTTCTCTTTTTTTTTTCCTTTCGCTTGCTGTTGCTTGCTCGTTTGCTTCGCACGCAGATAGATGTGTATGTTTTTTCCCCTGCTATCTCCCTTCTCTATTTTTTCCTTTCGCTTGCTGTTGCTTGCTCGTTTGCTTCGCACACAGATAGATGTGTGTGTTTTTTCCCCTGCTATCTCCCTCCGTAACACGATGTCGTTCCGTGGAATTAATTTGCACATACTAAGCCCATACCAAACCTTGTTCACACATCTTCTCAGCTGCATTGTATTTAATCTTCGCAGCAACACACTACACGAGTTAAATCGTCCTATCTAGCTACGGCGCGCTGGCCAACCTTGTACATACGTAGTTTGCTAGTTGATGGGTTAGCTAACGTCTAATAATTACTTATGATTAGGAGGGCCAGGCCTTTGCCAATCCCCCTTGTGGCTGCCACTGGCTATAGGAGGTCTTGTTGGAGGAGGCCATGCCACAACCAGGGTGGTGCGGAATGGTCGGATGCTTAGAGTTTGTAGGAGTGAACCGTAGAAAACCAGCGTCTGACACCATGATAGATGAGCAATGTTCACAATATACTGCAATGAAAGATGGAGTACAATACATATAGTCCGGAACATTCCACATCTTAGGCCCTCTTTGATAGCTTGTTTAGTTTTAGTTGGTAAAATTTGACAATCTTTGAAAGTAGTATAAAAAGGCTAAATAAATTATTAAAAAAATATTTTTGAGATCTTTGAGGAAAACACTACACAAGTTATAAAAAAATTATTTTCAAAAAATAAAATGAATGGTATATATAAAAATAACAAAAGTTGCAATCCCAACAAAAACTAAACTAAAACAAGGTATCAAAGAGGCGGTCACTGATTTATAGAACATATGGAGAAGATTCCTATGATCATGCTGCGGTGATACTCCACTTGCCATGGCACAGCTATAGTCTAACATGAGTGAGAAGAAGCAAGGAGATGGACTAAGGGAGGATTAGAGTTTACCAAACCAAACTGTTAGGAAAAGCAAACTGTTATAGAGTTTACTAAACCAAACTGTTAGGAAAAGCAGTAGGTCTTGCTGCTGCGGTTTTCGTTGAAAGTGCTAAAAATTGGACAAGCTCAATATTTAGAAAATTGAATACATATGTCAAAAGTTGTTTTTAATCAATTTTAGTGGCAAACCGTGGGTGTTTGTTAGCAAACCATGGGATTTTAAGAAAATAACAGATCAAACTCATGCACAATTAGTGTATTCGGTTTCCAAATCATCCATGTAAAAATTCAAACCAAGGTGCAATTACTATTTTCAGTTTCGATGCCATTTATTCCGTTGGTTTCCATAGAGAAGCTATCAATGCAATTTTGGATTGTTGCGCGAGTACGGAGGAATCAAAATTACAACTTGCATGATTATTGCATTCAACGGAGGCACTGTAATTAAGGTCAAAATGCGATCAAAATTTTGTTTTAAGAACTTTCCGCATCAAACGTTACAAACACATTAGTATTAGAGAAAATTGCGCTCCATAGCTCCGAACTCGCTGCTTAGCCTCCTACAGTCCTACTTGTATTTTACTTTTTTTCTCCGTAAACTTATTTTGGTTTGTATTTACCCCAAAATCATTTGGGCTTGTGTTTAGTGCTAAGATGGCGTTGATATGTCATAAATTGCGTAATGTAGAGTCAAGTCGAACGGCATGTCCGTTCTCATTGCTTTTAAAGTTAATCTATTCAAATTTCAATAACTCGTCCACACAACTGAACAAAGCCATATTACATGTTTAGATTTATGTGTATGTTCGAATTTTTTATATACATAGCAGTGTGGGCACGAATAGAAGAGCTAGCACACCCAGTGTTCAAGAAGGCCACCTATATGAACTAACTTGATCTAGGTGGTAGAAAAGGAGGCACCAAAAACACATCTCTATCTCTACTACTTTAAAGCATCTAATGGTGGTGGCAGCACCGTTGGTGGTAGTGTCAAATTGAGATATGAATCATCCATCTCGCAATGCCTTCTCTGCTCCATCAGATCTACCTTGGTGTGGACTACATGGGCCCCGGGTATCCTCTAGAAGCCCCATAAGGGAACAGATGGGGGCGATCCAAGTCGGCCGATTAGGGTTGAAGATTACTCGGGTTACACGTGCCTTGCGCCGCAAGAGAGGATCCGAGAATATGGTATATCTCCATGTAATTAGCAGATCAATGCATACATTCCATGTAACATCATAACGGAAATAGTTGCCATATACCCCACGACATTCTGTAATCCTATCCCCCCTGCGCTATATAAAGGGAGGGGGTAGAAGCCGTAGGAGAGAGATCTTCGGCATCATCATCTTGCATCACGCATCTTGATCCACCATATATTCCCATAACACAGGAAGTAGGGTATTACCTCCTCCGTTGAGGGCCTGAACCTGTATAACCCTGTCTTGTGTTACCCATCTGGTTTGGTTCTTGATTAGCGTCCCCTCGTACAAATTCATTGCCGGCGGTGACCCCCCAGTTAGTCACCCGTCGACACTCACAATGTCACTCCGAAGATTCCCGGCTATTATGTTTCGGATGTCAAGGAGATCCAACATCACAGGGTTGAGGATCCCCTGCAGTATGAGAAGGAAGAAGGGACCGATGAAAGATTCTGGAACTTTTTTCATCAAGATTTCTATGATGCTGTCTTTGTGAAAAAGAAGAGTCCAGTCATGCGCATGCAATTCATCGATTGGAAAGGCATGGCATTGACAGTTAATCCAGTCATCAATGAAGTCATCTCTGCTTGTGACACCATGGGATTGACTGACATCTTGAGTTTTTAGCATGATTGGAATGATGAAGTTATTTACCAATTCTATGCTACATTTTACTTTGCTGGGGGTGCCGCTGGCGACTTCCTCTGGTTTATGTGCGATGGAGTATTCGATAACTTCTCGAAGAGGGAGTTTGGCCATCATCTGAAGCTTTTCACCAGAGGGAACATGCAGCAGATTCATGATGTGGATGCCCTAAAGAATCATGAGCTTAAGTTCTTATATGATGGGCCTATTCCTTCTAAGGCAGGAGCAACTAAGACCATGAAGCCTTTCTATCAAGTGCTGAATCGCATCCTTCGCAAGGCTCTTTGTCCCGAGGAAAGTGATGCATCTCGTGCTCTGTCTTACTCCCGCAACCTTCTGTTGAAAATTGGTCTGCGTGAGCGCCCGTTTGCTGTGCTGGATTTCATCTGGGGTGAGATCAAGATCAGTGCTTGTGATCCCAAGAGGAGTTGTCCTTATGCTCCTTATCTGATGAGCATGATCATCCATCTTACTGGTCTCAAGTTTGTACTAGATGTAAAGCACACCCCCTACCTTGTCACCACCCGTGGACTGGCTTCTCCTGGTGGGACTTCTGCGACTCCACCCAGGAGAGGTTCCGCTACTCGTGACAGCGCGGGTCCATCTTCCGCGGCGGGACCGTCTTCAGCTCGGTCTAGCCCATCATCTTCTGGAGGCTCTATAAAGAAAATACTGAAATCTATCTTTTGCATGTGCCACAAGACAAATGATCGGGTTCAAGAATCCATTGTGCGTCTTCGCGACAATCGAAAGCAAATTCAAGATATCAAGAAGCATCTTAGTATGCCTCTCTCTTCTGATGATTTCAAGTCCTCCTTCTCAACCATTGACACATATACTCAAAGGTTGTTCGGAATTCCTCCATCCGGTGGCGGCAACGGCGACAATGGTGATGATGACGAAGATGAAGTCACCGGTGGTGCTGGTGGTTAGGGTGGTGGTGGTGGTTCCAGCAGCAGCGATCCAGAGTGGATTGAGTAGTCCACTTTCAGTTTCTTTCTTTTTGGCGTCTTGATGCCAAAGGGGGAGAAAAAGTTATCATTTATCCATTCCTATCTTAGATTCCTATGTTTGAGACTTGAATGTTTTAGTGTGAGCAAAACTATGTTTTAAACTCGATGATTTATGTGGTACGCTGTGGCTGTAAGATTTTAACTATTATGTGATGATGACGTAATGGTGAATTGCTATTTATTTAAGTTTATTCATATTGTGTGATATATCCTGTCATATTGCATTTAGATTCAAATTTGCCAAGGATACAGGGGGAGCTCTTGTTATTCTGGCCATAGTTTCAGGGGAGCTTCCGGCTATATTCTTTATTTATAATTTCTCGTGAGCTATAATTGTTGTCATCAATACACCAAAAAGGGGGAGATTGAAAGTGCATCTAGGCCCAAAGTGATTTTGGTGATTAATAAGTAACAATTATAGAGCTAATATTTATATTGGAGAATTATGCACAGATGTTATACAGGTTAAAATTCATGAGGTACATGTTTAAATTTGATGATGTACCCCTCAAAAGCAGATATATTGCAAGAAAGCATCAAGACTAGTAATTATTTGTAAATCTTAATTTATTGAGTCATAGGGATGCCGTACTATGAAGAGGGATGCAATGGAGACGTATATAAAGGTTCCTAAGTGCTTAAAATAGGTATCTTGAAATTCGTGTGAGTTTTTCACTCAAAATACACCCTATACAGAACCAACACCATCAAATCATCCGTTGAGGGTCGGAACATCCGATGGTAAATCCAGCCTGCCAGTTTTCAAAGCAATCCAGTGAGTAGTCCATCGGAACATCCGACGCGGGTCAAAACATCCGATGGCATCTGAACATCCGATGCGGGATTAACTGCAGCAACGGCTAGTTTTCGGGGATTCCCTATTTAAAGCCTTCTCTAATACCTGCCAAAACGTTACTCACTCTGATTACATCATGAGCCTAATTCATAATCATCTCTCTCAAGAACCCTAGCCTTTGTCTCTCTCTTGTTCATCTTGTGAGATCTAGATTTAGAGAGATCAAGGCAACCCAAGTGCTCCACGAATTAGAGTTCAATTCTTGAACACTTAGCGATTTCTATTTTCTTCATCGCATTTGTTACTCTTGGAGGCTTGAAGGGCTCCTAGACGGCTAGGTGTTGCCGGTGAGTCGCCGATCTTTGTGTGGCGTGCCTCCGGAGTTTGTGAAGGTGCGAATCTACCTCCGCAAGGAAAAGGATTCAACTAGTGATCGCCGGTGAGTGCTTTGTGCTTCGCTGGTAAGGGGGATTAGGGTCTTGGTGATCCGGGCTTTGTGCCTTCCCTAACGGTATGTAATTTTCTTATAGCTAGCACCATTGGAGATGCTCTTAGAGGAGAGGATTTAGGTGGAGAAAAGAGTTAAAGCTCAAAAGCGTGCTAGGAGAGTGTATTGATGGGTGTGAAGTAATTAATCATAGCTGGTTGGTGGGACATGAGTAAATATGGTGGCTGCTTGAGCTAGCCGTAGGGGGAATTTATTGCCCACATCAGACAGTTCGATATAACACACCCAATAGTATGATATAAAATCGCCCAATCGATAGAGAGCTCGAAACCTAAAAAATCAGTCATTCTAGTCTAGTGGTACCGAACACTTCGATCGAAACCACTGAATACTCAAGAAAATAAATCAGGAGAAATGACAAAGAGCATCGAATCTTAAAATTCCAGATATTTTGATCTCGCAGGCGCTGGATACTTGGTACTTGGGCCAGATACTTCGATGAGCACTTCAAACATTTAAAAGTTGTTTTCTGTCGCATCTCTCTTAATAGTACGGTTGTCTTTAGACTCAAATTTAAAACTATGAAAGTACATGTCTAGAGATACCCGAGCTTCTTGAACTGTCTCCTTTTGAGGGGTTAACGATGCTTGTATATGTGTTGTAATGATGATTAAGCATGCTCATAAACTTATTTAAACCGTTAGTTCACTAATAATTTTATCATTAATCACCAAAATCACTTAGTGGGCATAGATGCATTTTCAGATTCATATGCCAGTCAGTAGAAGTCTAGAAGATGGTGTGGAAATACAGGTTTGAGTATCCAAGCGAAGAGATGGTATCAATGCTTATCAGGGTGGGCGGCAGCCGATGCTGCCGTGTCGGCTTGATCCACCGATTCCTCGCAGCTACGACGAGGAATCATTGTTGGTATTTGGTAGCTGGGTGACTACGGGCAATTATTCCATGTGCCACTAAAAAACTTTCCAATCCCCTGTATGGCATCCTGTGTGTATGACATATAGGGCCGTCTGAGTGTATGACATGTGGGTCTAGTGGCATACAAGGTATTTTTATTTTTTTCAGTGGTATACAAGGTCTTTTCCCCGATAACAATGTACATGAGCTAATGCCATATGGCTAATTAACTAGGGAAAATGTCTATCGGGCTATTAGCCCATGGCTATTAGCTTGCACAGTGGCCAATTGGGCTGGCTAATACATACGTAGTTTGCTAGTTAATGGGTTAGCTAACATCTAATAATTACTTATGAATAATAGGGGTTTAACATTTCGTTAGGAGGGCCAAGCCTTTGCCAATCCCCCTTGTGTCCGCCGCTGGCTATAGGAGGTCTTGTCGGAGGAGGCCATGCCACGACTAGGGTGGCGCGGAATTGTCGGAGGCTTAGAGTTTGTAGAAGTGAACCGTAGAAAACCTGCGTCGAAAAACTGCGTCTGATATCATGATAGATGAGCAATGTTCACAATATACTGCAATGAAAGATGAAGTACAATATATATAGCCAGGAACCTTCCAAATCCTAGTCACTGATTTATAGAACATATCGAGAAGATTCCTATGATCACCCTGCGGTGATACTCCACCTGCCATGGCACACCTATAGTCTAACATGAGTGAGAAGAAGCAAGGAGATGGACTAAGGGAGGATTAGAGTTTACTAAACCAAACTGTTAGGAAAAGCAGTAGGTCTTGCTGCTGCGGTTTTCGTTGAAAGTGCTGAAAATTGGACAAACTCAAAATTTTGAAAATTGAATACATATGTCAAAAGTTTTTTTTTTTTACCAATTTTAGTGGCAAACCGTGGGTGTTTGTTAGCAAACCATGGGATTTTAAGAAAATAACAGATCAAACTCATGCACAATTAGTGTATTCGGTTTCCAAATCATCCATGTAAAAATTCAAACCAAGGTGCAATTACTATTTTCAGTTTCGATGCCATTTATTCCGTTGGTTTCCATAGAGAAGCTATCAATGCAATTTTGGATTGTTGCGCGAGTACGGAGGAATCAAAATTACAACTTGCATGATTATTGCATTCAACGGAGGCACTGTAATTAAGGTCAAAATGCGATCAAAATTTTGTTTTAAGAACTTTCCGCATCAAACGTTACAAACACATTAGTATTAGAGAAAATTGCGCTCCATAGCTCCGAACTCGCTGCTTAGCCTCCTACAGTCCTACTTGTATTTTACTTTTTTTCTCCGTAAACTTATTTTGGTTTGTATTTACCCCAAAATCATTTGGGCTTGTGTTTAGTGCTAAGATGGCTCGAGTCACTAATAGAAGGTGGCTGGAGATGGGCCATTCCTGACTGGTCCCTAATGGTCTGCCTCCTCCAACATAAAGGCAACAATGTGGCTGTCAAGATTTATGTTCTATGGAACAGTTCCATAGAGAAGTCAAAATAGATGAACATTGTCTTTTCAATTGGCTATTAGGCTCCTACAATGTTTTTAACAAAGTGCTTATTAACAATGCGTTTTAGTACCAGCTCATGGACATTTGATTTTAATTTCATATTTAATATGGTTGCCTTCATTTATGTTTTCCCTTCTTTCCATCAAAGGTCCGTAGCAAAGCACGGACATTGTACTAGTATAATTAATGTTTGGAGAAAGAAAAACTTTAACCATATTTTGGAATAGCAATCATTTGGACGTAACATATATTTCTTGATTTAAAAGTCTTGATGTAAATGTATCATATAAACATACACATTTAGACAATGATATCATGAGATATATCATATATGAACATATCAAGTTTTTAAAAATAAAAATGAAATAATGTTATGCCAACATGTAGGGAAAAAAGCTTAAATGACATGTCTGTAGTTGGCAAATCACAACCATAAGGTACACAAACCACACAAATAACATAGACACATATTTCACAAGTGACAACTCACAAAGTAGATAAAAAGCAAAATAGTTCAAGAAGAGAAAGACAACAAGCATGATAATATGATGATATAATGATATCTCCATTTTCATTTTGTCCATAATACTTGAATGGAATCTCTTATTTTATATTACTCGAACTCAACATCCTCCTCATCGTTTACACCCTTTCTCTCTTTAGATATGAAACCATCTTTATGACACCACAGAAAACGTCAGCAGTGTCGAGTGCCAAAACCGTCGACAACAACACATAAGCCGTCGGGAAAACCCTGTCTCGACGGCCAACCATCGAGAGAAGGCCGTCGAGGGAGCTCCGTCGAGAAAGGTACCAGTTCTCGACGTCCCAACCATCGAGACAACTTCTCTCGACGGCCATTTCAAAGACCGTTGAACTTAGTGAAATAGACGTCGTTTTCGTTTAAAGAACGTACTCTCGACAGCCACAATCAAACTGTCAAGAGACCGTTGGATTATGTATGTTCAAATGTTAACGTGTCTCGACGGCTTTGTTACGACCATCGAGAGTAAGACTGTTCAGGAAAAAAATTGTTTTCATTTTGCAAAAAAATCAGAAAACTGCAGCTGCTGCTGCTCGCTGCACCTACAAACCCAAAATTCCTATAATTTATATATTTACCAATTGTCGCACACATGCGACCATAATATCACAATTGCACACATAAATAATTAAAAGCCACAGCATACACATCAATAACTAAACATAGGATCAAAAGGCACTGCATACATATATAACATTGCAATTCACTGTCCACAAACGCAGGATAACCACCAAACATATGCATATATAACCATTAAAAGCTAGCTAGTCACCTAATGCTCGCTAGATAGAGGATCGCCTGAAGGGGGTAGGGACGGCTGGGTAAACATCGGCGGAGCGCCATCGAACAGGTTGTTGACGAAGTCGGCCTCCTAACTACCCGATGTCTCGCCTCCCTCGTGCGCATGAGCTGCTGCTGGGACGGTAGAACCCGAACCCTTGGAGCAAACATAGACTTATTAGTTAATGCTATATGTTGAAATAAAGTAATACTACATGTTTTGAGGTCAAATGACTTACCGCCTCAATAACGTACGGAAAACCACCATGTAGGCGAGATGGGCCCATGTAGTCACCTGCTGGGGGAGGTGGGCCATTGTAGAGAGCTTGGTGAGGAGGAGGTGCACCATAGGGATCCTGTGCAGCAGGCTGGTGTGGCTGGCCCCCGTAACAGCTCTGGTAGGGAGGTGGGGCCCTAAATCCACTACGATACGGTGGTGGATCCCCGTAGAACCACGGATCGCCACTAGTCCCGCACGGGCCAGCCTAAAACAAATTTGGCATGTGACGTGTTAATTAAATGGTAGTATGTATATGAAAGAATATTTAGAGCTTAAGTACATACCCCAGCTAGTCAGTCGAGAGAGGCTTTCCAAATAAGCGAACCTTGCCTCGAACTCCGCTCACTGTCGGGCCATCTCCTCCTCTTGCCTCTTTTGCGCCTCCTCCGCCATCCTCAGGCTCTTGTGCGTCGCGTGCATCATCTGCCTGTTCTCTTCCCTCTCCTGCTCGCTCTTCCTCTGGAGTCCGGACTTGAAGGAGCGTCGGCTCTCGGCCTGTGTGTGGATAGCCCTCACAATGGGCATGTAATCCTCGGATCTGTAACAAAGTGTTGTCACTAGTAATAAAATTTTAACCGAGTTGACTTGTAAATATAACCAAAGCCTATATCAGGTGGTCATGGCCGATCACTAGCCTCCCGTGAGCCTTCCCACCCATAGTTTGGTGGATGAGCACATGGTCAAGCGGCTCATCCTCCGGATTCTTCTCTTGCTCGTGCTGCTCGTCATAAGCCTTCTTGTAGCGTGCCTACATCGAAGTGTACATTGGGCATGAATGGTTGAATACTAAATTGCGTTAAAACTCGGTATCTACATTGTACGTACCCCTCGCTGCGCAGCAATGGTGTCCACGGGCCCCATGGAACCATCATTATTTTGCGAGGAGTGGCCCCTCCGGATCACCTGTAGCCAAGGAGGCAGCTGCCCGGTGGTGATGGCCTACAGCGTACAAGTAAAGAAAATATGGTTTTTAGTGCCAAAACAAAGCTGCAAATAGGGAATAAAGAAGATTACCATTTTCTTCGTAAGCTGGGCGAAGGACATCTTCCCGACGATAGTCCTACTCCTTTTAGCAGCATGGTTCTTCTTGGTCGTCTCAGACCTATCACGGAACTCCTGGCTGGCCCAATGGTTGGCTAGGGCCTCCCAGGCATCCGAGACGTTCGAGGCCTAATCTGGCCGAACAGTGAGATACTGCGAAGCTATGAGGTACTTCGTTTGAGCAAAAGAGCTGCCGACCCTTTCACCATGCTCTCTCCTGGAAAAATAGAAATTTAGGATGCGTTAGAAATATATCGAAGAGTAGAAATTTATTAAGTGATTACCCGTAGAAGTCCTCGATCGCCGAGACTCGTGCCCCGGACATCAGATCCTGCACCTTCTGCTTGGCACTTCTATCTATCACCGGGTCAAAGTCCGTCTCCTCCAACCCTGCACGAGGACGGTACCTAAGCTACAAATGAGTGTGCTAGTAAAGTCAGCAAATACCCTTACGACAAATGCAAAAAAAAAAGATGTGTTCAAACTCACCCAAAACTCCCGCTTAATCTCCTCGGCGGCAGTGCTGTCACCGTGCTCGGCGACCTTGTAATCATCCCAGGAGTAAGCCGTATGGGATGCCCCCTCCTCTCCAACCATCCCAGGGTAGTACTGTTTGATCAGTATGCCAAGCACGGGACCTGACTGAGTGTGGCTCTTTCTGGGATTGACTTGGGACATGTTGCTACAGAGAATAGAAATAACGGAGTTTGTATGTTGCGTTGATAATAAGATAGTTCATGTGTTATTATGACTTACCTATCCCCGTCAATCTCGATCACAATCCGATCCGTTGGATTTCTTGGCGCCTTGGGCATCTTGTTTGGCCCCCTCGTCTTTTTTGATGCCTGAGTAGCCTCTGCCTGACTAGAGCCCAGGGTGTCTGCTTCGCCGGCCTCAGATTCCTCCGTGGGTGCCAGCTCCTCATCCGAGTAGTGTCTGCCCACACGAACAGAACCCGGTGTGCCCTCACGGTCATCGCCCTCCTCCTCAGAGGTGCTCCTCTTGAATTGTCGTCGTGCCATCCTGTAGTTCAAGTAATGTTAGTGAACAATATTAATTTTAATAAGTAAATAAAAATATGCATAATTAATAACCTTAAGTTAGAAGTACGTGTCATCGACATCGAGAGGATCATCCATAGGTTCCTCGATGTCGGTCGTTTGGTTGGGTGGGTTAACTTCTTCATCGACATTATCATCAATTGTGTCTGTTAGATTATCTAGTCCATGGCCAATATCAATACCGAAATTGTCGTTCATACTTTGTTCTTGTATTGGATGATGATAGTAATAGGACGTTGGGGTAGTCAACCTTTCAGGCCTTCAAACTTTGTATACAACCCACCAAGACTTCAAGTCTTTCTCATTGCGTTTAGTACTACCTTCTATTGCTTTACTACATGAATAAGGTTGGTAGTACACTTGTTCTGCTTGGTTAGGAAGGATAAACGGATCATACCCTTTTAACCTCGAGGTGTGTTTAACTTCCATCATTCCTAACTGAGATCGATGTCTAACCCCCTTGATAGGATCAAACCAATTGCAACGAATTAAAACAATTGATAGTTCTTTACTTTCCTCGAAGACTAGTTCAATTATATCCTCGATGATGCCATAATACTCCATGCCATTGTCCCGGTAGCACAGTACACAACTATTTGTCGCCTTCAAATTATGTTTTGATCGTTCAAGAGACGCAGACCGGAATCGGAACCCATTAACATCGTAAGTTCTGTGCACCTTTACACTTTGTCTTGGTCCAAGCGACATGATATGAAGATCACTGTGTACGCTTGCACGGGTGTTGCACTGCGTTAGTAAAGATAACGAATGTTATAAAATGTAATAAATTTGATTGAAAAATTACATGATACTAAGAATACTTACATGTTTTCAGAAACAAACTAAAAAGTTTGGGCGCCCTTCTGTAGCACCCTCCTTCATCAGTTTTGTTCTCTCATCCGGATTGGGGTCATTACTGCTAGTCCATTCAGTTCGGATGGATTGTTTTTGCATGTCTACCATTTTCTCCATACTACCGAACACATACAAGAGTGCCACCAGCCTTTCTTCTTGTGCTAACTCTCGGCTTGTGCTTCTCCCCACATGATTACCTTTTTCAATGAGCAGCTTTAGTCAGATTGGACGTCAGTGCATACTATGTTGTACCTTGATACTTGTATGTTAACATTGCGCTCTCTCGCCAAATATTTGGTGTAAAAGTTGATGATTTCCTGCATGTAGTACGATTCTACTATCGAACCCTCCACATGAGCCTTGTTTTTCACGTTGGACCGAACCCCTTTTAGGTGACGCTCCACGGGATACATCCACCTGTACGGGACAGTCCTCCTAATTTGGCTTCATACGGTAAATGCACCAGTAGATGCTTGATTGGATTGAAAAACCCGGGCACATAAATTTTTTCAATCTTGCACACAAGTATAACTATATCATCTTCAAGTTTGGCCATTTCTTTCTTTTATATTTCTTTAGCACATAATTTCCTATAGAAGAAACTCAATTCTATAAGAGCTATCCAGACTTCTTCACGTACGTAGCCATAAAACACAACGGGCATGAGTTCTCTTATGAAGATATGATAGTCATGTCTTTCATTCAATTTATCTTTCCTTAAACAATACTAGTACAACGCCCATGCTCTGCCACGAAACTAAACGGAGGAAAAGGAAACATAAATCGTAGCAACATAAAAATTATAAAAGACAGTTTAGGAAACAAGCGTGCGCATGTCTGTTACAACATAGAGGTTAAAATAAAAATGACATACACTAACTAATGCACAAATATGAATGTTTTACAAATACTCAAATCATATATTTAATTGTAAAAATTATCTAATAAAACAAAATCATATAACTTCCATACCATTTCACTGGTAATGTAGTAACAATCTAATAGGTAGTTACTTTTAAGATAAAAACAGATACTTGAGTGTTTTTCCGACTTCTCACATGTAGTTAACAATGTAGGGCACCGGGCCGCCTGACAGTTTGGTCGGTTTTTTTTTTCAATTTTGTAGCACCGTGGCACCTTAGGGTATCTTCAACCATTTTTAATTTAATTTAATCGATTCAACTTGAATACTATTGAGTCTCATTATTTACATCTCTTTTTCACTATTCATCAGCATTTTTCTCTGTTCTATTTTATTTGCTATAGTATTAGGGTCACCCCAACTTAAACCCCATTGGACATACCTCTTTGTTTTTTGCTCCATTACATATAGACTTTACCTCTTGTATCAAATAATAAGCTGATTCTATTATCAAATAATAAGTTGATTTCTATTTTTGGATAAAGGAAATAAGCTGATTTTGATGCACCAATGATAGCATGTACAACATAGTTGATGCTGCTCGCATTGCAATCGGCCATGGCGGGGATCGGGGCCCAAGATTCAGCAGGCGGGTTGAGGGAGCAGAAGAGGAGGCCCTCGCCGCAGGACACCATGATGCCGTGGGGCGACCAGTCCCAGGCAAGATCGTCAGTCTCCGCGAAGGAGGGGAGCGGCGGGATGGAGCGAACAGTGCCGGTGAAGGGGTGGAAGAGGGAGGCGGCGAGATCGGTGGGATCGACGGCGAGGGTCCACTCGTGCGGGGACGCGTAGAGGCGGCGGCGGTGTGCCTCCGCCGTGAGGGCAGGCATCTGGAGGTCGGGGTAGAGGCGGTCCTCCCGGGAGCAGAAGAAGAGCCGGGGCGGGGAGGATGGGAGGAGGAGCCAGGGCGGTTGCGGTGGGGAAGGTGCGAGTGGATTGGGCACAGATGGCGGTGGAGCCATGGGATGCCGTGCAGAGTTTGGAAACGTGGTGTGTGATTGGCCTAGCCATCGGCAGTGTTGCGCCCATGGCAATGGGAACCGACTTCTCACACGTAGTTAACAATGTAGAGCGCGCCCGGCCGCCTGACAGTTTGGTCATTTTTTTTTCATTTTTGTAGAATGGTTGAAATGACTTGAATGAGTTCCTTTAGTTCTTGATGATGAGCCACAGTTCATGATAGTTTTGGCTTGTTATAGAAGTATTTTTAATTTTTGTGACATACTAATTCGGTAAATGTATAATTTAATTGCAAAAGATGTCGAAGACCGTATTTCAGCAAGAAGTGTTTGCACATAGAACTCATGGCACGTTCCGCGATGCGAGCCTCGGCGGGGAGCTCGATAGTGGGCGAGGGGATGACGCCGGCGATGGCGAGGGTGATGGCATCGACGATAGTGGTGCGGCAGACATCCTACACGAAGACGAAGAACTCGCCGGCGGCATAGTTGATGCTGCTCGCATTGCAATCGGCCATGGCGGGGATCGGGGCCCAAGATTCAGCAGGAGGGTTGAGGGAGCAGAAGAGGAGGCCCTCGCCGCAGGACACCATGATGCCGTGGGGCGACCAGTCCCAGGCAAGATCGTCAGTCTCCGCGAAGGAGGGGAGCGGCGGGATGGAGCGAACGATGCCGGTGAAGGGGTGGAAGAGGGAGGCGGCGAGATCGGTGGGATCGACGGCGAGGGTCCACTCGTGCGGGGACGCGTAGAGGCGGCGGCGGTGTGCCTCCGCCGTGAGGGCAGGCATCTGGAGGTCGGGGTAGAGGCGGTCCTCCCGGGAGCAGAAGAAGAGCCGGGGCGGGGAGGATGGGAGGAGGAGCCAGGGCGGTTGCGGTGGGGAAGGTGCGAGTGGATTGGGCACAGATGGCGGTGGAGCCATGGGATGCCGTGCAGAGTTTGGAAACGTGGTGTGTGATTGGCCTAGCCATCGGCAGTGTTGCGCCCATGGCAATGGGAACCGTTGGATGGATTTGAATGGTCTCCACAACGTGCTTTTTAGGAGTAGAGACAAAAGGAAAATAACAAGTGAAGACAGGGCATCATCATCGTATCAGCAAGAAGAGGTCAGCCTAGATAAATAATGCAAAAAAAAAAAAGAGCAGAACAAACACCATGGTCTACAAAAGGAAAGGAGTATAGCAAAACTAACTCAACCTGATTTCCTATAAGCAATTTCTGAAACTGGTCATGTTCCTGCTGTAGCTTATCAATCTGAGCTTTCAAAGTTGCAGTTTTTTTTTTGGCCTCCTCCTAGAGATTGGAAAATGGTAATATAGTTTTTTTAAAAAAAAATTACCAAGAAACCAGATAAGAGATTATACAAGAACAAATCGTTCTTATCAGAGTGGCCAACTATCGATCTTTGGGGATTTTAACCCACATGCCACTCAATTCGTAAGCCTCGTCTCCTACGCCATTACTTTCGCGAGCCTGATCCACCGCGCCACCGGGGTTGCGAATTTCTTACCTCAGTGCCATTAAGCTCATTTTTACTCATTTGGAATTCTTTTTCAGCATTATTAATCCTTTTCTATTCTTTTTCTCGCGTCTTGCAAAACAAAATCATTCAAAATATAACATTGTCCTTTTCAGCTGAAAGTAGCTGAAAATTTTAATCTAAAAAATTTGTGACCCCTCAAGAGAAGACTTGGAGTGCCCCAAAAATGTAAATAAAATATTTTAGAAACTGTAAGAAAAACTATTTAAAACCCATAAAATAACAAATTTCCAACGTAGTTTTTTATTTCAATTTAAGCAGTAAAGTACAAGACCATTCTTATATAAAAAAATTAGAGGGACTATGAGCATTTATTTAAGGGGTGTTCTCACCAGACAACCGTCGCTTTGATACCACTTGATGCGCACGGGGTCGGCCCGATCTTCTGATGAGAACGATACATCGATTTGGTGTAGTGACGACGCTACTAATCCACGGGATTAGCAACCGAACAATCGCAATGTCACCACACGAGGTGATCAACCGAGCAAGGCACGATTGATGCTTGAACCTGCTAGCAATCGAGAACAAGCAAGAACAAAATGATAACTGATAAATCAACACATAAAAGGGTGAGGTTCTGTTTCTCGTCACGGGTGGTCTAGTCGACACACGCGAACACGAGGGACACACACGGGGTCAACCAAAACACAACATAACCTAAACGTAAAAGAGAGGCACCGGCCACATATATAGCGGCGGCCAGGAGGTGTAGGGCTGCCAAAAGAGGGGCACCCACCAAAACCCTAAGTTACATGGACCAAAAATACGGTGACGCAGCACCCTGAAATTGTGGCCCGAAACATTGTTCTGCATTTTCCCGACGTTCCTGGACGAATTTAGGTATGAGGCTGGATCCATTGGAAAGCTTATCTCCTAAGCTTTCCAACGAGTGGTCGCACGCCGAAATCGGAGTTCGGGAGCCCGGGTTATGCCCGTTTCAAGTTGACGTGCTGCTGGGCGGCCGAACTGGGCTTTCTGGCATCTTGGGCTTCCATGTGGGCCTTCCTTGGTGCATGGGCTGTCCTCGTGGTGCGTGCTTGCTTCTCTGGTTCTTTGTCTTGGACTTGAAAGGCCAAGCTCCGGGATTTAGGCCCTTAGGCGATGACGGAGTCCCAGCGTTGATCGCAGGTGATGAAGATGGCATTGTCGGAGAGGATGTAAGGGCAGCGGTCGTATCCTTGGGTTGGATGTCCTCATCAAGATATCTTCAGTTAGAAGCAATATTCAACAAGGAAAATATGATTTTGGCAAAATCATGAATGAAGCGACCACTTGCATAACTCGTCAAATGAATTAACTTCTAGTAAAGCCTTAACAAATTAAAAGTTTTATACTGTATTCCTGTCTAGCAAAATATCAGTACTGAAATTAAGATTGTTTTGAGTACCTAGGTCAGGTGATGATCGGCTAGGACTTCTACTCCTGCCATGCCTGTATCGGCCTATTTCTGCAAGTTTTTCTTGTCTTTGATGTTCCTGTTATCTTTTCTTTGCGATCTCAGCAGCATTGTCTTTTAGAACTGTAGAGATGAATCAATTGTCTTTTATAAACAAAACCAACAAACCAGCAAAAAAGAAGGCAGAGTATGCTTAACTGTATAGACTATCACAGGTGATTAGCAGGTACAAACTCATTAACACACATAAGAATGGAAAACTGGAAGGCATACCTTGCTTATTAAGCTGTTTGCTCAGTATCCTTTTAAGTTGTTCTTGTGGTGTTTCTCTCTCTTTTCTTTTAAAGGAAAACAGTGGACAAGGAGCCCACTGTCAATTAAATTGCATTTAAAAAGATAAGTACAAGGCTGCAAAGGAGTCTACTAATATACATCAACCAGTACAGTTTTAGCAGTGTTTCGTTCTTTTCAGTCTGGGGAGTTTTACCAGGTTCTGCAGAAGTACTTGTTTAATTTAGCTAGTGCTGACAAAATATCCCTGGTAACAGATACACGATCAAGTTAAGATACGGTATCATGACTACAACAATGGTAGAAAGTTTTCTAGGCAAAGATAGGATATCAATCGCAAGCAGTTTGGTTGCAGATACAGCTTCTGCCTTCATAACATTGTAATACTGTTGACAAACTGGTGGGTGGTTTCAATTTTTTTATGCTTCTTACCTGTTCAACAGACAAAGAAGATGCAGGATCGTTGTAAAGTGCCTCAAGAATTTGGCCACCTGATGACCTGCAAGAATGAAGAAGTGTTATAGGCAAAACAATTTGCAAGAGCAAACAAATTTAGACCAGAAGCTCCACAGCTGATAGGCCTATGTAGGCAGTATTCTTCCTGCTCAGTAAACAACATATACAACCACTTCGATTGCAGTCTATCTACAAACCGAACATCATTACACCATAGCAAATTAGCAATACTATGGTGAGTGTGTCCTTGTCGTCACCTATTCTAATCCGTACATATTCGGCTTTTAGGATATGAGGACTGTGACAGTAAGCTGCAGCAGGAAAAAGCTGACCAATGTATCCTTTGTCAAATATGAAAGGTCGAGCTCCCGGACCAGTTAGGTATGTCAACTCGTATTGGAGATGGAGGCTCGGCGGTGGATCCCCTCGATCTGGAAGACACAGGAACCTCGCCGGATGCAGCCATCCCGGAGAAGGGCTCACCGGCGTGGAAGGAGACGGTGTCGGGGGGAGCAGGGACAGTGGCGTCAGCATGAACAGGATGCAGCCTCCACGGAGCTCGCCTCGCTGGATCCGGCCTCCTCAGAGGCCACGGTGGGAGGAGCAGGGGCGATGGTTGCCGGTATTAGGGGTGGGTAAAATTAGCATTCGGTTTTTGTTTCAGAACTATTCGGTTTATATGGTTCGGTTCGGTTTTTAATATGTGTTAACCGAAAAAACCGAGATACCCGAATGCAATTGACCCAGACCTTGCAGGCCCATCCAGGATCCAGCCATCGGTCATACACTCGCACGCGGCCCAGGCTGGCTGGCCCATTCGGCCATCCCCATTCCCCGGCCCCTCCCCTGATCCCCTCCCTTCCTGTGGGCCGTGGCCCGTGGATAAACCCTAGCCGTGTGGCTTCACTCCAGGCTCCAGCCGCCACTCGGCCACTCCCCAGTCGCCTCGCCTCGCCCCCTCCCATCGCCTCGCCGCCTCGCCCCCTCCCATCGCCGCCTCGCCTCGCCTCCTCGCCCCCTCCCGTCGCCCATCGCCGCCTCGCCTCGCCGCCTCCCATCGCCTCGCCGCCTCCCATCGCCTCCTCACCCCCTCCCATCGCCTGCCTCGTCGCCTCCCATCGCCGCACCACAGCGCCAGCGCCGTCATGGCCTCCCCGCCGCCCTCCACCCACCGCCGCATGGCCTCCCCGCCGCCCTCCGCAGGTCGCCGTCCATCCCCTCGTTGTTTGTTCGATCTGCTTGTTCGATTTGTGGCGTGTTCATTAGACAATCGGTTAATAACCGAAAACCGAATAAACCGAACCGAAATAATTTGGTTAATTTGGTTCGGTTAGTATATTTTTAAAGATGATTTCGGTTTTCGTTTTTCACTGACCGAATTTTTTAGAAACCGAACTAACCGAACCGAATAAACCGATATAACCGAATGCCCACCCCTAGCCAGTATCCAAGGAGGCGGGGCCGGGAATAGTAGATGCATGTCAAGATCAGGATCAGGAATTTCGGAATATAATGAAATAAACTACGAGTTATTCATCGTATAATCTATCACAAATTATGATTTGCAACCGAAAATAAATAGGGTTAAAAGCATACATGCCACTATAAAATCTTCTTTGGACAGAATTGTCATCCTAGTCCTAGAGACGGTAATAGCACAGATGTCATTATAAACAGAACAATCGAGCATAGATGCCAATATGGAGAGCTTTGAGGATATATATACGCTCCGACAGTGGACCCCACATGTCATTCTCTCCTGTTCTTCTTCCTCTCTCTCTTCTCTCCCCCCGGCTCCTCTCAGCCTCTCTCCAACGGCGAGGTCTCCGGTGACCTGCATTGAATCAAGGCATGGAGGAGGAGCAAGAGTCGCGGCGCCGTTGGACAGAAGAGAGAGGAGCAGCGGCCGCCGTAGCCGTGTTCCCCCATTGAGGCCGCCGCAGGCCCGCAGCCGTGTTCCCCATCGGGGCCGCCGGCATGTGTGTGTGTGTGTGTGTGTG
>SPJY01035202.1:3597694-3912770 GCA_005191435.1 Raddia distichophylla
GGGAGGAGAGGTGGCGCCCTGCCAGTGAGCTCGCGGAGGAGGAGAGGCGGCACGGCGAGCTCGCAGAGGAGGAGGGGCGACGTGGAGAGCTTGCGGAGGAGGAGGAGGATAGGCGGCACGACGAGCTCGCGATGGAGCTCCAAATCCGGCCGCCAAATCCGCCGTCATCACCTCTCTCCTCCAAATCCGGCGCCGATGGGGTCGCCGGGAGGCCGCCGTCGCCGCTGGGGTCGCCGAGGAGGTCACCGTCGACTATGGAGGTCGTCGCGCCGCCTCTCCTCCTCCAAGCGCACGGCAGTAGTTGGTGGCGATGGCGAGCGCAGCGTGTTAGGACGAGGGGGACTGCGGCACGCGTGGACGACGGGGGGCAGTGGAGCGCCGGCCGCCGCCGGTGGTGGCGCCGTGCGTGTGGAAGATGCAGAGAGATAGATGGACGGCGCAACAGAAGAGAGAGAGAGAGAGAGGGGAGGGGAATGGCTGAGGGAGGAAGAACTTGAGAGGGGGTATCTTGAATTGTATTTTCATCTCATATATCGCAATACTCTCCATAATGGCATGTATGCTAGTTTATTCACTTTATAATGGTGTTTGAGATATTAGAGACTTTGCGGTGGCATTTGAGACTAGAGATGATTGTGTAGTGGCATGTATGCTTTTAACCCAAATAAATAAGTAATATAAATCATGTCAACCACTCAGCAAAGATCAATTCTGTCTTTATTAGGTTGAAAGAAACAAAATATTTAAAATCTAACTTGAAATGAGCCACTCCCTTTTCCCTCATGAGAAACTAAATTGGAGTAATTAATCTATAGGTAAAGATTGATCTGACCGGGTAATAAACTACATGTAATCTCTGATTCATCATTGGTATACGCCTTTTACAGTTAATAGCTGCAATCAAGAAGGAAGATACAGATTAAATGTACAAACTTTTACATAAGTGGTCTCAACAACATATGTCGAGCATTTATTCCATTATAAAATTTCCATAAAGCAAAAGTCGGATGATATTAGATGTTCCACCAAATATTACATATAAAAATTGCAATATGATTTCTGCAAGTATATGGGTCCTATTGGCCATGCCCTTTAAGTAGAAAAGTAACCCAAAAAATAACCAATAGCAATGAATTTATGGACACGTTATAAAGATGCTTCTTTGAGAATGTAGCCTTTATAAGCAAACCTACAAAATGGAACTTGATAAGTAAATCAACACAATGATTTAGCTTTGAAGCTCTTCTACATCAGGTACATGGATGACCTCTAGTATTGACATTTTACCAATTATAGTGGTTATTCATGGTTTGAGGGTTGTTATAGCATAAATAGCAATTCCTGAGCACTTGCATCTCCTTCCTGAAGCACATGATGACTTGTTGATAGTTTTATTGTGCTGCAATTCTAGCAGGCATGTGAATCATCCAAGTCTCTTCATAGCTGCATTAGAAGAAGCATGGTTCAAAATACTGATGAAAAACCCCCCCTAGAAGAACTGTATGATAAAAAAAAACTGTCATAGAAGATAACCTAAACTAAGCTACCATGTATGAATTAACACAATAAAAGCAGCGAACTTGGTTCTTCAATAGCTACTGAACCAAAAAAATAACATATACCCATACAAAAACCACATGTAGCATGTCAGAGTTTTCTATCACAAAGCTTACATTGATATCAATCAATATCCATAGCTCGAACATTGGAAAATAGACAAAAACTAATAGAAGAATGTTCATTGCTCTTCACTTCTGTGGAATGCTATGTTAGAGAATATAATGTGTATGCTGTGTAATGCTCCTATTGATGTCTGAGCCAAACAAATCAGGAATTTTTGAACAAGGGCTCAAGCCTGTTGGCTGTTGCTGAACTCCAGCAATCTGTTGAAGCACCATCGGGGCTTGTTCATCAAGCATGTAATTCAGTTTTAGCTGCATCAGTAGTTCAATGGAAGCCTATGTGTTCCTTTCTATCCCTTTCAGGTTGGAACTGTACTACAGTTGACCTGAACATGCTACAAGTTGCACCTTGCAGGTACAATACAAGTTTGATCAAGTGATTGGGAGGGAAGGTCACCAGCTTTCCTCTTTTCAGATACCTGTGGAGTTCCCTTCCTGTCAAAGGCTCCAATGAGATGGCTGCAATTGCATTTCAAACAAAAGCAACCGCGTATAGGGGTTTCCCAAATTAATGAAAGTTTTTGAGAATCGCTGCAATCTCCTAAAACTGAAAAGAGACCGAAACACAAAGCAATGTATATAGAAATATTTTTAGCTAAATATTTTCCTTCTAGAAACAAAGATGGGTTCACCAATTTATTGAAGCATGAAATGTTTCCTATATTGAATTATTCGTGTCATTTAGTTTTTAGCCTCCTTTTCCCTATGTTCTAAAGTAATGATACAAGATCCATGCACTTCTTTTTTCATGTTCTAATTTGGTAAATGAAGAACAAAAAAAATACAGATTTATAGGGAAAAAAAATCAACACACCTTTAAATCACCAATACTGGATTGAATAGAAAGAACAAAAGCATCCAGTTTACATATTCATAGAGAAGACAGAGAAATCAAAGCTGATCTATTGTAGTGAGCAACCTACATAGAAAGACAAGGAGCTCTCGAGCAGGATTAAATTGTCAATAGACACCAAGTCGGCAATAGACATAAAATTATCTGATTGAGGATAGAGAAACCCTTACCATAATTTAGCAATGCAGTTATTTGATCAGCATTGCCAACTTCAGCAAATACTTACCATAATTTAGCAATAGACATCAAGTCGAAGCAAAATACGAGTTAAATAGACCGAGGGTTAGGGCAATACTTACCATACTTTTGGGCATAGATGCCATTTTTCGGAGCTGGGATGTAATTTTGGATTAAATACGGAAGAAATACGGAGCAAAATACGTACTGACATGTTGAAAGGATCTACGGCCATGAGGGGGTGTAAGGATCTAAGGCCACGAGGAGGGTGAAGTGGACTAATCGAGCCAATTTAAGCTAATTTTTGTTTCTTTTTATATTAGTCAAATTAGATTAATCAAACCTAGGATGTAACTAATTTGACTTAAGTGTTCGACTAGAGCTAACGGGAAGCGCATAGGTAATAGACTAACCTAACTGGCCGAAGCAACACAATACAAATAGCCGAGGGTCCTAATACCCGAAGGGACACTAATGCAATAGCCGAGGCAAATTAATGCGGAATGGAAGTGTGGAAACGTAAAGGAGGCTCACCGATTTTTTAACGAGGTTCGGCGCAAAGCACCTACTCCTCGATGCGGAATCTCTCAAAGAGAGACCGGGACCCTCTTGTCCCGTGCCCGCAATCCACTCGGTAGGCTTTTAGGGCGATGGCCCAAGGCTCGCCTCCGACCCGTACACTGAGGCCGAGTTCCACCACAAGTCGGTGGCTACTCGACACCCCGGCACCTCGGAGAGGCACCGACCCCCGCGAAGGAGTTGTTTGTACAAGCGACGTGGACGGAGACTCGGTCTTGACGCGGAGACCCCGGAGTCTTGTTGCTTGCTCGTCCCGGCAACTTCCCGGAATTGTAGACGCACGGCTTCCCTCGGTCTTCGAGTCCGGCGAAGAGGAAGCCTGTGCTAGTCTTTGACCCTCATTAACTAGACCTAATAGGTGTTCAACACATTCAGGAGAATCCATC
This sequence comes from Raddia distichophylla, assembly GCA_005191435.1. Classification (NCBI taxonomy): domain Eukaryota; kingdom Viridiplantae; phylum Streptophyta; class Magnoliopsida; order Poales; family Poaceae; genus Raddia; species Raddia distichophylla. The sequence continues at coordinate 3,601,372 of SPJY01035202.1, forward strand.
TCAAATGGCAAAGAACTCACATTAGAAGAGACAATGTCACTCACCTCGTCATCAACAGGGTTGGAGGAGTGTGCCATGAGGCACCGTGGTGGAAGAACTGGTTCAGCTCTGAACTCGATGTCGGACTCCCATCCTTCATCGTTAGAGATAGCCGCCAAGCTCACTAGCGGGAGAGCAGGCGGTGGAGGCACCATCTTGGGCACTGTAAGGCCAATCAGCGCCTTTGGCTTCTCCTTGTTCTTCTCCTAAGCTCCACCGTCGCTTGAGGTAGAGGAGGAAGACTCGTCGCTCGTGCTGTTGTCGGTTTCCCACTCACCGACGAAGGCTTGCTTCTTGCCGCTCTTGTCGGTGCGACGGAAACCAGACTTGTATCTCCTGGACTTGTACTTGTACTTGGGCTTGCCCTTGTCCTCACCGCTGCTCGTCTTGTCCTTGCCCTTGGACTTGTTCTTCTTCTTGTTCGGGCACACAGAGGCGATGTGGCCACGCTCGTTGCACTCGTAGCAGCGTATGGAGGAGAGGGCTTTCTTATCCTTGAAGTTTCTGACGCCGTACTTCTTGAAGGTCTTGTTGAACCGATTCACAACAAGTGCTAGATTCTCCAGGCCTTTTGCTACCCTGGGGCTTAGCTGTTCGCCCTCAGAACCGGACTTGTTGGAGCTTGTTCTCTCACTTGACTTGGACGTCTTGGCCTTGAGAGCAATAGCCTTCTCCTTGGCCTTTGGAGGCTCATCATCCTCACTGTCGTTTACCAGCATCTCATGGGCACAGATTTGCTCAAGAAGCTGGGTGGGAGTCATTGTCTTGATATCCGGGCTCCTGGAAATGAGGACAACGAAGTCCCTGTACCCTTGCTTTGGGAGCACTTGTATCATCTTCCTGCAGACATCCAGGTCAGTGATGGCGAACCCGAGCTCCCTGAGCTCGTTCACCAAAGGGTTAAGACGAGTGTACATTTCATTTGCATCTTCACCAGGGAGCATCTTGAAGCGCTCAAAACGCCTCCCAAGCACTACAATTTTCTCCTCTTTCACAACATCCGTGCCCTCGTGTATTTCTATCAAGGTTTTCCAAATGTCGTGTGCAGTGCCAAGATTGCTAACCCTCTCAAAGGCATCTACTCCCAAACCAGAAAACAAAGCATTTTTAGCCTTAGCGTCTAGGTCAAGTTTTATGATTTGATCGGCAGTGGGACATGTTTCCTTGTCTACTTCAACACCTAAAGGAGACTCTACCACCATCCAAACTTGATGACCTAAGGACTGAATGTATGTAGTCATTTTAGTTTTCCAGTGACTAATGTAAGTGCCAGTAAACAGAGGGATCCTATTCCCGGCGACACTACCCCTGTCAGCCATATTGACTCTATGCGGTTAAGCACTATCGGAGAGCACCAGCCCTCTGATACCACTTGAAAGGATCTAAGGCCGCGAGGGGGTGAAGCGGACTAATTAAAGATTTTAAACCTACTATTTTTGTTCTTTTTGATATTAGTCAAATTAAGTTAACCAACCTAGGTTTCAACCTAATTTGACTATCTACTCGAACTAGAGCTAAACGCACAAGCGGAATACAAATTCTATCCTAGCTAGCCAAAGCACAATACATCATAGCCGAAGCAACAATATGGAAATACGGAAAGTAAAGAACAAGGGAGGCTCACCGATGTTTAACGTGATTTAGCGCAATGCACCTACTCCACGATGTGGAATCTCCCCGAAGAGAGACCGGGACTCTCTCATCCCGTGCCAGCAAATCCACTTGGTAAACTTTTAGGGCATAAGCCCAAGGCTCGCTTCCGACCCTCACAAGTCAAAGGCTTTTCCGACACTCCGGCACCACAGACGTGGCGCCGACCTTCGCGAAGAAGGTGTTTGTACACGTGACCTTGAACGGAGACCTTGACGTAGCCGGAGTCACGGAGGTCTTGATCACGGACGTTGTCTCGGCAACTTGGACGACGAGTCCGGCACCCCGGAGTTGAAGACGTGCACGGCTTCCCTCAGTCTTGAACGCTGGCGAAGAGGAAGCACCCGGTCATGAGTCAGGTGGCCTTGCACCGGGGCAAGGGCTTCGTTGGTGTAGTTGTACGGTTGGTGAAGACGAAGCCGGTGAAGACCAACGGTGAGGCTCGAACATGGCAGGGCAAAGGACTCAACTCCGGCGGGAAGACCCCAAAGAGCACTCGAGCAAGAACAACCAGGAAACCCCAAGAACCTCACCAAAACGCGGAGAAAATCCGAGCAAAACCATGGGGAGGAAGAGGGGAACCCATCCTTACCTTTCTCCTTCTCTCCCTCTCCTCTCCTCTCTCTCTCACCCTAACCCTAGGTGGAGATGGACATGGGAAAGGAGGAACCCATGGGAGAAGCTCTCAAACACTCACAAGCCAAGTGGGAACAATGGAAGAGCTCTCTCCAGTGTTTCCCGCAGCTCTTGGGTCCTTATATAGCCCCCTAAGCGAAACAGGACACGTGGCGAACATCGGAGTAGACAGACTTGAAATAACAGTTCAGATGCGCAGATCTCTTAATTCACCGGACGCGTCCGGAGCCCACCGGATGCGTCCGGTCGCTCCAGGTCACTTCTCACCGGACGCGTCCGGTGGGGCTGTCTGGACACAGCCCCACTGCCCAGTGGCTCTACTCTCTCTCGCTCGCCCCTCGGATGCCCGGCTTTGATTCGGTTAGGCTTTTTGTCGGCTTTTGAGCTGTGGATAGGATCGACTTGGCTTGGGCGGGATGTTCTTGCGCCTAAGGTATTCGAGTGAACTTGTGAAGGGATCCTAGGCCAAGAGAGGGGGTGAATTGGTGGCTTTTCAAATTCTTAACCCTTTTCTACTTTAAACTAATGCCAGTTTATCACCTTGTTAGCAGGATTCACAATTGAGCACGTGGAAGCCTAACAATTCTAGTCACGTAGACACGAGCGGAAGCACAACTCTAAGCACTACCAAGCGGAAGCAATCCAACTCCTCCTCAACTCCTCGTGGCACGAAGGCACATGGCACACGGCACAGGCAATTCTCCAATTATGCGAGGAAGTAAAGGTGAAAGACAAAGTGCACAGACCGATTTGTTTGACCGATGTTCGGTGCACAACACATGCGCACCTACTCACCGTTGAGCAAGGTCACACCGCGCACAACACATGCGCTAACGGGGACCCGGGACTCTCTCGTCCCTAATGCTCATGCACTAGAAAGCCCTCTCACCTACACATGGTGGGTAGCAAACTTCTACAGCAGCGACGGCAACCCTCCACACGCGAAAGATCCCGTCACACCAACTCCATAGGCGGAGCCGGCCCCCGCGCACGTTGGAGGACTTGAGCACACCAAGGACACGTCCAAGGAGGCATCGGAAACACGCTCCCGGTGGCCAAGGCTGGGCCTTGGGCTTGCTTGCGGTACGGTCGTCGAGGTACGGTCTTGACGATGTGGTACTCGGGTACGTCTTGACGTAGACGTACGCGTGGTGAAGCCTCGGGCTCGCGGAGTCGTCGGGGAGCACAAGAACACAACCGGAGCACGGGCTCACCTCTCCTCAACCTTGGGCTAGGCGGATAGCACCAAGGGAGAGCCGGGAAACTGAAGGGGAACACTTGGGAAGGCTATGGGATGAACCGAGGACACACACACCTTCTCCCTCCCTTCTTCACCCTCTCAATCACACACAAAACCCGAGCTCAACTCAACATGGCCATGGAACCTAAGGTTTGGGCATGGGAACTCACCATGGACATGGGGAAACCAAGGGGAACACCGAGAACACACCAGGGATGAGCTTACCTTCTTCCTTCTCCCTTCTTCCTCTCAAATCCGAGCTCTAGAGGTGCAAGCCATGGTGGGGATTGGAACTCACCATGGGAGAGAGCAATTGGAAATTTGGCAAGGCTTGGGCAACAATAGAACCCCTCTCTCAAGTCTCTCCCACCAGCTCATCTCCTATTTATAGCCTACAACCCGAGCTAGGACAGGTGGACGCTTGGGATGGCTCGGGACGCAAAGGAACGACTCAGATCAGTATACAGTGAACTGATCTACGTATTCACCGGACGCATCCGGAGGCTCACCGGGCGCGTCCGGTGGACTGGTCCTAGGCAGGCGCGCCCTCACCGGACGCGTCGTCCGGTGGCTGACCGGACGCGTCCGGTTCCCTCGAAGTGGCTCAGATTTTGGCTAAGTCCTGGACACTGCCCCCTATTGGAGTCCCCTTCACCGGACCTTCCAGAGCTGCTCCAGATGCGTCCGGTCGCCCGGTAACAAGGCATCTGCCTGGCCCGAGCTGCTCTATTTCTTTCTCCCCTTCTCTAACCCATTTGGCTTTGGTTCTAAGGATTCTTAGGGATTATCAAAGCACTGTTTTGGTCACAGGAAACAGCGAGGATCATGTCAAGTCTTTGGTCACATGGGTTCAAAGCTTATGGCTCAAAGATTGTCTAGGCTTCCCTTTGATCACTAGACAAGGCTTTTGGTCAGCTTTCTCTAGACTTGACTTTGGCTTGGCCCTTGGGCTTGGATTTGCTTCAGACACAACACAGGGCTTTGCTTGACAACTTTTTGGCTTGGCATTAGACTTAGCACTTGGCTTAGGGCTTGATATGGCAAATGGTCACTTGACTTGACACAAGCTCTAGGCTAGCTCTAGGATCATGGTCTTAACCTAGACTTAGCTTGATCTTGCCTTAGGCTTATGGATCAACATGGAACTAGGCTTAACACTTGGGTTAACACTAAAGCTCTAGATGGCTTGGCTTTGGAAAAATGCTCCGAATCATGTGCTCATCTTGATCACTTGATGCTTGAGTCGATGTAGATGATGCAGAACCAGCGACTCACACAAGAAATAAAAGAAACTAATAAAAACACTTAAAGTCCTTAATCTTGGAGTCCTTGTCATCAATACCAAAACTACATCCTAAACGGGGCTTGAGCTTACAGCTTGGTAGCTACGAAACCTACTCGGACACGTCACACGGTGCCTTAGATCCTTCCGGGTCCTTCCGGTAACTTCGACCCTAAGCGAACTACCCCTTGGACACCTGGCACTCTCTCGATCACTCTCGAAGGTTCTAGACTCCGCTAGACTCAGAAACAGAGACGACGACTCGAGTGCTCAATGGGACCGACCTGCCAGAGACTGAGACTCGCACCTGACGTGCTCAAGCCTCGGACACGACGCAACCAAAATCATTAAAAGAAATGCTAGGAAAATAAAGTCCTTAATTGTGGATGACGTGGCACCAAATGCCAAAACCCTAAACCTAGGAGTCCTAGGACTTACAACAGGGAGAAAGCACTTTCCCTTTATCCCCTATATAGCATTGACTGGTCGGAGCTAGCTTCGCGTCACCCATTGAGAGCGTTGCGGAGCGCGGTAGCCGTCGCCAGCTGTCCAGGGATAGGTGGCGCGGTGAGCTGTCCGCGCGGCTCTCTCCCGAGCTAAAAATAGCCCGGGAGAGGTACAGCTGTCTCGGTCAAGCCCGAGAGAGGCACAGTTGCTTCGGTCAAGCCCGGGGATTGCACCCAGCGGGCGAGATGTGTTTCTGGTACGGCCGGAGGTGGCCTTTTGGGCTCCTTCCCGCGCGGTAGGCAGTACGGATCCGATCGAAGGCCCATCTCAGGGTGGGCCGATTATTAATCACCAACATATCTCAATATGGGCTCTAAGCCCAATTAGTGTTTTGCTGGACTCATATTGTCCTGATTGGGGACAACCTAAGAGATAAGGTTTCGGCCCCCTTGTGCACAACGACATTATAAAAGGGGCAGCGTACAAACAGATTAATTACCCAGTGTTAATCACGCCTAAATTCCAGAATCAGCTTAAGCAGTCTAAACGTTGTCTCCAAGACCCAACCCGATCTCGTGGTGGTCGCTGGAGCATTGGGAAGGTCCGATGTCGCCGTCTTCGACCAAGCTCTCCGACGAGGACACGAGGACATTACTGCTACCGTACACGCTACTTTTGTACATCTCCCGAGTCCCGACGTCCAGTCTGCCTTCACCGCCCTAAGTCTGTTGCTTCGTGTTCTTGTGATTAGGCAAATCCCTAATGTTAGACTAGCTGAAATGCCCGTGCGTTGCAATGGGAGGCAAAAAAATTATGAGTTTACCAAATGCTTTGCTAAAAAATTATAGTTGAAACAAATTATGTCGAGAAGAACATTATTTCTAAACACTTTTCGCACAAGGTTTAGGTGGATAATGGGAATATGTAGAAAGTTAAATTCTAAAGTTGCTTCGATTGATTTTATCCTTGATTTTCTAAATTTTAGGCATGAATTTAAAATTTGTGTAAAAATTACAATAGCTAGGTATGAATTTTCTAGGTTTTTAGAAACTGGAATCGTTAAATTCGGAGTTAGGACAAATCGATAGTGAAAAGGTGAAGTGTGCTTTGGAATTGGCACCTCCTGTTCTAGATATAGTGAGAGGGGGGGGGGGGGGGGGTGGGGGGGGGAACAGAGTAGAGACAGAGAGAGCTCTACCGAGGGAAAGAAATGGAAAATAAAATGAAAAAGAAAGTGACCGGAAAAGAAAGTGCAAGAAAAATGTAAAAGAAATAAAAGAAAGAAAGAGAGTGTGTGCATGCATACACATGTACGTGCGTGGGCGTGTCCGTGTGTGCATGAGAGAGAAGAAAAAAAAAGAACGTAATTATAAGCCTAATGGCCGATGATTAAGAGACTAATGGGTGTACTCAGCTATCAGTATACGTGCATGTGCCCTTTATGTGTCCGCAATGGACGTGCGGTGGATGGATGGCCAAACTGAATCCTAACCGAGTTGTTTGATGGCAGGTATTTTTTTCAGGCGGACAACGGTTGGCAGGAAAGGCGAACCACGGTTGAGATGAGAAGGATGGCATTGATGAGTAATTTTAATGAATTAAGGAAGAGAGAGGACGAAGAAACGACAAGAAATGCACAATCAACGTCATCGATCCCCACCTGCAGATCATAGTTGTCTCGCCCATTCCTACCTCTTCCTCGTCCTAGCCCGCGCTCGCTATCGTTTTGGCGGACCCCCACAAGTGTAAGTGATAAGCTGTTGCAAGACCTCAGGCTAGATGCACAAATACGCTAGGGAGGAGGGGGTCGAAGGACAGAGGGAGAAAGAAAGTAGGATGCCACCCAACGAAAATCACCATCCAAAACCGTCGTATTGGCTAACTTAGCATGGTCTTGTTAATTCGAGAATTGAATTAATTTGGCTTTAACGTTTGTGGACCACAATGGGTGAACTGTCACAGAAGGCAAGAATGATTTTCTTCTGCTAGGAAAAAATCATTAGCAAAAGAGGCCAAAATAAATTGTCCTATGATGCTTTCGTGGCTCCCAGTCCCTCAACGGTGACTTGTGACGATACAAACCCTTCGAGGGCATCAGCGTATGCCAGGGAAGATACTAGTAGCAAGATAACGTGATTAAGAATTTACAGCACGCCATTGTAAAGGGACAAAAAATGTAATCAGTACTATAATAAGCAATTTGACGCAATCAACACGGTCCAGCTTCTAGTGTATACCACCAGTGTTACAGCTCTTCCCAACTTTCTCTAGTTTTTCTAGGTACAAAGCTATAGAGATGTGAGCGCCAAGTTGATAAAGGGAACTAACACAAGTGTGCCATGTTCAGTTTTGACCATCAAGATCTTTTTTGCCTTTTATATATGTACTCCTGCATAAAAACAGCAGATTGAATTGTCACAATTTAAGCAGTGTCAAATGTTCCTCCAATATGGTTATATGATAAAAGGGAACTAACCAGGTGTGCATTGTTCAGTTTTGAACATCAAGATCTTTTTGCCTTTTATATATGTACTCCTGCATAAAAACAGCAGATTGAATTGTCACAACTTAAGCAGATTTGTCAAATGTTCCTCCAATATGATTATATGATAATCACTGACGATTTTGCCCTAAAATTAATACAGTATCATTTAATAACTTTATATAAATAAGATCATGAGATTTTTATAAGTGCATAACAAGGGTTTTGGTAATAGCCTAGGCCAATGAGCTACTACTTGTGGGGCATGCTTTGTTAGAGGGTGGTGTATAGACTAATAGGCTATAGCTGCTAACTTCCTACAAGATTTAGACATGTTTACTAAAGAAAAAGAAAACACTCAATTGCCTCACTAAAAACTGGATTTCCAAAGAAAAAGTGCCTCAGTAAATTGCAATTTGCTCTGACTTGATAATAGTATATGGATTCATTTCCTTATTAGAAATCCATTTGTAGCATTCCACTGTATGAGATGATGAAATTGAAAAAGGATACCCCCCAGCCCCTGGTGTCAAATGCAAAGAGGTATATTCAAACTGACCAATAAATTTGATGATCGTGAAATCATCAATACTTGGGGTCATTTCAGAATGTATATAGTCATTAAGCTTCTTTGAATCGACCTACAGAAGACAAAGTGGTAAAAAAATAACGGATACAAAGGTTAGTGTCCTGTTACTAAAAATCAATTTAAGTAACACAATTTAAAAAATTGCAGGAAAAATATTGAAAAAATTCACACAGTACTGTTGTCGTTAAGTCATTAACCTCAGTTGCAAACATTCAGATAAAAATAATTTGGAATAGTTTTAATGACAGCTGATATCCATTTGTGCTCATTGATATGACTGGGAAACAAATTTTAGCAGTATTCTTTTCAGCATTTGCCAATGTTATGCTTTGTGTAGGAAGAGAGTTGTGTGCGCCTGATTTCATGTCCATCAGTTCACCACTTCACTGATTTAGAAAGCATGAAGAAGTTGCAGTTAGTTGGGAGTGACACCTATGCTTTTTATTGTAAATAAAAATATGAGGACATCTCAGACCCAATTTTGCAGGGTCTATTGCTAATTTCTGATCAACTTCCTAAGGACAAATCCTGGAAATGGTAAGCCCATTGGATGTAGCATGAACATTCAGTGATTTCATGCTTCTGACCCAAGATGAATTCCCTACGCATTTCCTAAATTACATCGTAGTTAAAGTGCTAAACCAACCACAAACTGTAAAGACCAAAAACGTAGTAATCCTTTCTAGTTACATAATTGGGCATGCCAATATTTTGAATGATTTCTTTACTATCTATACATATATTCTACAGTACCATGCCTCTAGCTCCTTCATACTAACAAGTGAATCCTCTGTTTGAGCAGGACAGGATGATTCTATACTCTCCGATTCAACATGCCTACACCAGCACCAGATGTTTTTTTATGAGATGGTTTCTGAAGATAGCGAATTCTAACAAGCAGGTGAAATATCACAATAATCTTGGCTCAATTCAAAATGTAATTTCAGTCTGTCAACTTAACTGAAGACATTAATGTGCCAAGGTGCCTGCCAGGCTGCCACAACATACTAGTGTGGCAGGCAGAGCTTTGTTGGAATGAGTTTTATTAGATAATGCTAGACAAGCCAACATCATTCATATTACTCATGATCATGTTTATTGCTGAAAAGAACTTGTCTCTTTGACTCTGTTTCAGCCATTTTGTAGTGTATTGTCGAGTTAATTTCCAGCCATCATTTTCTGAAAAACAGAAACAGGATTATTAGCTTGCTATGCTGCTCAAAAGTTTTTTAAATCTCCTAACGCCAGATGCTCTTAACAGTAATTTATTATGCTCGAACTTGCGGTGATGCTTCTTTTTGTCAACTTACCAAGGAGGGCTACCACACAGTACGTTGGCCAAAGCCGCACCTGCACCCAGTAATGGTCATCTTTAGAATCTTGATCGTCCCCAGATGTATCCTTCTCTTCCTCCTCCTCCTCTTCACTTGAATCCGTCTTCTCCAAGTCCCAAGTACAGGACATCTTGGTCTTGTTCCCGTCCTTCGTCTCTGCCAGCCTACCCTTTGCCCCAGCCTTCTCCTCGACCTCCATGGCGGCCACCCCTTCCGCCACCTTCTCCCCCATGCCGCGGGCGCGGCCATGTCCCCCCACGAACAGCAGACAGGCCTCCTCCTCCTCCTCCTCCTCCTCCTCACTTGAATCCGTCTTCTCCAAGTCCCAGGTGCAGGACATCTTGGTCTTGTTCCTGTCCTCCGTCTCTGCCAGCCTACCCTTTGCCCCAGCCTTCTCCTCGACCTCCATGGCGGCCACCCCTTCCGCCACCTTCTCCCCCATGCCGCGGGCGCGGCCATGTCCCCCCACGAACAGCAGTCGGGCCACGTCCTTAATGTCGCCGCCTTCGATGAAGGCCAGGTAGATACCAAGCTGGTCCCCGCCCTCTGGTTCCTCGTCGGCGGCGTCGACCATGGCGGGGAGCTGGGCATAAATGCCCGTCATCTTTTCATTTAGGGGTTTTTCTCCATACGAAGTTTCGATTTTTAATAAGTGTCGTTACAAAATCCGAAATACTTTATACTATATGTCACTACTAACAGTGGCGGAGCGTCTGTTATGGCGAGCTATGGCGCTCGCCATACCTAAACTTCTACGAGCAACTGGCTTCCTGCTGGCTTGTGATTGGACTGATAGCAACTCATGCATGTCCACTGTATATAGGAACGATGCATACAACCATGGTTACGCATGCAAGAAACGTTGCTTGTTTCCTGGTGCAACATTTGTAACATTTTTAAATAAAAAAAACTCGGCAAGTACTTGGCTTGGTTTCCTCCGTTTACTTTTACTTGGTGTATGCGGATTTTAGAATTTAAGCACTGTGATCTTAAGAAAATACTTTCTCTATTTCAAAATATAATGCATATAATTTTTTAGCATGGTTTCCAAGGTACGCCTTTGACCATTATTTTATTCACAATATATCATAAAAATAAAAATTAACATAATATCAAAATATTTTTAAATATGAATCTAATTATACAACATGCATAACACTTTACATACATGTTTTTAGATAAATTGTTAGTCAAAATTTTCAAACATTGACTTTCTCAAATATACGCACGCGTTATATTTTGGAATGGAGGAAGTAGTTTTTAAAATAATACGTAAAATTTTGTGATACAAAAATGACACCATTGAATTCATATTTAAATATACTTTCCAATGGCTATATTTAAATATTATAAACAATATATTATAAGTGATATTAAGAGTTGAAGTATAATTTTTAACAACGTGTCAAATCAAACCACACAGTATAAAAATAGATAGAGGGAATATTATTTTAGTGGTATGTATTTTTCTTTTTTGACATTTTTTGAGACAAGTCTTTCCGATATGTTTTATGTCATTATTCTTATTCTATTTATATATACTCCTATTAATATATATAAATATAATATTTTAATATTAGGATGCTATTTAATCTATCACATGATTTTCGCCATACCTTCATTTTATTTCGTCCTCCGCCACCGACTACTAAGTGTAAATAACTTCATACCTTCCATTATGAGCATTTAAGAAGATATATGGACGCTAAATACGATCTAAACTACAATATGATATGTGGGACCCACATGTCATACTCTATTATCATTCTTCCTTCTCTAGCCTCCTCTCCACCTCCATCATTAGCCTGGCAACCCATCCTTGTCGATGACCGTCCTCGCCCTTCCTAGCTACGACGACCGTTGCCTCCCCTAACAACCTCCTTCCTCGAGCTCGCCCATTCTAGCTAATCTCTACATGTGATCGTCCCCACCCTCCTCGGCTTTGGCGACCGCAAGTGCCCATCCCCGAGCTCCTCTCATAAGCTCGGTCACTGCAGCCCATCCCGACCAGCAATCGTCCCCGTTGTCCCTAGCTCCGGCGACTGCTGCAGCCCATCCCCACCAGCGACCGTCCCCACTGTCCCTGGCTTCGGCGACCACAACGCCCCTCCCCAAGATCCTCCCTCGAGCTCACCAGCTGTAGCCTATCCCCACTATGCGATCGTCCCTGCCTTCCCCGGCTCCGCGACCACTACGCTCCTCCCTGAGCTCCTCCCTCGAGCTCACCTGTTGTAGTCTATCCTATTGGCGGTCGTCCCACGCCCTCCTGGGCTTCGACACTCGCCACACCGCCTCCTCAAGCTCCTTCCCTAGCATAGGCGAGCGGTGTGGGCGCGTGCAAGCTGGCAGCGGCACGCAGGCGATGCGACCACACATGCAATAAGGCAATGACAGCCTGTGCACAGGTGATTGGCAAACGATGGCTTGGGCGTAGGTGGATGGTGGTTGTAGCACAAGCTCAAGGTGGCGGCATGGAGGAGCTCATCAGTGGCAGCGGGGAGGAGGCATTCTCGGGATGAGGTAATCGACTTGGGGTGCTGGAGTTGAGAAGGATGAGGAGGAGGTAGGAGAAGAGAAGGAACAAGAAGGTGTTGGGAGTCTGACATGTAGGCCCTAGTTGTCAGAAGCATATTTTTGTATTTAAGTATGTATTTTGAATTGGTATAAGCTACAAAATCACAATGTGGATCACTTCTCGTTGGCCGGTCGTCAAGATTAGGTTGTCATAACTGCTCAGTCGAGAGAGGACACATGTATCGAGAGAGCTTGTCTCGACGGCTGCTGGCGCCTGGTCGAGGCTTGAAGGCCAGCTGTGGTACCCGCAAGCTCGCTCGATGGTTGGCGATCACCGTTGAGAGAGATGTTGTGCGTAGGTTGGTCAGCCCGGCCTAGTCGAGGCTCTCTCCCTCTCAACGACCCTAGGCCATCGAGCGTGGTAGTAGGATCTCTCTCTCTATAGCCTGAGGTTGGCGTCACCGTCAAGAGATGATAGGTGGGCCCACAAGAGGTTGTCTTGATGGCTTTCCTTAAGCCATCGAGATAGGCTAATGTATGGCCGAAGCCTGTAGAAAGCTGATGGGCCCTAGGGATGTCTCGACAGATTTGTTAAAAAATAGGCAAAAAAAAAACTAGAAATTTGTAGTTGTCCCTACAACTTGCAAACATTTCACATTTACATCACACTACAATACCGCGGAAATACACAAATCCACACACAATTCAAATATACATTACATTCACGTATAGTCCATACCATAATCACACTCAAACAACTACGAGCATATCACAATGACATTCACAAGTCAAACGACGAGTCCATATGCATAAACAATGTAGTGTTCATAAGTCCAACAACAAGAGTATATAAAAACATGTCCAACATCTAATTCATCCAAGTTTTGAGTTTTAAACCTACTTTACAGCTAAGGTGGTGGCGGTGGGCCATATAAGTAGGGATGGCAACTGGCACATACCCGTCGGGTATTGTTGTCCCATACCCATACCCATCAAACAAAAATCTATCCATTAATTAACTCGTATCCGTGCACGGGTACAACTTCTCCCCCATATCAATCCTCGTCGGGTAACCCAAACCCGCCGGCTAAGTCGCTGTCTGCTGAGGTTGGCCCGCCGCCATCGTGTGTGAGTGCGCCTGAAGGGTGAAGAGAGAAGAGGGCGAGCACCAATAGGGAATAATTATGCAATGCATAGTGGTGGGACCTATCGGGAACGCTCGCGTGCGGATATGCTAGGTGTATAGCGTGCTGGTGCAGGAAGATGCTTCGAGCCTCTCATCTGGTTCTGTGTGTACTGGACGTGCACGTGTGGGGTGAGTGACTGAGTGGTGTGCGTAAAAAAACTCGGGCTCACTTCCTATTTATCCATATTTCCACGTAGGAAATTTTTTTCGTGCCACTCAATTGTAGTCCCAATTTCCAGTAGACATTAAGTTTACATCTAATTCCTAGTGGACATGCAATTCGCTATTTTTTTTGTTTTTATGACACTTTGACACAATCTTGCCATCTAATCTTGGTAAGGCACGAGCACATACCTAACCTCGCTGGAGCCCTCCACTGTCACGCCAGACGTTGTCGTCGTCGGAGAAGCCCGTTGCCCCGTCCCGCAGCACACGGCCGCCACCGCCTCATCGGAGCCTGCCGCCGGTGTTGTCGTCGAAGGACGAGCGCGTCGCCACCGCCTCGCTTCCTCCGTCTCGTCAGATCCCACCGCCGGAGTCGTCAGAGGAGGAGGGGCGCGCCGCCACCGCAATGGGCGCCGTCGTCGGAGGCAAGAGGAGGCGCGGCGGCAGCGAGGCAAGGCAAGGCAAGGCGAGAGAAGGCGCGGCGCCGCCGTGGCGAGTCAGGGTGGGAAGAGGACGAGCCCATAGGCACCGCCGCTCACCGAGAGAGAACCGGAGAAAGAGGGGGAAAATAGCCCGCCAGGGGTATTTTTATTATTTCGCATAAAAAATCATTTAAGCAGTTTAAAACTATCATAATGTCATAGAAGTTAAAATGTAACAAATTGAATATCTCTAAGGGCTCGTTTGAGAGCAAAAGGGGAAAATTCCCAGAAACAGATTCCCCTCGAGTGGATTTTGCCCCTACCTCCCGCCGGGGTAAGGCAGCCAAACAAGCCACCAAAGTCTGCCTCAAATGCACTGCGTGATATGCAACCAAACATGCAAAGCGCTGCACGCGAGCGAGCTTGATAGGCAGCACGTGAATAGTATCAGCTTAGCATGGTGACTTCAGAGGAAATTGCATCGGCAAGACATCAATTTTATACTAGACATAGGTACAAAAAATTAAAATAACAGGATCTGGACATCCGAAATATTCATAAAAAATAAAAAAATACATGCAAATGAAGGAATCCACTATTTCAATAAAAATAGCAACTCGTATAACTTCGTATAATGTTTCTGCATGGCTACATGAAAACTCGGACACAGGTTTCCCGGATTGGAACAGGAGTCGTGATCCCCAAGAATTGGCGTATACCTTATATACCGTTGGACATATTTAGCACGTTGAGTTCGTTACGATCTCGTAGTTAGCCCGACCCGATTATCTCCCGGTAGGTCGGTTCATCTACACTATATAAACAAGGTCCCTACGGCGTGGAGAGGGGCCAAGAGTTTTCGCATTGTCGCATATTACTTCCTGTACACCCACAATCTTACCGAGAATTATTCATCTCATCGAGTTTCCTCATTGTAATTCTCTTTGATATAAAGAAAGGCTGGACGTAGGGCTATTATCTCTTCGAGAGGCCTGAACCAGGGTAAAAACCTTTGTCTCCCTGTTCGTTGTTGATTGCTGTTCGTGTTGTTCGGCGTGTCTCGTATCTCCCCTTCTCAAGAACCTGAGTTGACTTGAGATCGATATCTCAACCGACGACACAAAGCGCTGCACGCGAGCGAGCTTGATAGGCAGCACGTGAATAGTATCAGCTTAGCATGGTGACTTCAGAGGAAATTGCATCGGCAAGACATCAATTTTATACTAGACATAGGTACAAAAAATTAAAATAACAGGATCTGGACATCCGAAATATTCATAAAAAATAAAAAAATACATGCAAACGAAGGAATCCACTATTTCAATAAAATAGCAACACAGATCTATGCAAAAATCAAAACATTGTGCAGCATAATTTCAGAAAAATGCTAGAAATAACCTATTGCAACAGTACAATATTAGTCCACCAAAAAAACAACATAAAGCTCAGCAGATGTATATATATGTTTTATGGAATCCTCATAGCACATGACAACAACATAAATAAAAGGAAGTTCGTAATTTTTTTGATCCGGATATGATGAAACTAGCTTCATAACTTCTGCCTGAATAAACCACCTTCCTTTAGTGCATTGAACATCAGTTTATTAGCCTTCATGTCAAGCCTACATTATAAAAAAACATGTAAGGAAACATGCAAACAGTTTGCTGAAGCAATTAAACATACAAGAATTCATTGACATACTCAAAGAGGGAACCTAAAAAAAATATGAAACTGGTCCATCTTCAAGCATCATTTGTTTTATCAGAAAGTGCATCTGAAGAATGTTACAACCCATCCAGCCTTCAGTTAAATGTACACATGACCACACAAGAGGCAAGGCACATGGTAATATAGCTTGCAGGACCTTGCCTTTTTCACCATAATGCATGAAATCATTAGATGGCATAACCCAGTAATAAATAAAATGGCATTCCTCTAGTGAAGATACTCCTTTCAGATCAAATGCTTTTTAGTAAACACATGAAGCCCTTTCATTGCAGATCAAATTTATTGGAGCATGATCTGAGTTACGAGTAATAATTAGGCTTTTGAGGCTTCTGTCAGAATGTCACAAGTTTCCCCCTCGAAAAAGAATATTCAAAGAAGCAAAAGGCAAGTTCTAAGATTAATTGATCGCATTGTATTTGCAAACAAAGAAAGTAATCACTCTGAGAATATTCCCCAAGAGCCATTTTTACTTTATTCAAGAGAAAATACATTGGCCAATCCAACTACCAAAATAATTAGAAATTTTAGGACTTGTCTATTGTGCAGAACAAATTCAAAAAATGCAAGGAATACAATCAATACACATGTAATATAGGGACCCAATAATAGTTCAATAAAATAGAAGCACAAATTCACTTTAGGCATCACAAAATCAATGTTGAATTACAGGCAGATAAATTCTCTTCAGATGAGCTAAGATGCATTCGTAGCTGGCCGATTCACTTCTTCACATCTTAGCATTGGCACTCCAACCCTTTCGCTATTGATAAACTATAAAGCATATATATTTCTTTGATAAATTCTTCCATGTATGTAGCATTGGAAATGCATGCATCAATAAAACATGAATTAATTAGAGTAATTTGCAGCTTCCCAGCAACACTGTTAAGGCCGTATCTCCCAAACCATTAAACCAAATCTCAGGTTCTTGGAACCTACAGAAAGATAAAAGCATTTCCCACGTTCTTGGTTATAGGACGGAGCCCTAAATCCCAATGGATTTGACACAAAATCTTTCCGAAGCTCACTGCATAAATCATCCTAAGAACGCAATCTATCATTCTACCAAAAACATAGCTAGCACTTGTAGATCGAGGCCTAATCGACCCAATGAACAATAAAAGTACAACAAAAGGTTAGGAAATTGTTACCCCAAAACATGGCACACAAAACCCTAGCTCCACTCTTCTTCTCCCTAGCCCGGCCGTCTCTCCCTTCTCCTCTTCTTCCTTTCGCTGGCCCCTCCTCTCTCCTTCACCTCAACCCACCCCCTTCCCCCCACATCCTTCCGGCCATGGCGGAGCAGCGCCGAGGAGAGGAAGACGCGGGGAGGGAAGGCGACGGTGGCGCGGCGGCTAACGGTGCTCCAACGACGATGACCGGCGACGAGCACAAGGACGGGTGGGAGGTAGTGGCGCTAGAAGGGAGAGAAACTGCGAGAGGGAGAGAGAGCGAGACAGAGTCGGGAGTGGAAGAGGGAGACAGAGACGCGAGAGATCGAGAGAGGGCAGAGAGATCGAGAGGGGATGGGGAGACGGATCCCCATCTCTCTCTTTCCCTAACAGGGGCGCCGGCTGGGCTGGCCTGGGCTTGGGCCGGCCGACGCGGCCCTAGCCTTCATGCCTCCGACTCCCTCCCTCTCCAGCCGGCGGCGCCCACGACGCCCCCTCCCTACCTCCTTCCTTTGCCGCGAGACGGCCCTCCTCCTCCCCAACGCCCGTCCTTCCCACCCGGCGCCCCTTCTCCTCCCCAGCGCCTCACCACCGCCCCACTCCCTCCCTCTCCAACCGGCCCCGCCCAAGCCACGGGCGTGTTGGAGTTCACCACCTCCAAGACCTACACCGCCGCCTTCCTCACCGCCTGAGATCCCGGCATCGATAAGGAGGAATCACCATCGTCGAAAAATCGACCTGCTTCACCGGTATCGACAAGGATCGACTCCTCATCGTCGATCTCCTCCACTGTCGATCCCTGTCGCCACCGGCCTGCTTCACCGCCCCAACGCCAAGGGACCCCCGACGGGTCTGAGCGCCGCGCCTTCACGTCTCCGTTGGATTGGACTGTTGCCGTCGACGCGGTGAAGTCCCAGTCTTTGATTTCGTTTTCCTGCATAGGCTAGCTAATCTGATCGGCATAGTGTGTGACAATCTTCAATCGGGCTGCAATCGATGTCACCGACCTTTACTACTGAATCTTCTCCAGGCTGAGGTGAATCTGGATGACACACTCCCTATTATTGTGAGCTCTAATAACCATATTCATGTCTGCAGCTGTTTTCCTTCAACTTCCAATGCAGATGTCTGCTTTAGACGAGTTTAGATGTTTGCTGGTAGTGGCATTCTTTCAGTTATAGAACTTCATGATCGCTTGTAATTATACATGATACAGCAAAGAGGCTAATGCATCATGACACAAAAGGATGACCGATTTCCTTAATAAAGTGCTTAAATCTAATGAAACCAACTAGCCGGCGTGTTTATTTTGGTGCATTCATTTTTACCTGTCATGGGCTTTCGTTTTTTTCTTTACAATTGTAGCCAACTGCTGGTTTGTAGCTGATCATAACAATTGTATTTCTTTTAAATTTAAGGAAAACCATTGCATAGTTGTTGAACCAATTATGTGAACAAGCTATCTAGGTTTTTGTATTTAGCACAAATGTTTTCTGTAGTTTCCCAGGATAATTCAAGTAACATGCTATATCACAATTAATCTTATCCATTTGCAGGTGCCCATATTGGACCAGAGCCAACAGCCGACAGATTTGTTGTTGTCATGGTAAACTTTAGCATAAGCTTAGGTTTTCATTTTAACGCACATCAAATAATTATTATCTCCATATATGATTTGTGAAGAAAGCTTATTGTAACAATACTACAAAAGTTGTCTTACCTTTTAATGTTAGTAGAGCACAACGATTTAATCTATATATAACTTTTATATGATGACTGACTGAAAGTTTATTTGATGTAATCAAGTTTTTTTATCTGAAGGAAAAGGATCATATAAAAGTTATGCTTGCCTTATGTTGCAAGACACAAAGCAAAACATGACTGACATTTGTATTGTTTTCCTTACAATATATTGGCTTCACATACACAATCGCACAACAAATAAACATGATATTGATAGGAATATCAATTTTATGCCTTGAAATCTCTTTAAATATTTTCTATATGAAATCCATGAGAAATCAGAACATGCTCTCTGTAATAGGCTGTACATAGTGGGCGAAAAGCCGAGATTGGTTGTTTACTCATCAGAGTACTGAATCACCAATGTTCATGCCTGGTATTCTTGGGTGATGTAGGAGATGTGAAATTATTGGTTTCAGTAAATTGTTCGTATATTGGTAATTGATATAATCTCTGTTATATGCTTGAATTTCATCATTTGATTCTGTTAGATGTTTGGATTTCTCCTTTGTTTATGTTCTTGTAGCAAAGTGTCTTATTAATGAGTGTTATGAGCCCTTTTGTCAAAGTAGTTTCTTGAATGCCTAGATAGCCGAACTATATATATTGTAGAGTTTGTGATCTGATCTAGATGGTTGCTGGCTTTTTTGCTATCATACAAGAAGTGTAAACACACACATAACTAATCAGGGTTGCTAATTTTGGATTGGCCACATGCCTAGCTAATATATTAATTTGTGGTGCTTGATCTCTTTTTGTTTCCTATATTCTTATATAGTCAGGACCTGATGAAAGGGATTATTCCTAGGAATTCTGTAGCTATGCAAGTAGACAAGCCTTGTAGTGGTCTTACAACATTTGGAACTACGTTTTTTTATCTAAATTTGAATGCTATTAGATGCCACATCTGGTAAGATTAAATTTTGATGTGTATTGACAACATTCCCTATTAATGTTTTTACTTTCTTTCTCCTTTCTTTCTTTTCCCTCTCTTTCCCCTCTTGATGGAGGCTCATATTGGGTTTTAACTCTAGCCTACCCCAACTTGTTTGGGATTAAAAGGCTTTGTTGTTGTTGTGTATTAACAACATGTGATTGTCTAGAATTTTGGTATGTCAAAAGCACGTGCTATGGACTTCCTGTTTAATAAGGTACTAGGAAATAAAATTGTTAAAAAACCTTCCCATGGTAATTCATACAGTTTTGCTGATTCTCAGTCGTTGTTCAACATGGTATTGGGCTCATGCACGGCTATGTATCTCTCTAGGAGGCTCCAACTTCCCGGATTCTCCTCTGTTCACTATCTGTGTAGGCTGTACGAGTGAAGGTTGAAACATTAAAGTGCAACGGACTTGTTGATCTGCAGATGCATTTTTCTAGAGACCAGCTGATGGGGTCAGCATTCGTTGCATTTGGCATCATATTGTTCCTGGGTTTCTTCTCATTGTGTCCAAGCTGCTTCCACCATATGAAAACCGGCTTCTTTCTACCATCCAAAACGATAGGTAAGGGATACAAGCCAGGGCAGGTGATCATTGAATTTTCCTTATCTTTCTCTGCATTTCTGCAATTGATACTTGATTGTATGTGTATTGTTCTTACTTCGATAGTGCTATCTAGCAGAATTTGTGAAATTTGATACCTTACCAAAGTTAGTGTAAACTTAAGGGAACCAAAGTAATAGTTAATGTCATTTGCTTTCATAAACCATAGACGTTCATGTGTCTACACGTATAGTGCAACTGATTTCCGGACTGACCTAATTGATTTGTGGCTTGTCAGGTATTACTTCTTGCTCGTGCCCTTAACACTTCCTGTGATAATCATGAATGCATAAGAGTACAATTTTGGGGAAATAAATTATCCCATGCTCGTGAATGCATAAGAGTAACTGAGCAAGGGTGTTTGTAAATTGTAATAAACTGTTGTTTTGTTGATGTGAAAAATGGATGGCATCTGGTGCGTATGTGGATGTTTATTTCTCCCGTTGTAACGCACGGACATGTTTGTGATTTATTTTCAAATCTAGATGTCATAGAAGATATTAAACTATTTTTCATGACCAGACGCATGTTTTCTATATATGTTGCTAAGTGCTAAACTGTCAATGCAACATGCAAGTATGTTTTTTTTTCTTGTTTTTCATGTGTCGATTTTGATTTATTTCTATATCCCACTTTAATTTGCACAGAGAGATAAACTGAAATTACCGGAGCACTAACGCCGCTGCGGTGTTGCCAGTGGGCGTCACTATGTCATTTTCCTTCACCTTTCGGGACTTACGCCCTTGCGGTCTCTCGGGGCTGGACCAAAACATCGTGGGTTTAAGGCTGCAGGTTTCCGGGAGTGGTCTAGACGCTGATGCCGTCGTTGGCGCAGAACCCAGACCGAGCAGACACACCAGGCTAGAACACGCCTCCCAGTCGGTGCCCCTTTCCCGGCACGAATGTTAGGCGTCCCCTTTTACCGTCAAGGGGCCGTTAGGCTAGAAACAGAGACGACAGTCGTGCAAGACCAACGCTGGCAACACACGGGCTTGGCAACTGACCGCCAAAAGCATTAGACAGAACGTTCTGCTGAAAGTGAGCGCTTTTTCCTTAGGCATCTGGTTACTTCAACCCTTATGGCCTCTTCGCAAACCGACTTAAACATTGCGTGGCGAGCACTTAGCTTTCGGAAGTGGTCTAGATGCTGGTGCCGTCGTTGGCGCAGGGGCCCAGACCGAGCAGACACACCAGGCTAGAACACGCCTTCCGTCCGCCTCGCCTCGCCCAGCGCAAGTTTAAGCGTTCGCCTTTGCAACTAAGGGGCCATCAGCCTTAAGTACTTTCTCGCTACCAGTTTTCAACAGAATGTTTTCTAACAGACTTTTTAAGGCGAAAAGCAAATGCTCACAGAGAGACAGAACTTATCTTTATACTGCAGATGGCTTCGTACATCGTAGAGCTGCCTCCTCCCTGAACCGGAGGCTGAGGCAGTCGCATCGTCGTCCCCACCGGGACCGGGGGCTGCGACGGACGGTCGCGGAAGCCTTCTTTCGATGGCCCCGACCGAAGCATAATCTGAAGCGTCTTCGTCGTCCCCACCAGGGCTGTGGGCTGCGACGGATGGTCGCGGAAGCCTTCTTTCGAAAGTCTCGACCGAAGCATAACTGCCACGCCATTGCCGTCCCCACCAGAGCCGTGGGCTGCGACGGACGAGGTGGCCTTATAGCGCCCGGGCTGGTCGTCAGGGTAGCTTGCCTTGCCCTCGGCACACCTAGTACCCCCACCAACTCGCAGGCATCGTGGAGGGCAGCAAGCTGGCGGAACAAGCCGACTCCCGCTCGTGCCTCCTAGGATATCAGAGAGCGGTTGCTCCCCTCTTCCCGAGCGATGCACTTCAGAGGAATCTCAGGCGTAGAGCTTGGCCTTTCGCTCGTACCTCCCGGCTGACGCATCGTCGTGGAGGACTACTTGGACCCGCAGGATGGCTCGGACCCGACATCCGCAGACCCTCCCGGCCAAGGGTGGCAAGCGCCACGGCGCTCGCCGATGTACTCCGCCTGGCCAGGCATTTTCACCTTAACTGTCTCGGCAGTTGTTCCACCTTCCCTCCCTGGACTGGAGGCTGAGGTAGCATAGACGTCGTCCCCACCAAGCTCGGGGGCTGCGACGAACGGCCGCGGAAGCCCTCTCTCGATGGCCCCGACCGTGGCATAACCGAAGCTGCTCCCTCCCTGAACCGGAGGCCGAGGCAGCCTCATCGTCGTCCCCACCAGAGCCGGGGATTGCGACGGAATTCATATCTGAACTTGATGCCGCCGAGAACCGAGCAAGCACGCTTCACATCTGAACTGGTGCACAGGGTTATGTTTCGCGAACACCTCGCACACCATCCACCATGGCGTCGCCACGAACATGGGTACCACCATGGAGCCATGGGCGCGGCTACCAGAGCGGGGGAGCCCCCAGCCGCCGGGCTCGCCGCCGGGCTGCACGAAGTGGATGTCGGAGGAGGCCTGCCGCCGGGCTGCCGCTGAAGAAGGAGGAGCCGTGGGAAGGCCCGCCGCCGCCTGGCTTTGTTGGAGAGGGAGCTCCACGCAGCCACGGGACGCCACCGACTCCGGGCTAGACGAGGAGAGCCGGAGGAAGCCGGCGCGCGCCCAGCGCCGCTGAACTGGATGACAGGGAGCGGCTGGAGGAGCCCGCGCCGCCGCCCACTGCCGCTGGGCGCTGCTGGAGAAGAGGCAGGGAGCCAGGGGGGCTCCCGCCGACGCCTGCTGCTGCTTGGAGAAGGGCTGGGAGGAACACCGTGGAGGGAGCTCCACGCTGCCGGCTGCTAGACCTCGCGCCGGCCCCCCGGCCGCTGGACGAGGAGACCGGAGGAGGGCCGGCCCGCGCGCCTTGCTGGAGAGGAAGGAGGCAGCCGGCCTACCACTGGAGAGGAACCGCTGCCTGCCGGAGAGGGAGAGGACGGGAGGAAGCCCCCGCGCCGCCGGCTCTCCCGTCCCCAACCACTCCTCAGATCTGGAGAAGGGGAACGCCGTCCCCAGGCTTGAGGAGGAACTGGCCGTGGAGGAGGGCTCCACGCCGCCGGTCACTGCTTGGAGAAAAGGAGGCCAGAGGGGAGCTGTCCCGCGCCCGGCGCCGCTGGAAAGGTTGCACGGGGGGAAGCTCCACAGCGCCGCCGGCTCGCTGGGAAGGAGGGGCGCCAGAGGAGGCCCGCCGCCGGCGCTCTGCCTGCGCCGCGGCCTGGCACGCCGCCGCCGGCTTGAGAAGGAGCTCGGGGGGACCATGCCGCCACCGGCTCCGCCCCTAGAGAGGAGCGCACGGGCAGCTCCACAGGCCACAGCCGCCAGGCGCCGAGGAGGAGGAGCCCGGGGGGCCCATGCCGCCACTGAAGGAGGAGACTGGAGGGAGGCCGCTGCTTGGAGAAGAAGAAGAGACTGGGGGAAGCTCCGCCACACCGCCGGCCGCTGCTTGGAGAAGGAGGAGGCCGCCGTGGAGGAGCCCCGCGCGTTGCCGCCACCGGGCTTGAGGAGGAACTGGCCGTGGAGGAGCCCCCCGCCGCCGCTCAGATCTGGATCTTGGAGAAGGTGGAGTCGTGGGAGACTAGCCGCCGGCCGGGTAATGCTGGAGAAGAAACGGGGAAGGCCCGTGCCGGCAGGCCCCGCTGGAGAGGAGGAGGCGGCCACGGGAAGCTCCACCGCCGCCTGGCTCTACTCCCCCCTCTCACCTTGCTCCCTCTGCCCAGCCCCCTGGCCAGATCTGGAGAAGGAGCTGAAAAAATGGGGATCTCGCCTTCTGCTTCTTTTCTCCCGAACTCCCCATTTCTCTCTCGAATTTCTTGCTCGATCTGCTCGCTTCTGAACACCGATTCCCACCGATTCTTGAACTTTCGCCTCCGATTTTGGGAAGAACT
The DNA here is from genome assembly GCA_005191435.1 of Raddia distichophylla. Taxonomy (NCBI): domain Eukaryota; kingdom Viridiplantae; phylum Streptophyta; class Magnoliopsida; order Poales; family Poaceae; genus Raddia; species Raddia distichophylla. Next base: position 3,625,407 of record SPJY01035202.1, read on the forward strand.
CGAGGGGAGGAGGATTCAACACCTACCCCCTACCTGACGCGCCACTGTCAGCGTATTTTTCTGCCGCTAGACTAGAAGATTCAGAGATCCGACACGGGGGTAGCACTGTTGCGCCTCGAACCGCCCTCGAGCTCCCAAGAACTATAAGAACACACGCGATGTACCCAGATTCAGGCCCCCGAGATGGGTAATAGCCCTACTCCTGCTGAGCTCTCGCTCTATGTGTGTATTGCCATGAAAAATGAGGTGGAAAAAGAGAACTCTCCCTCCCCGTGGTGGCTTGGTCCCTTTATAACATGGGAGAGCCCGAACCGACGGGGGGAGAGAAACAGGGGACGTCTAGCCTATTACATGATCACTGTACTGGCAGGTATACAATAAATGCCGTGCTATCATAGCCGCCTGCTACGCACGTCCCGCTGCCTTGTCGCGTCCCATCGGTGGCAGGTGGGGCCCAGAGTCCCGCCGACCCTACCAGCTGCTCACGTGGTCGCCGATGCGGAGTGGGACCTGATGGCCCGCTTGCCGATCTGCCACGTATCCTGGTCGCCGAACTACTGCATGTCCTGGTTGCCGAGCTGCTACATGTCCTGCTCGTCCGGCGCGCCGCGTGTCCTGGTCGAGGCGGTGCTCGCCTGCGTACTGGAGCCTAGTCGCCCGCCTGGCACGTGGAGGGCTCGCCCGCGTGCTGGGGTCTGGTCGCCCGCCTGGCGCGTGGAGGGCTCGCCCGCGTGCTGGGGTCTGGTCGCCCGCCTGTCACGCGGGGCCCGGTCTCTCGGCGCAGGGGTCTGGCCGCCCCCGCCTGCCGAGAGACACCTCGGGGCCCAGTTCCGAGCGATGGGGCCCGCGTGCCCGCCAGTCCACTCGGAACCAGACCTGGTCTTCACGGTCCTTCTGGATGACGCCGTCTTCTACCCCCTTCTGGAGGAGGTGGAGAGGACACCCCGGTACCTTGTGTACCGACAAACTATATATATTGTAGAGTTTGTGATCTGATCTAGATGGCTGCTGGCTTTTTTTCTATCATACAAGAAGTGTAAACACACACATAACTAATCAGGGTTGCTAATTTTGGATTGGCCACATGCCTAGCTAATATATTAATTTGTGGTGCTTGATCTATTTTTTTTTCCTATATTCTTATTATCTTTATTCTTCTTGATAGTCAGGACCTGATGAAAGGGATTATTCCTAGGAATTCTGTAGCTATGCAAGTAGACAAGCCTTTTAGTGGTCTTACAACATTTGGAACTACGTTTTTTTATCTAAATTTGAATGCTATTAGATGCCACATCTGGTAAGATTTAATTTTGATGTGTATTGACAACATTCCTGTGTATTGACAACATTCCCTATTAATGTTTTTTACTTTCTTTCTCCTTTCTTTCTTTTCCCTCTCTTTCTCCTCTTGAAGGAGGCTCATATTGGGTTTCAACTCTAACCTACCCCAACTTGTTTGGGATTAAAAGGCTTTGTTGTTGTTGTTGTTGTTGTTGTTGTTGTTGTGTATTGAGATTGTCTAGAATTTTGGTATGTCAAAAGCACGTGCTATGGACTTCCTGTTTAATAAGGTGCTAGGAAATAAAATTGTTAAAAAACCTTCCCATGATAATTCATATAGCTTTGCTGATTCTCAGTCGTTGTTCAACATGGTATTGCGCTCATGCACGGCTATGTATCTCTCTAGGAGGCTCCAACTTCCCGAATTCTCCTCTGTTCAGTATCTATGTAGGCTGTACGAGTGAAGGTTGAAACATTAAAGTGCAACGGACTTGTTGATCTGGATATGCATTTTTCTAGAGACCAGCTGATGGGGTCAGCATTCGTTGCATTTGGCATCATATTGTTCCTGTGTCCAAGCTGCTTCCACCATATGAAAACCGGCTTCTTTCTACCATCCAAAACGATAGGTAAGGGATACAAGCCAGGGTAGGTGATCATTGAATTTTCCTTATCTTTCTCTGCATTTCTACAATTGATACTTGATCGTATGTGTATTGTTCTTACTTCGATAGTGCTATCTAGCAAAATTTGTGAAATTTGAGGCCTTACCACAAGTTAGTGTAAACTTAAGGGAACCAAAGTAATAGTTAATGTCATTTGCTTTGATAAACCATAGACGTTCATGTGTCTGCACGTATAGTGCAACTGATTTCCGGACTGACCTAATTGATTTGTGGCTTGTCAGGTATTACTTCTTGCTCGTGCCCTTAACACTTCCTGTGATAATCATGAATGCATAAGAGTACAATTTTGGGGAAATAAATTATCCCATGCTCGTGAATGCATAAGAGTAACTGAGCAAGGGTGTTTGTAAATTGTAATAAACTGTTGTTTTGTTGATGTGAAAAATGGATGGCATCTGGTGCGTATGTGGATGTTTATTTCTCCCGTTGTAACGCACGGACATGTTTGTGATTTATTTTCAAATCTAGATGTCATAGAAGATATTAAACTATTTTTCATGACCAGACGCATGTTTTCTATATATGTTGCTAAGTGCTAAACTGTCAATGCAACATGCAAGTATGTTTTTTTTTCTTGTTTTTCATGTGTCGATTTTGATTTATTTCTATATCCCACTTTAATATTGCAGCTTTTTTTTAGTCACGGAGAAGCTACTAGGGGGATAAAGCCCCAAATTTTAAGGAAGGGCATGAATGGGAGAATAAGAATAATTGACAAATGAAGAGAAAAACCATTGCTTAAGAAAGATAAAACAAGGAGAAGCTGCATTTTATTTCCACCATTAAAAAAGCAGAACCCTCAACACATAATGTTAGAAAATTATGTGTCATTCGGAAGAGTGGTCTATGATTTGCCATGATTATGCATACAATTATGGCTTATCGATCAAACAAAAAAAGAAAATAAAAAGAAAAGCAATAGCAGAGGCTTAACTTGCCATTGTTGATGGGAACTCTTGCAGAGACCTCTCAAAATCTCCCCCTTGTTCTAATTGCAATCGCACATGAAGTGCATGGAAAAACAAAAATCTCGACATATGTCATTGAAACTAGAGTAACCATCTCGGCCCTGTCGCGTCGCTGCTCGGTTACATCTGTGTGGTTGACTATGGGGCCGGTCCTTTTAGCGATAGAAGCCTCTAGGCGCAGACCTATTGTTAATTGTGCTTCCGTACCATTGCATCGCCCGTGGCCTGAGTCAATCATTGCCATGTAGGCACGGCCCTAACACGGTCTGTGCCGCACACTGATTGCGTCATTCTGGCCTTCAGCCTGCTGCTGGCGCATTTGGTGCAGACTTGACGTGTCACCGCCATGTTGTGGTCGTACTATGTTGTGCCGGTCGTAGACTTGCCATGCCATATTGGCCTACAGGTTTCGAGAGCACACTCACACGTAGTGGGTGCACATTTTGAATCGTATTTTATGAATTTGCACTCTAAATTATGGTTGCTAGCAGACATATGAATTTTTAGCATGAATTGAAAGTTCATGAAGAGCATATTTGGATTGAAGTTTTAGAAGAGCGCACATTAATTCTCATAACGGGTTTTGCATTTGTCCTTATTCCAGTATATATAAAGTTGCAATCAATTTATGAATTCTTTGAATCATGAATCTTGCTATTACCTGATTATAACCTATAATCTATGGGTTAATATCACTGGTGCCATTTTTCGATGCCCCAGGACCGCGGTTGCCATTTATCGATGCCCCACTCAGCAATGCCATTTTAACTGTCAATCCCTATCAAGCATGCCATTATCAGGACTTACGTGGGCAATACGGACGCGAATACAGAGGAAATACGGGCTGACAGGTGGGTTCCACCTGTCAGCCTCTCCCAGCTTCTTCTCCCCCGCTCTCTCTCTCTCTCTCTCTCTCTCTCTCTCTCTCCACGGGCCAAGGCAACGAGCTCCTCTGGCGGCGACCTTCCCTCCGACGAGCTCCCTCCGGCGGCGACCTCCTCGCCAGGGACGAGCAGGGCGAGGCTGAGCACGGTGGGGCCACACGCGAGGGCGGCGGGGGAGAGTAGGGCGGCGGCGCCGGGGCAGAGAACGTGGGGGAGGAGCTGCGACGCCGGCAGGAGCTCCACGCTGGGGCCGAGCACGTGGGGGAGGAGCTCCGCGCCGGTGAGCTAGTGGGGGAGGAGATCCGCGACGGCGAGCTCGTGGGGAAGGAGGCGGCACCGGGGCCGAGCACGTGGGGGAGGAGGTGGCGCCGGCGAGCTCGTGGGTGAGGAGGGCGGCGCCGGCAAGCTCGTCGGGGAGGAGGGCGTCGGCGAGCTAAGAGGGCGGTGGGCTCCTGGAGAGAAAGAGAGAGAGACAAGGAGGAGGATTGAGGAGGAAGAAGGGTAGAGTGTATGACATGTGGGACCCACTGTATAGAAGTATTTTCATGTGTATTTGTGATGGGTATTGTCTTGTAAAGGCTCAGAATGGCACGTTTGAGATGACAAATTCGCTGAAATGGCATTGCTGAGTGGGGGCATCGAAAAATGGCAACCGCGGTTCTAGGGCATTGAAAAATGGCACCAGTGATATTAACCCATAATCTATATAGTGTCCTTGGAGGTTATTAACACTGTTGTAGAATAACAAAAAACATTTTAAGAGAGCTCATATACCCGTATCTGTCCTGAAGAATACTGTTAGTATTAATTTGAATAAATCGCTAGTAGCGATCTGTGCATAGCTTTCTCACGAAGAGCCACAGGTATATTATTGGGTATTATATCAGCACTTAAGAAGCGTTGTTTACCCTGAGTATTTTTGGAGCCTCTTAAATTTAAGGGGGAATTGCCCTCATACCATTATGTTTTAGTCGGGTTTCTAAAATACCACTCAAAGTTTAGGCCTTTCCAAAATACCACTACATGTGAGCTCCGTTACTCCAAAATACCATTTTGTCAACTCTAGCCGTCAAATCTTTTCATAATACCAATTGTGCCCTCTTCCCCGCACTCCAGTTCGTCCTGCTCAGACCTGAAAAGAAGGAGAGGGGGGAGCTCGCGCCGGCGACCACCGAGCTCGCCTCCCTCCCCATGCCGGCGCGCCACCACCTAAACATCGAGCCACCGCCGCCGCCTCCCCACACGACCGCATCACTGCCGCCAGTGGCCGATGGAGCCGCATCTCTACCGAGACGGCGAGCCGAGCCCCACAGCGTCATGCCGCCCCGACGCGACGCGCCGCCTCCATCTCCACCGCCGGCGCCGGCGCGGGTGCGGCCGAGCGCAGCTGCTTCTCCGCTCACTGCCGCCGAGTCTTCCTCCAGGTGAGCTGACCGCCGCCCTCAAAGTCAACGTCGCACCGGGCTCCGATGCCGCCCGCCGCCTCTTTTGCACCACAGGCGCTGCCCTGCCGCCTTCGTTGGCCGCGCCGACAGGCGCCGCCGCCTTCCCCATGCTGCAACCGCGCCTCGGCATGTCGGTCGTCGCCAAGTCTATCTCTGACGCCGTCCTACGCCGGCGGTGTGTCCGGGGACACCACGCCGTTGTATATCTCGCCAGCGCGCGCTCCCCCGTCATCTCCAACTCTGACCTCCACGCGCGGCCGGGCGCCGCCGCCGTTGGCTCTCTTCCGCCGGTACGGACTCCTCCGCTGCCGCCCAGACCTCCTCTCGTGCACCGGAGGAGGTGAACGAGAAGAGGGCATTCTGACGGCTAGAGTTGACAGAATGGTATTTTAGAGTAATGGAGCTCACATGTAGCGGTATTTTGGAAAGGCCTAAACTTTGAGTGGTATTTTGGAAACCCAACTAAAACATAATGGTATGAGAGCAATTCCTCATAAATTTAAAGGCATCCGTGCATGTTTCATGAAGAAACAAATGAAAAGAATAGTACTGAACTCATGTATTATGAAGAATGCCGGGTGTAAGAAAAGCTTAATAGAAGTAATCCATCCTCTATGAATTTGGGTTACACTATAATAGATTTGATGCACTTGTAGTGCATGCCGGCTTAGAAGATTGAATTTAGAAGCTCTTAACTCTTATATTTTCAGTATTGTATTCTGGGTTCCCCAGTTTTTGAATGATAAAGGATTGCATAAACAACTCACCGGGCTATAATATCATGTGAAAATTTTTCGAATTTTGAAGATTTTGTGTGCCTAAATGTGCCACTGAAAATTAATGAATAAACCTTAAATTATGAAGAAAATGTCAAAGTTCCTGAATCTCTGGACCGTGGGACAATTATATTCCAATTCAGCCCTAATCAGAGCAGTTTTGGTACTTCGTAGTGCTCAACACTGTTTTCTATATGTGATCGAGTTTACTCTCACACAAGAAACGAAACATTCGAAGAGAAGATCTTATAGATCACTAGAATTAAAGAATTTTTTCCCATTCTATCATATGAAGTCCGCTGCAATGGACATTGATAGTGACTTTAATTTAAAGGCATTTGATGATGGTATTTAAAACATAGCACTTTGCATAGGCATAGCATGCCACCTCTTACAGAAAGACTAGCAGTCATATGAATTGTAAAAGACTTGAAAATTAGTCTGGTTAATTAGCAGAGTTGTAATTCTTAAAAATGTGTGGAGACATGATGTCCAACACAAAGCATCCCTAATCACTATTCAAAAAGACATGTAGCCCTACAACATACAACTAGTGCATACAAAGGGTTATTAAGAAATTTTCTACTTTGAATTATATGTACCATACCACTATTGACGAGGAATATTTTCCAGTCATTAGAAGAGAATTAAAACTTCTGAATGAGAATGTCGAGAAAATAAGCATATAGAATTCTCGTGCATGACCCTTGCGCTAGTAAATAAATGAGAGTCTTGGAGACTATTAAGTATATGTAAAACTGCCACTGAATGACCATTTTGTGATATCAATGGAATGATTAAGTTGCATTACCAGATGTAATGCGTCAAAGAGGGTTGCAGTACCAAAGAATTAAAGGTACCCCCTCAACCTGTTCAAAGGCCTCAGAAAGAACAGGAAGTCTGGTTCCTCCAATTCGAAGTATCTGGGGACGTCTGGGGAAAAAGAAAAAATGGCTTATCATGACCAAATCACTAAAATGCCTTAGGTAGTGAAGGGGAGCCAGTTGAGACATACCAGCTGGAGAGAAGCCTGCTAGCGAGGCACTCCCAGTTTTGAATATTCCATGCAGAAATAAATGCATAAATATATCTACCAAAGTGTGTGCACACACCGGCGATAGGAACTAAAGAAACTTGCTCCCGTGATGGAAAATAGTGGTGCAGAGTAAGTAGAAGTGCACGAAGCACCCCATGACTAAATGGGCATATGAATTGTATTATTAAGGGAACTTATGAATAGAGCAACAGTCAAAGTCAACATATATATATGCCATATAAAAGAAGGCAATTACCACGGGATACTAGCATTTTCTCTAGAAGAGAAATGAGAATAATGAATTGGTATGGTACATAATAAAGCTGATAGCTCGACGCTTTATGAAGAAGCTTATTCTCTGGTCATGGTATTCCTCTAGATATATCTCATTATTGGCAGTACTCAACTTAAAGTTGAGAGTGAAATTTGAATTGAACGATGTTATTGAATATATGTATAAGAGACCTGAATTTGGATTTGTGAACGAAGATACTTGAAGTATCACTATCCGGAACCAAGATAGAGTAAATAGAAACATATAGTGTGAAATTCTGAAAGTCACTATATGAATTGAAGAAGATAATTAGAATAAGCATACTCATACTTGAAGTATGGTTTTGAATTGAAAGACTCAGGTAAACTAAGCATTGCTTAGGCAAGCAGCTTGAGCATTTTCCTTATGGGATCTTGGTACACCAGGCCACCTATACTCAGAAAGTGTTAGAGAAATTTGATCTTGACAAAGCATATTCCTCTAGAACCCCTATGATAGGGAGATCTTTGCAGAAAGAAAAAGACCCCTTCCGGCCCAGAGAAGAGGGGGAGGAAATCCTCGGGCAGGAAGTCCCGTACTTGAGTGCAATAGGAGCACTTATATATCTTGCTAACAGTACATGACCTGATATAGCATTCGTCGTAAACACGTTGGCTTGATACAGTGCAACGCCCACGAAGAGGCATTGGAACAAAATAAATGTTACCTTTCGTTACCTCCGTGGAAGCATTGACCTTGGCCTATTTTATAGGAAGAACCAAGATATGAATATTGTTGATTATGCCGATGATGGATACCTTTCGGACCCGCATACTGGTAAATCACAAACTGGGTATGTTTTCCTATGTGGTGGCACTACAATGTCATGGAAGTCGTCCAAGCAGACGATGGTGGCCACGTCCACTAACCACTCGGAGATCATTACATTATATGAAGCATCTCGTGAATGTGTATAGTTGAGAAGAATGGTGAAACACATCCTGCAGTCATGTGGATTACCTATTGAGCAAACCCCTACAATTATCTATGAAGATAATGCCGCTTGTGTTTAACAAATGCAAATGAGTTATGTGAAAAAGTAATCTTACTAAGTATATCGACCCTAAATTCTTTTATGCACATGAACTGCATAAGTTGAATGAAATAAGTATCCAGCCCATCGAATCCTGTGAGAATTTTGTTGACCTGTTCACTAAGTCATTGCGTACTGCCTCATTTGAAATATGTGTTAGAGGCATTAGAATGATCAGGCTCAAAAAAGTGCTGAATTCAGAGGAAGATACTTCACACGCCTTGAATTAAAACTTTGGTAAGAAGCCGTAGTACCCAACTCGATTTAGAAGATTTAATGCAATGTTGGGTTGTTTATACTCTTTTTCCCTTGGTGAGTTTTTTACTGAAGTTTTCTCACATAAGATTTTTAATGAGACAAATCGTGCGCACAGCAAGCATATGCTATGTACTCTTTCTCCAATCCTTTTTTCCTAATGGGTTTTTTGATGGAGTTTTAATGAGGCAAATGCATCTCGGTGGCAAGGTCCAAGAGTGTTGGGAAACCACCGGGCGGGGAGCCCGGCCCGGCTAGGGCTGGCGCGCGGCACGGCGCGGCTAGGGCCAGCCCGCGGCTCCCTCATGGTGGGTCCCACATTGGACCTAGCCTAAAACCCTAAGCAATACTATAAAAGAAGAGGTGGAGCACCATGTTGTAGATAAGATCTGAAATTTAATAAAGAGAAGCTCCACTCTATATCTCTGTGTCCCCTGTGTTCTTGATCTTTCTATGTGATTGATTGTCCACGTTTATACCTCGGACTACACCCGGTAACGAGGTTCCTCAACATAGATGAACTGACCAGAATTTATTGATGCCGTTAGTGCTGTGTAGTTGATCTGTCATAGACGAGCAGAAGGATCGGTGTCCTTCCGGACACCACCTATAAGAGGCGAACACTACCCTTCGGGTCTCTCCCAGCGCAATTAGGATCGGTGTGAATAATGGGGTGAGTGAACCGAGAGAGAGATCGTCACCTCTCCCTGGGGCGGCCATCCCTTTATATAGTGCTGGAGAGACTTGGGGGCAGGTCCAAACGGGAAGAAAACTCCTCCAATCATGGCGTGAAATTAAGTGCAATTAACTGTGTTAATTAGGGCAATTAAATGCATTGATTAGGATATGATTTGTAATCCCGCATGGTGCTTGATTAGGCGGGTGTTTTATTAGGGGACGAGGTAGTTTAGGAAGGTGTTTAATGCATTGTTCTCTTGACCATGCCTAAGATCAACCAACAGGGATGTTATAGTCAGGAGAAAGAATTACTATCCTCAGCTAGTTTTCCACGCTAACCATATATTTTATAACAGAATTAAAAAGAGATTGATGAATGTGAGTTACCATATATTTTGTTTTTGAGAATTAAATTATAGTGTTCCCCTTTGTAGATCACGTTATAGTTTCACACTTCTATTATCGGCAATTACTTATCTTCTTATCTACTTATTTGCATATTTTTGTTTTTAAAAAGAGTAAATATACTGGCGGTCCCTAAACTATTAGTCAATTCTCATCTAGATCCCCAATCTATGAAACTGTCGTTTTGGATCCCTAATCTTTTTAAATGGGTTCACCCCGGTCTAAACTTGCCACGTGACAATTCTAGAATTGATGTGGCGCTGACATGTCACGTAAAATAGTTTTGAAAAGGGGGAAATCATTAAAAAATTAAAAATATGTGGAAATCATTTAAAAATGAAACAAATCATTAAAATGTGGAAAAAAATATTTAAAAATCATAAAAATGAAAAGGGAAAAAGGAAAATCATTAAAAACATATAGGAAATATCATAAAAATCATAAAAATAAAGGAAATCATTTTTTAAAAATGAGAAATCAATAAAAAATATGAAAAATCAATAAAAAAACATAAACATATGAAAAACATAAACATATTAAAAAGAAACATAAAGACAGTGTGGTCGCCTTTAATCCCTCAGTTGTAAGCACAAGACCTCTAGCATCGTGGTGTATGGGAGCCCTCAAGTGCTACTTTTTCTAATTTTGCATTAAATTTTCCTAATTGTTTACTATTACCCATATTTTTTATGATTTTGGGAAAAAAAAATTTAAAAAAAATTGAAGTAATTTATGTGACATGGATTGCCACGTTAGCGCCACATCGGATCTAGGGCTGTCACATGGCAGTTTTGGACCGGAACGAACCCACTTAAAAATATTAGAGAGCCAAAACTGCAGTTTCATAAATTGGGGGCCTGGATGAGAATCAACTAATAGTTTAGGGATCGCATGTGCATTTTATTCTTTTAAAAATACATATGCTTTCCTTTTTTTAATCCATTTTTTATCTTGTCATTGTCGGCACGTCCCAAAACTCTAAAAAAGCAAGTCAAAAGAGGTGGGGGCAAACTCTTAAGGCCATCTCAAAAAACTCTCGAAGTCAAAGTACTTCGATAATCCATAAGTAACTAAGTTGTAAGGAAGACACATAATTGCTATGATATGGCTAAAATATAGTACTTTGTAGCGTTGCAACTTATTAATTTGTTCAATACGTCCCATAATGATTTTTCACCTCCCATCGCCATCAGTTTTAGTACATATTCAGGCGTGGGTGATATCTGTTAGAATTTTCTAATTTAACTTGTCAAGAAAGATACCAGATATTGCTGCATTTTCACATAGCAGTAAGTGAAAAGTAGCAGGCAAAACAAAAGGAAGCAAGTCCTGCATTATGGTGCCTTTGCATAATGATTAATGAATGGAAACAGCTGAGTAGCTGACATATGTCCATCAAAAAAATGTAGAAATCCTGCTTCTACGGAATTGCATACGGAGCTCTACAACTGCATTCGCAAGTCTACTAGTACTAATGCTGCGTATATACAGAATAGATTCACCTAAGTTTCCATAGTAACTTAACAAAGCATGCTATAGTCTGCTCCACGGTGATAACCCCGCATTCAAATAGCCTATAATCAATTCAGCATCGGCATAAACCCCTAATCTGCACAGATCCATGGTATGGCTCATCCCAATTAAATACCGAGGAAAAAAAAGAAATTTGGCTATCATTTTTCAGATTTGGAATCAGCTCGCAACACTGTGTGCGTGCTTGGGTCTGTTATAGGTCATTAACTGACAAAACAATGCACGCATATTTGCAAGGGAGCGCACCGTTTCGAGTGGACAAATGGAGCCGAGCTGGTGGAGGCGCGTCGGCTTGGCCTGCCGCCGTGCGTGCTCGGACTGCCGAGCGCAGCGACGAGGAGGAACCAACGGCCCCGACGGCGAAGAGTGCGGCTCCCGGAGGTAAGGATGACGAGCTGCCCTGCTCTGCTCCGCCATGGGGATAATGAGCTGGTATCTGCATGAGGCCCTCGAGTGGACTGCAATTGAAATAAGGGGAAAATTACAAAATGTTTGAATGACCCGTGTAAAAATCATAAATTTTATGAATTAAATCAGAACCATCAATCAAAGGGGGAAAAAACCTAGTACGCTGCTTCCGCACAGCTCATCAGCTCATGTCACTGAAAATTTACAGCCAATTGATTGCGCGACTGGCACCATCCAGCCATCAAGCCTCGATGATTTTGCAAAAGAACCTCCTAAACGGTATTCCGCTTTGAGCCCTTTCAACGGTATAGGTTGGCAGCCGTCCGATACGTCTTGGATCAACCGCGTCTCTTCCTCCCACCTGCCTCTTCTCATTACGTATCTTCCCAGATCCACCATGAAGGCCACTGTGAACTCCTTTTCCCCCATTGATCCATGGCCGCAACTTCGATACTGTTTTTTTTAAGCTAGTATGAATGGCTGAACAGCTGAACGGCTGAAATAACTGATTTTGAGAGCTTGTCGAGGTAGTCTCGAGATTCGGATCCATTTCGTTTGATTTCTTTTTTAAAGCGTTAAGACTCACCTTCAAAACAACGAAAAAACAGATTAAAAAAACTCAAAGCAATTGTCTTTTCAAAACGTAGATAAGTCATTAATCTGTTAAGCCGTTAAACTAAGAAAAACATGACCGTGTTGTTGATTTGAAAGATAGTGTTGGAGGCATAGATGCCCCACTCGAGCTGCACCATTTTTTGACATGGTAAGCGAGGTCCCTCTGGGCCTGTGAGAGGAGCAATATCTATCGAGACTATTAGATTAGTCTTAATGGGAAGGGGAAGATATCGCTAAGGAAACTAATTGTTAAGAAATTTCACAACAATAAGAAGCAGCCCAAGGAGAAGGATCCCTGATGCGGAAGCCAAAAATTGTCATTGCCGCTGTGGTGCCTTCCCACGCCAGCGCCACCCCTCCTCCGCTACATCTCTCCACACCGAAGCCGAAAATTCACTCTACTGGCAATGCGTCTGTCCACGGCGGCATCGCCCTTCGCCTCCTCCTCCTCCGTTGTCGCTTCTGTCCATGGCGGTGTCGCCCTCCTCATCCTCCTCCACTGCCACTGCTCCTAAAAACCGAAGGTAACTCTTATGACATTCCACCTCTCTATTTGTCTGGTCCTTGCTGCTGTGCTATGCTTGCTTATGCAGGCTATCACTGAATGCTATCTTTTTAGGGTTCAGGTCTCACTCTCATTTGTGGTTGCTCCTCCTATAATCTGAATTGAATTGAATAAACGATTTGATTGGTGAATTCTTGTATTACGGTGCTACTGCTCTCTGCTATATGTACTTGAGTGGCTTGACTTGCTCTCTGCTATATGTACTTGAGTGGCTTGACTTTTGATGGCTGTATATTGAGTGGTTTATTTGATAGATATTTACGTGTTGGTCAAATGCAGTTTATTAAGTTACTTTCTTGCTCGTTTTCAAATATACTTATTATATATGTCTTTTGCTAATGTTGTTTATGTAAAATAACCATTGACTTATCCTTTTTACTAAGTTAAACACAAAATGGACATTGCATCATTTTACTGTGTGTTTGATGAGATTTTACTCAACTCATGCTTGCAAGGTTTTGTTTGTGTGCCGTCGATTCAATCCTGGCAGGATCGAGAATTTGTAGAAAAATAATAACACTTATTGGAGAGTTTAAAGATGAATGCGAGTACTTGGTTTCATTACCCTAGTCGATTGCCTATGTGGGCATATGGATTTGCTTTAACGAAGTTGTTTTGTTTCTCTGCTCAAATTTATCACATGTTTTGCCTTCAAGGCAATTAAATGTAAACTTTGATCATAAGATTGCTACTTTGATATTCAATAATAATTATTATCTCTTTTATAGTTATTTTGGTCATGGATTTGATATTTTACTGATTAAGTCGCTTGTACTCACTATAATTGATTCTAGAGCAGTGATGCATTAGGGACATTAAGTTGTATAATTTGCGAACATTTTTGTCAGCGTATTTTTCTGCCGCTAGACGAGAAGATTTAGAGATTCGACGGGGGGTAGCACTGCTGCGCCTCGAACCGCCCTCGAGCTCCCAAGAACAGGATGAACGCAGCGATATACCCAGGTTCGGGCCCCCGAGGTGGGTAATAGCCCTACTCCTGCTGAGTCTTAGCTCTTTGTGGGTGTATTGCGAATGAAAATGAGGTGGGGAGAAGACAATGGAATGGAACCCCCTTTCCCGTGGTGGCTTGGCCCTTATATAGCATGGGCGAGCTCGACCCGACGGGGAGAGAGAAACGGGGTACTCCTAGTCTATTACATGATTACTGTACTGGCAGGTATACAATAAATGCCGTGCTGTCGTAGCCGCCTGCTACGCACGTCTTGCTGCCTTGTCGCGTCCCATCGGTGGCAGGTGGGGCCCAGAGTCCCGCCGACCCTGCCAGCTGCTCACGTGGTCGCCGATGCGGAGTGGGGCCTGATCGCCCGCCTGCCCGCTGATCTGCCACGTATCCTGGTCGCCGAGCTGCTACATGCCCTGCTCGCCCGGCGCGCCGCGTGTCCTTGTCGGGGCGCTGCTCGCCCGCATGGTGGGCCCGGTCGCCCGCCTGGCACGTGGAGGGCTCGCCCGCGTGCTGGGGCCTGGTCGCCCGCCTGGCACGAGAAGGGCTCGCCCGGTCTCCCGGCGCGCGGGTCTGGTCGCCCGCCTGCTCGCCGAGAGCGCTGCGCTTCGGGGCCCAGTTCCGAGTGATGGGGCCCGCGTGCCCGCCAGTCCACTCGGAACCAGGCCCGGTCTTCTTGGTCCTTCTGGATAGCTCCGTCTTCTACCCTCCTTCTGGAGGATGTGGAGAGGACACCCCGGTACCTTATGTACCGACAATTTTCTATGTCGGTGACCTCGACAAGATGACGATGAGTTTTAGTGTTGCTCCTTCGACCTGATCTTTTTTGGACTCGAGTTTGATCTACAAGCTAGCATACCTATTTCTTTATATCAATATTTATAATTTGCTCCCATGTATGGATGAGATAGAAGGAGCAGGGTTGGTGCTAGCTTCCAGCGATGTTTTTTTTTCTGACATTGATCGGATTAGAAACAACTACAAATGTTTTGGTTTTCTATATTTGATCTCTTAGATATTGTCTTTATAATTCTATTATTGGTAGCAATCTTTGTGTTAAAAGATCTATTTTTTCGAAAAATTGGAGCTTGCCAATTCATTCAAAGAAGGAGTAAAATACAAGAAAAAAAACCACGGCGCATAGCACCAGGGCACAACTGCAGCATATAGCTACCACCACGGGCTAAGCCCGAACACCTCGCCCTCAAGGACAAGCAACAGCGAGGCACGAAGACCCCGAAGAAAGAAAACCTACAACCGCCGGGTGATAGAATCTACAACCACCAGCCTTGCTACATCACCTCACGCCACAAGCAAGCCGAGACAAGAAGGCAACAACAAAAGAGTTAAACCACATATATCCGGCGACAACACAGAGGGAACTACAACGAAGCCTTCAGCAAGGAAGTGACGACGAAACCTGCCACCGTCGCTAGTCCACGACCAGGATTTTCATCCGACATGACCAAGGATCGCCTCCGACGAAGCCTCCAGGAAGGGAACGACACTGGCAGTGCCGCCATCGTCGGCACACGAAGGAGAAAGGCAGGGCCTTCGCCCAAAAACATCCTTCCTTGGTCGATGTGTTGAAGTGGAGCCACCGTCGATGTGTTGATGTGTTAAAAGATCTATGAATGGAATGAATCTGTTCTCTCTAAAAAACGGTTTATGGCACATGCAAATGTCAATATTACAGCTAGAGCTGGCTACCTAAGCTGGCATGAATCCCCGACGAGATCATAACTACGCGCATCAAAAATTCAAAGTAGCTAGCTCTCGGTCTCTCTGATTCAAGAGGGAAGAACTCGGTCCGGCTGTGACAGGAAGGGAGGAGTTAATACCTTACCCTTACGCTCCTCCATTTTCAGCAACAAAAGATCTCCGCTTCACTCCCCATCCCCGCACGAGTACATGCATGCGGCACGTGTGCATCCCCGGCCTCTGTCTCAGGGCCGTATTGAGATCTCGCGGATTCACTCCGATGATCCCCGGCCCGCATTGCACAGCTTGCACTGGGATCTCTTCGATGCTAATGCCTTCTATTTCTGATCCCCTCGTGAATCGTGATCTCGCGCGCGCTCACCTGTATAAATGTGCCACCCAGCCCGAGAGGTAGATGGCCGCGGCGAGAGATCATATCGATTCTTGTGTCCTGCTGATCGTATCAAGCACGCGATTCTACATCGCCGACGTCCGTTCTGCTGGAGCTTGAGATGTCGAGCGGCGGCGGATCAGGCGTGGTGGCGGCGGCGGCGGCAGTGGGCGGCGCGGCGCCGCACGTCCTCGCCGTGGACGATAGCTCCGTCGACCGCGCCGTCATCGCCGGCATCCTCCGGAGCTCTCGCTTTCGTGGTGCGTGATTGCATCTAGTTCTAGTATATTTATGGAGTATCTTGTTGTTTCAAGTTCTTTTTGAGCCACATGAGAGAAGCGGTGAGTGATGATGAATGCGCCATGGTTTCTTGCGTCTGTGTGCATGCAGTGACGGCCGTGGATAGCGGGAAGAGGGCCCTGGAACTGCTAATTTCGGTATATGGGGGAGAATACATACCGTTTTCTTCGCGTGTCCAAGTGAATCTATGTGTTCTTCGTGATCTTTATAAGTAAGGTTTTCTGATCTTCTTTGTGTGTTCGTTTCTTGGGTTGCAGGAGCCCAACGTGAGCATGATAATCACGGATTACTGGATGCCGGAGATGACGGGATACGAGCTCCTAAAGAAGGTCAAGGTACACATTACAGATATATAGACATATATAGTCTTCCCGCTCTGATACCGTCACATTTTGCACGAATTCCTCGCTTCGATTCACAAGTTAAAAACCTACGGCCCAAATGGTGCATGCATGCAGGAGTCATCCGAGCTGAAGCAGATCCCCGTGGTGATCATGTCCTCGGAGAACGTGCCGACAAGAATCAGCAGGTCCGATCTCCATATCGTCAGCATGACGTCCGTCCAAGCATCCATGTTTAACCCCTGTGTTTCGTCCCCCATTCTGAACTGCCGCTCAGGTGCTTGGAGGAAGGCGCGGAGGATTTCTTGGTGAAGCCCGTCCGGGAGGCCGACGTGTCGCGGCTCTTTAGCCGGGTGCCCCGGTGAGCCCTCGGTGCCGCCGGCGGCGGCGGCGGCGCCAGGCGAGCGCGCGCGTGAAGCTTCAGTTCTCTCTCAAGTCCGATCAAGGCTTGGAACAACTATAGCACGCAGTGGTGCAGGCAATGAGGCAATGGCGAATGTGATCACACCATTTTCACTCGTGGTTTTGTTTTTATTTTCCCCTTTCTGTTCGTCTTGTTTTTAAGAAGTGTACTGGACCGTCGACACAAAAAGGCGGTCACTGCTTTTCTGTCTATCTGATCTACTTGTTGAATTTTGGTCGGATGAATTTAAGACTGGGCGTTTGCGACGTTATGTACAATCAGAGTACAGTCACGTTCGTCGTTGTGCTCGTGCAAGCGCGAGTAGCACCCTGCAGTCCTGCTATCCGTCTCGCGCGAGCAGAGCGGTGGTTTGGGGCTTTCTGGCTGATTCTGGTGAATTTTATCATCTATCTATCTGTCTATCTATCTACTATCTATATATGACCCTGTTTGTTTGAGCTGCAGCTTCTCTAAAAGCTGCTTCTGAAAAAAGTCAGAAAAAACTAGCTTCTATGAAAAACTCAGATCACAGTACAAATTGGGCTTTTGGTGGTTTTTGGCTTCTTTGAAAGGGTTCCAAAAGCTGGCTGTTTGTTTGAGCTTCTGACTTCTGAGGTTAAAAGCTGGCTAGAAACTGAAACAAACAGTGCCTAAATCAGAGTTAAAACGAAGCCACCACATTAATCCTAAAATCCTAGAAATTTCCACGTTAATTGAAAAATAGTAGAAATTCTCACGTTAATTATAGAAAAAGAAAAATCTACATAGTTGAATATGGATATTATTATGTAAATTTAGCGGTCAGTATTAACCTCTATAACAAACTACCGAAGCTAATCTATATATTAGAGATAAACTCTAAATCTAATCTGATATATTATCTTTATCTTAACACAAATCTAGTCGCGCAAACGTGCGGGTCACCTTGCTCGTTTCAATAATGGAGAAGTAAAAAATATAGAGAAGGAAAAAAAATGGGAGAAAACCTCGCCCAATCAAGTGTCATAGCACAACGTCACTACAAAGGCTCCGAACTCTCTGTCACCACAACAGGTACAAAGCCTCCAAACTCTCTGTCACCACACCAGGACAAAGCCTCCCGAAATCTCAACCGCAACTCCAAGCAGAAGAACACATGACATCGATGAAGCCACTAAAATGCTTCTCCCGAGTGCCACTGTACGTATACATAAATATATTTTTAGAGTAAAATGCACGGGCGGTTCCTAAAATATTAGTTGATTCTCATCCAGGTCCCCAATCTATAAAACTGTAATTTTTTGGTCCCTAATCTTTTTAAGTGGGTTAGTCTCGGTCCAAACTGCCATGTGACAGCCCTAGAGCTGGCGTGGCGCTGACATGGCCGTCCATGTCACAGAAATTATTTAAATAATTTATAAAAACCTAAAAAAATAAAAAATCATAAAAAATACAGGAAATAGTAAAACAATTAGAAAAATTCATTAAAAAATTAGAAAAAAAAGTAGCACTTGAGGGCTCCCATATGCCATGATTTTCTTTTTTTCTTTTTTTATTTATATGTTTTAAAATATTTTTCCCACATTTTAATGAATGTTCTTTTTTAATGATTTTTAGAATGATTTCCACATTTTTTTTATTGATTTTCCCCTTTTAAAACTATTTTACGTGACATGTCAGCGCCACGTCAGCTCTAGCGTTGTCACATGGCAAGTTTGGACTGGGGCGGACCCAGTTAAAAAGATTAGGGACCCAACACTGTTGTTTCATAGATTGGGGACCTAGATGAGAATCGATTGATAGTTTAGCGAACGCCTGTGTATTTTACTCAATATTTTTATTAATCATGTAGGATATAGAAGTGGGTCCAACTGAGCTGAAAGCCAGGGCTGGGGTCTTGGCCCAACTTAGGCCCTGTTCTTTTCAGCTGATCTTAATGGCTGATCAGCTGAACAGAGGAAATGACTGAGGCCCAGTTCTTTTCAGCTTAACAGCTTAACGACTTATCTACGTTTTGAAAACACATATGCTTCGAGTTTTTTGAGTCCGTTTTTTCGCTGTTTTGAAGGTGGGTTCTAACGCTTTAAAAAGCAAGTCAAACGAAATGTATCCGAATCTCGAGACTATCTCTAGAAGCTCTCGAAGCTCAATCATTTCAGCCGTTCAGCCGTTTAGATCAGCTCAAAAGAACAGGGCCTGAATTTCAAACGCTTCTCGAGGTAGTCTCGAGATTCGGATCCATTTCGTTTAGCTTGCTTTTCAAAGCGTTAGGACCCACCTTCAAAACAATGAAATAACGTATTCAAAAAACTTAAAGCATATGTCTTTTTAAAACGTAGATAAGTCTTTAAGCCGTTAAGCTGAAAAGAACGGGGCCTTGGTTTCGCTGGATCGAGCCGGGCCAGCCCTGGTCTGGTGAACGATACGGGTTTTGCCTGGTTTGTTCAACTGGACCGGCCCAACTGGCGACCTCTACTCCGGTCCCCTATGAGTCTGTGACCTTGTCCCCTATTCTGATCCCCAGAGTGGCCTCGGTTCGTCGTCCTCGTTCCTCCCTCTCCTACTCTCCTCCTACCAGCGCGTGGCGGCATGCTTGAGAGCGCGACGTCGAGGCTCGTGCGGGACGGCACCGCCACCACTGGGTAGGAAACTCTTCCTCAGTCCTCCTCCTTTCCCTCTCTCTCGGTCCCCTCCCCCGGGGCGTTCGCACGTGTGGGCTGATGAGGTGCTACGGAGCTGGCGGCAGCGGGGTTAGATCCAGCCAACGGAGGTCTTTGCGGTGGTGGAAGGGCGCATGCGTCAGAGGCAGCGAGGTTGCCGGCGGTAGGGCGGGATTGGGTGAGGGGGCGGTGGCTAGTGGGGATAGGGGCGATCCAGGGCGTGGACAGGGACGGAGCGAAAAACCCCCTTCAGGCTAGAGGTCAATAAGAAGCATTTTTCCATTGAGGGGGCCAAACAAAACTGTTTCATTGTTTAAACTTGGGAAAACATGCATATTACGAATTCTCTATAATTTTAAGCTGCAAATCCATGTGTATAAGGATTTAAGAAACTTTTTTTACTATTAAAAACATGCAATTCCATAATTTTTTCTAACAAATTATAACTAGAACATGCATAGGTATATACTTTATATGTGGAGCATAGGGGGGGCCAAGTCATTTTTACCCTGATTCGAGCCCCACTGTCGGGTAATAACTCTACTCCAGCCTCGTTGATTATCTGGTGGAAAACAGTATAAGGGCGCCGAGACCGGTCTTGAAGGCGCCGATCCTGAGCTTACAAGGAAGTTTCGGACACTTAGGTGGCTAGAACCTACTGTGCTACGGTTGCTGCTAAGAAAGCTTCGGATTCGGGAGGGGATATCCTCGCTACATTGGGCAGACTTCTCCTTTTATAGGCGCGGCGGGCTGCCCGGAGCTGATACGGCGGGCCCCGCGCCTATTTTTGCTTTGTCCATCTTTAGTGGACGCGCTCTTGTCTCATTTCGGGCTCCGTCCTGTCTGTGTCCTGCAAAGAGAAGCTGGTCTGGTTAGTACTGGACACGTGTTCGTCTTGGTGTGTTCACACGGGTGAGCAGCCAGCACAGGGAGAAAGCACTTTCCCTTTATCCCCAATATAGCATTGACTGGACCGAGCCAGCCCCGCGCCACCCGTTGGGACGTCGCGCAGCGTGGCAGCTGTTACCATCTGCCCAAGGGGCGAACGACAAGGCGAGCTGCCCGCGCGGTTCTCCCCGGGCTACGGATACCCCGGGGAGATACAATTCTTCTCGGTCAAGGGCGGGGGAAAGTATGGTGGGGCATGACAGCTGTCGCCACCTGCCCAGGGACAAATGGACTGTCCGCGTGGCCCTCTTCCGGGCTAAAGATAGCCTGGAAGGTACGCAACGCTCCTGGTTAGGACCTAGGGAGACGCGGTTGACTTGGTCAAGCACGAGGATGGCTCCGGCTGGCTAGACGTCTTCTTTGGTACGGCCGGGGATGACCTTTTGGGTTCCTTCTTATGCACGGCAGGCCGGTACGGATCCGGTCCAAGGCCTATCTCAGGGTGGGCTACTTACGAATCACCAATAGGACCCAGTTAAAAAGATTAGGGACCCAAAACTGCAGTTTCATAGATTGAAAATCTAGATGAGAATCGATTAATAGTTTAGGGAACGCCCATGTATTTTACTCTATATTTTATTAATCATGTAGGATATAGAAGTGGGTCCAACTAAGCCAGGGCTGGGGTCTCGGCCCAACTTAGGCCCTGTTCTTTTCAGCTGATCTTAATGGCTGAACAGCTGAACGACTGAATTTCAAACGTTTTTTGAGGTAGTCTCGAGATTCGGATCCATTTCGTTTGACTTGCTTTTCAAAGCGTTATGACCCACCTTCAAAATAATGAAAAAAGAATTAAAAAACTTAAAGCATATATCTTTTAAAACGTAGATAAGCCGTTAAGCTGAAAAGAACGGGCCTTGATTTCGCTGGATCGAGCCGGGCCAGCCCTGGTCCGGTGAACGATACGGGCTTTGCCTGGTTCGTTCCACTGGATCGGCCCAACTGGCGACCTCTACTCCGGTCCCCTGTGAGTCTGTGACCCTGTCCCCTATTCCGATCCCCGGAGCGACCTCGGTTCGTCGTCCTCGTTCCTCCCTCCCCTACTCTCCTCCTACCAGCGCTCGGCGGCGTGCTTGAGAGCGCGACGCCGAGGCTTGTGCGGGACGGCGCCGCCGGCACCGGGTAGGAAACTCTTCCTCAGTCCTCCTCCTCTCCCTCTCTCTCGGTCCCCTCCCCCGGGCTTTCACACACGTGGGCAGATGAGGTGCTGCGGAGCCGGCGGCAGCGGGGTTAGATCCAGCCAACGGAGGTCTTTGCGGTGGTGGAAGGGCGCATGCGTCAGAGGCAGCGAGGTTGCCGGCGGTAGGGCGGGATTGGGTGAGGGGGCGGTGGCCAGTGGGGATGGGGGCGATCCAGAGCGTGGACAGGGACGGAGCGAAAAACCCTCTTCAGACTGGAGGTTGATAAGAAGCATTTTTCCATTGAGGGGGCCAAACAAAACTGTTTCATTGTTTAAACTTGGGAAAACATGCATATTACGAATTCTCTATAATTTTAAGCTGCAAATCCATGTGTATAAGGATTTAAGAAACTTTTTTTACTATTAAAAACATGCAATTCCATAATTTTTTCTAACAAATTATAACTAGAACATGCATAGGTATATACTTTATATGTGGAGCATAGGGGGGGCCAAGTCACCTACTACTGGCCTGGTAATGGGGTGGGGAGAAATGGGTTTTTTAGGGTGGGTTTTAGATTGGTTGGTATTGGATAGGTTTGTAACGGGTCCGACGAGCTAACGGGTTGGGGCAAGTTGGGTGTTTGATAAAATCGGGTCGGTTTGGGTTGGAACGGGTAATTAAGGCCCTGTTCTTTTAAGCTGATCTGAATAGCTGAACGACTAAAATGACTGAATTTCGAGAGCTTTTCGGGGTAGTCTCAAGATTCGGATACATTTTGTTTGACTTGTTTTTTAAAGTGTTAGTACCCACCTTCAAAACAGCGAAAAAATAGACTCAATAAACTCAAACATATGTGTTTTTAAAACATAGATAAGTCGCCGTTAAGCCGTTAAGCTGAAAAGAACTGGGCCTTAAGTTTCAGGTTGAAATGGGTTGTAACCCGGAATTGAGCTACACTTTGGCTATTTGGGTTCACCCATTTTATTTTCATCCACTGACCACAGGCAGACCACCGCGTCCAGGCTAGGGTTCCTCGAGCCGCCGGCTCCCCCGTGCGACGCCGGCCGCCCCCTCCCCCGCGCGCCGCCGGTTCCCCTGCACGCCGCCGGTTGCCGGCTCCCCTGCGTCCCGCCGGCCGCCGCCTCCCCTGCGCTCAGCCGCCTCCCTGCGCGCCGCCGGCCGCCGTCTCCCCTGTGCGTCGCCAAGCTCCTTGAGAAGCGCAGCGTGGACGACCTCATCTTCTCTGTTGGATCTGGTATATGCTCCCACCCTCTACTAGATCTCTCTTGCCGCTGTGCTTGTATGGTTGATGTTAACGAGAGCAGAGAGCACGGCTGTTCCATTCTATTAGTAGGCCATTATATTCATAAGCCAAGAACATGATTGTGATTATTTAATATCATTTTAAGGGCTATTAAGTATCTAGAATCTCTTCCTTTATACACAGTTGTTTACCGTAATTATAATTTCCTGTTCATTCACCTTTTTTATGAAAACTATAGGGAATGGGAACGTGTAAGCACAAATTATGAAAACTATACACACAGAAAACTGCACGCACAGCCAGGTGGGAAACGGGTGGGAATGGGTTGAAATTGGGGTTCAACCCAATTTGTACGGTGGGTTGGGTTCGGATTGGGTGGGGAGTGCTCATGGACTGGATTGGGTTTGTCTGTGTAATTTTATTTGTGGGTTGGGGTGGGGTCGGTGGTCTGCTTATTTTTCTATGGGGTGGGTCGGATTAGGGGTGGGTTTGCAACCATTAGCAGGCCTAGGCTACTAGCCCGCCCTGTCTCCGTCCCTGAATGTGGATGCTTGATTGGACTGTGAGGATGGGTGATGTACCATTCACCACTCACCACCAGAACAGGCTTTTTAAGTTTTAGAGATTATGCAGAACTAGCACTTATAGTAGCAGAAAATTTATCTCTTTTTTTTTTCAAATTGAGGGTTCAGTTTATCGTAATACAGTCGCTGTGAAATATTTGGGCTGAAAGTGCAACCTCCTCTTGGCAATTGTGCAGTTTTCCACAAGCACCATCTGGTTTTAGCATTGTTGAATAAAATGGAGAATTCTCAGAATGAGAACCGCACAGACACCAAACAAGATGACGAGGGACGCCAAATTAAACAGGATGATGAGGTAATTGTGACACACCTGAACCTCGAGTAATAATTTGAACATGGTAATTGGCTAATTTCATTCAGCTGTGGAGTTCTTTTGTGGGTAATATTTACTGATGTTGTAAATTTGCAATACTACTAGCCAATGATTATCGCTGCTGCTGCCTTTTGCTTCATGTTGTCTGCCTGAAAATTTAGACCATTAATTTACCGAAATCCTATTCCATTGGAAAATTTGGTATTTATAGTTATAAGCTGCACTTTAATGAGGAAGAAGATTGAGATTCTTAGTTTGGCGTAGTTAAATTTGGCTGGGTGTTTTTTAGGTATGCTATGATGGTGGGACATGTTAGCATCAATCGAAAATGCTGCAAAACTTGGCTTTATTATTGTCAGAGTTTTCACCTAGTCATGCATTGATTACTTATAAGTTACGACCAAGGGTCAACTGGTCAAGGCAGCACGGATAATGACTAGGAGTCAGGGTCCAATATGATGCTGAAACCATGACATACATTTATATGTTACTGTGAATTTGCTTTTTTTTTTACCACTAATTGCTTTCTAGTTTCTGTAACTTGAGGTAGTTATTGTGATTGGACTTTTGACTACAGCTCAAGTGTGTTAATTTCTGTTCCTAGGGTTTAGTAGCAGATTTTACTTTAAGGCTCATAAGTCTTAACTCGTATATGACTTGCTCAATGTTTGACTGTATGCAGGAGGCTCGTCTTGAAGAATACAAAAAACTTATTGAGCAAAAGACTACCCTACGCCAGAGCAACCTAAACCCTGAAAGGCCTGGTAGTCATTTTTCATTTAGGAATGTTTATTTCATGGATATTATGATGAAAATTTATACCTAATAACAATACCTGAAGCTCATATACCTAAGGATGAAAATTTATGTCTAATATTCATATCTGAAGCTCATATGCTTAAGGTCACATTGATGGACTTGGTGCGCATCATTTACACTTGCACCAGAAATAATTCCAATGAAGCGCTACAAAAATTCTTGGTTTCATTTATGCTAGGTAGAAAACTAGTTTTGAGTTTCTATGATAAATAAACAATATTATCAATGTGCATGAACTGTTAGTGCAGATGTTGCAAACAGTAGGAGTTATTTGCTATTATCTTTATGCTGCACAGAAAATTTATTCATACGATGGACCAGCACTGTAATAATATCTCCTCTATCTAGTACTATTGAGGACCCTTAGTTCAATAGACTGAGGCTTCATTTGGCATTGCACTGGCTTTTCTCAAGCACTTGAAGATTTACTTTTGGATCCGCAACAGCAAACCCTTATCACAATTAATAAATATATTGATATTCCCGCACAACACAGCACACCACAGCAACTGAAACAAACCATAAACCTTTTGGTTGTTAATTCCACTCGTTGAGGTATTTTAAGGATTATTTCACGCGCACAGACTGGGTAGGAGGAGGATGTTCAATACAATTGCAAAGACATATGAACATTTTATAAGGGATGAAGGGAATTTATATTTCTTTATATTATTGCTTTTAATAGTATATATGAAAATGGTAGGTGGTGCATAAATTCATTATAAGAAATATTGCTCTAATCGAGGGTGAACAAACTGATTATGCTAGTTCCTGTACTTTAAGATGAATCTTGAAATTCCTGATATTAGTTATGGGCTTCCAGCTATGTTCATCAGCAAGGCTCTTTACCCAACCCCGTTTTGGCTACTTGGTCATTACCGAACAGCTCATGCAATTGATTTGTATCTATTAGCTTAGATTATCCATTTTTTTTTCTTCTCATGGTAATATTATTGATCTTTATTTTATTTAGTTTTTGAATAACTAACAACCCAGTATGGTGGATGGGGCATTCATGAACTATGATGAATTGCTCAATGACTTCATTTTTTAAAAAAATCATTTTATCCTTTCGTTTTGTAAATTTTGGTTCTCTTGAATCTTATTGAATAATTAATATTTTTAAATTGACAACTTCTGATCTCAATAAGTCAATGTGTTCTTTTTTTTGTGGCATCATTGTGATGTGATGATTTACTAGTTTCAGATGCAAACTATCTGAGGACTCTCGACTCCAGTATTAAGCGAAATACAACAGTTATCAAGAAACTCAAAACAATAAATGAAGAGCATAAGGATGGATTAATGGATGAGTTGAAAAGTGTGAACTTGAGCAAATTTGTTAGCGAAGCAGTTTCTTATATTTGTGAGGCCAAACTTCGTTCTTCTGATATACAGGCTGCTGTTCAGGTAATTGACAATGGCAGCTTGCAGTATCTTAGTACATGTGTAAATATACTTGTATCTCATAAACTTTTTCACCATGTCATTGCCGGAGATCTCTCCTGTACTTTGACAAGCCCTTTTTGTACTTGAACATGTTTATGGGTTTATAATTATCTTAGTACATGTGTAAATATACTTGTATCTCATAGACTTTTTCACTATGTCATTGCCGGAGATCTCTCCCCTGTACTTTTAACAAACCCTTTTGTACTTGAGCATGTTTCTGGGTTACAGAATGAATCATGTTCCCTTCCTTAGTGACAGCCTTTACTCTTTCTTGTGTTACACTTGCATATATTACCAGTTGAACTTATTGACATCATGCTGTTACATGCTTAACGCTTCATACAGTTTACATATTAAGGTTAATGTGATTATAAAGATGTGAACCTCCAAATGTTTTACTTATATGAATTATGGATCCATGTAATGTATCAATAACCCTTTCAGAAATGTAATGTAGGTTTGCTCTCTGCTTCATCAAAGATACAAGGACTTCTCTCCTTGCCTTATACAAGGTCTACAGAAGGTCTTCTTTCCTGGTAAATCTGGAGATGATTTGGATTCGGACAAGAACTCGAGAGCTATGAAGAAGAGAAGCACACTGAAACTTCTGATTGAATTGTATTTTGTTGGAATTGTTGAAGATGCTAGTATCTTTGTAAACATCACAAAAGATCTTACATCACTGGAACATTTAAAGGACCGGGAAGCAACTCAGACTAATTTGTCCCTTCTCTCTGCTTTTGCTCGTCAAGGGAGGTTTTTCATAGGGTTACAGTCTCATGGTCAAGAAGCTTATGACGATGTAAGAGAAATTTAAGTACTAACGTCATTTTATTAAGTTGTCAAATAATTCCCAGAAATTTCCCAAAAAAGGCTGATCCTAGCTGACTGTGTTAAGTAGGTCTAGCTGCTCTACTTCCATGCACATCCCTTATCCCCGAACTTTGTCTTTTTATTTCTGATAAGTGCACATTCTTATTGCAGCCTTTTAAAAATGACTAGAGAATACTGATTTTTTTAGTCCCGCTAAACTATTAAGGACAAAGTGGGTCTATAGGGTTTAGATTTTCGTGAAGATATTTTGGAAACTTCAATTGTGGAAGTGTATTTCACTTGTTGGGCCTAGGCATTAGAGAAACCTGGATGAATGAAATCATAATTGTGATAAATGGCCAGATACTTACCACCCTATACTGTTTTATATCTTATTCTCAGAGGTATACTAGTGCAAAATATCTCACTGTATCTACCTCCTGGTTTATCAATCAGAAGACCAATATTCTTTAGTAACTGATCACTAAAAGTTTGAATGGATACAGTTGTTCAAGGACCTAAATGTTACTGCTGATCAAAAGAAAATCTTCAAGAAAGCCTTGAACTCGTACTATGATGCTGTAGCTGAGCTGCTACAATCAGAACATGCGGTATCTACACTCTTTCTTTATTGGTTTGGCCTCTCTTATATTTTGTTGACTACATCATTGACTTTCCTCTAATATCTTTATGCATACACCTTATCCTTTCTTTTTTACTATATTCAGTCTCTTCGTATGATGGAGGCAGAAAATGCAAAAGTCTTGAGTGCCAAAGGCGAGCTAAGCGACGAGAACACATCTTCATATGAGAAACTCCGGAAGTCCTTCGATCAGCTACTTCGGGGTGTATCCTCGTGAGTATCTATTTAAGTATGCCATTTTAATTTGTTTGCTTATTGATTTGCATTTACCTATTTTTTTTAGATTTAAATGTGCCATCTGGTCTTGTAAGGGATTTATGGTTGTATAACAATACAACACTTGCTTGTCCCATGTAACTTACTATCTAAATTTATTTGTTTGCAGTAGTAATATGTCATCATTTAGTTATTGGCTCCCATGGCCCACCCCAAAAATTTGTAAATACTAAATATTATGGTCGAAAATATCATATTTACGACAACCATACTCCATCTGCATGTCCTGCAATAGTGTAGTCACACAAAAGAACATGGCAATCAATTGAAAAGTTCCGTAAAGATAGATAGGATAGGTGAAATATTGATGCGCTATCATATATAGTTTTAGCCTTGCTTTTAATCTACATGAGTTGAAGACTTAGAAAAATAATAAATTGAAAAGGGGGAGAGACAAAACTATTTAGTTCAAACTTCATTTTTTTTTTGGTTCTCCTAGTGCTAAATTGAGAAAAGGGGGGACAGAATGTAATTCTATAATGATTTAGATCACCCAAGACTCTCTCCATTCCTTCAGCCCTTCTTTTTTGGATGTGTGGTGCTTAAGTGGAGTATCTGCGCCAATTTGCTAGAACTGGAGGATGTAGGATGGGTTTTCATCACAGCTGACACAACCAAGAATGCGCTTCTCCAGCTTAGAAGATTTTCTATTGATTCTGTATTTCTGTGATCTTGTACTATCTACTTTTATTTTTTTGTTAAACTTCAAACAAATTTCCTTCCAGTCTTCTACTAAGGGAAAGATCTGATAAGTGATAACAAGTATTTAACAAATGTAACGCATCATTTCAAGCAATCCAAGCCTAATAATCATTTGCATGTTCAGTCTCACATAAGATTGTGGAAGTTTTGGGTAATACTATCTTTTAAAATTTTGCTAGAAAGGAAAATATATCTTTTTTCCTTCTCTTTAGCATGTTAATATTATCATTCAATCATATGAATTTATTTATCATTCTCGATAATATCTAATCTTTTCTTTTGCAGGTTAGCTGAAGCTCTTGACATGCAGCCTCCTGTGATGCCAGATGATGGAAATACAACAAGAGTTACCACAGGATCTGATGTCGCTCCATCTTCTGGAAAAGAAACATCTTCGCTGGAACCTATTTGGGATGATGATGATACAAAGGCTTTTTATGAATCTTTACCTGATCTCAGGTTTCTATTCATACTACCACAAATACCTTGCTCCACACTTTAGCTTGTTGTGGAACTACATTTAGCTATGTTATTTGGTTATACTTCTGAAACCTTGCAAGCTATTTTTTTGAGCAGAGCATTTGTGCCCGCTGTGTTATTGGGTGAGGCTGAACCAAAGTTTAATGAGCAACACGCTAAGGGCCGTGAACAATCTAGTGTAAGAATCTGATATCTCAAAAGAGTACATGATGCAAGTTACATTACTAATGGCTGAGAAGTTTCTAGAATAATTTTCTTTGTAAACTGGATTAGATGCCACCACTGACTATCTGCTTGTTTTCACTGATCTTATCCATACATGTATATTTTTGCGTGACATCCGGAGTTTGTCTTGCTTCCTGTGGGTAACATAATCCTGGACTTCTCAGATATGGCTAAAAAGAAATATGAACAACATATGACAATTTTCCTTGACAACATTTTTTTTGTGGTGCATTTTTATTTCTCAATTTCCATACATATATTTTTGGGTGACATCCATATTGTCTTTTTGCTTCCTGTCGGTAGCAAAATCCTGTACTTTTCAGATATTACTAAAAACTACCTTCTCCATTTTTTATAAGGTGTATTTTGGGTGGGCACATGGATTAAGGAGGTGGTAAAATTAAGAGAAGGGCATAGGAAATCACCTTGCTACCTGTGTTATAAATGTGTTGGAAATATGAAAGAGAATAGTTGGTGAGAGTTGTTTTAAATAAATGTAGCAGAAAGAAGTGTGTAATATATAAGGGCATAGAAGGAATGAGATCAATAAATTTACATGCATGCCTTATATTTTGAAACAAACTTGCTAAAACTATAGGCCTTACAATTTGAAACAGAGGGGCTATTTTAAATGTGAATTTATGATAGTTTGCCTTCATAGAAGTGGTGCAGTTTTTTCTCCCAATTTATGCTAACCAAATATATGGTGTCTGAATTGATACCCACAGAGATGATTCACAGAATGTGATCTTGTGAATGTGTTTGGCTCCTATGTTTTCCATTTCCTTGTTTGATTTACATCGATAATATGTTTCAATTTTTTTTACATCTGACACCCATATCGTTATGTAACCTTTATCTCTCTGTGTGTGGGTATCAGAGAAGGAAGGAGCAACGAGTAATGTCTTTACTCCTTTTATTTTCTTTTGGTTTTGACACTCAACCTTTGTATGGATTTGTTTTGAAGGAATCTAGCACAGAACAAGAGATCGAAGTGCAAGATAATGCTCAAACTTCTTCTGCCAATGAACATCAACTGGAAGGAAAGGCAGATGATGCAGCGAGGGATAGTGAAGATAAAGAAAAAGATAAAGGAAAAGATTTAGAAAAAGATAAATCGAAAGAGAAGGATCTGGATAGAAAAACTGAAAGAGAGAAAGAGAAAGTAAGAGCCTTGGATGGTGCAAGTTTGGATAATCTGATACAAAGGCTGCCAGGATGTGTTAGCCGTGATCTTATTGATCAATTGACGGTATTAAATCGTTTTGTACTTCTATATCCTCTATATATCTAATACTCACTATTATTTTCAAACTACTTCGTATTTCTCCAGGTTGAGTTTTGCTACCTAAATTCCAAAGCAAGTCGAAAGAAACTTGTGCGGGCTTTATTCAATGTCCCAAGGACTTCACTGGAACTTTTACCTTACTATTCTCGGTTGATTGCCACATTGTCAACATGTATGAAAGATGTTCCAATCATGATTCTCTCTATGCTTGAAGAGGAGTTCAACTTTTTAATAAACAAGAAGGTATGCTCATATTAGTACTCACTTTCTTTTTCCTTATCTGACTAGTGTCTCATTTTATCCTCAACTATGTCTGGTATTTGTCATTAGCTCTAAAATCTAAGCAGAGCTATTGACATCATTATAAACAATAAACTCATGACAAAAACAGCTCCACCTTCCCCACATCCTCCAAAGTTGGAGTTGAAGATTTGGAATTGAAATATAGGGAGACATATTATTTTTCTCCACATAAATTATGATTACTATGACTAACCAATCTTCTTTGTTCTGTTTCCTCTTCAGGACCAGATCAACATTGAAACAAAAATTAAAAACATAAGATTTATTGGGGAGTTGTGCAAATTCAAAATTGCATCTGCAGCGCTTGTTTTCAGCTGTTTGAAGGTATGAGGCTTTATACATGAAGTTTATAATTCATGAAAACTTTTTTTTTCCCATCTGTTGCTTAATGAAAACAATTTTTTTAAATATTTTGCAGGCCTGCCTAGATGATTTCAGTCATCATAACATTGATGTAGCATGCAACCTTCTTGAGACTTGCGGACGTTTTTTGTATCGGTCACCTGAAACTACAATCCGCATGGCTAATATGTTGGAGATACTGATGCGGTTGAAAAATGTCAAGAATTTGGATCCACGTCACAGCACACTTGTGGAAAATGCTTACTACCTTTGTAAACCCCCAGAAAGATCTGCTCGAGTTTCAAAAGTTCGGCCACCTCTGCATCAAGTAAGATTTCCATGTCTTCTCAGATATCTGTTTATATGATCATTTTCATCTAAGGGATGTAATAATGAACAATTATTCCTTTTGTTTTCCTTGTGCAGTACATAAGGAAATTGCTTTTCTCAGATCTTGAAAAATCAAGCACTGAACATGTACTTCGCCAGCTACGCAAGCTACCTTGGGTAGAGTGTCAGCAGTACCTTATAAAGTGCTTTCTAAAAGTTCACAAGGGAAAGTACAGCCAAGTTCATCTTATTGCTCTTCTCACTGCTGGGCTTAGTCGCTATCATGATGACTTTGCTGTCGCTGTGGTAGATGAGGTTAGTTCCTTGAGTTGAGCGCTTGAGTTCTTAAACCATGATGTTTTTCAATCCCAAGGAAGCTTCTAATTGGAAAAATTTACTTTTTATTGACAAGCATATGCTTAGGAACTTAACCATGTGGCATGCAAAATTGCAAAGTTATTTATTGATTGATGAAGAAGAGTGTCTTTTAAAAGGAAAAAAACTGAGCACATACAAATAGAGTTTTAAGCGATTTAATTTATTTATCCATTTAGGTTCTAGAAGAGATAAGGATTGGGCTGGAGTTGAATGACTATGGAATGCAACAGAGACGCCTTGCCCACATGCGGTTCCTTGGAGAGCTATACAACTACAAGCATATCGATTCATCCGTTGTATTCGAGACATTGTACCTTATCATTGTGTTTGGTCATGGAACTCCTGAAGTAAGCAAATGCATCTTTTAGCAAAGATGGGAAACCTTTGTTGCCTTCAATTTGTTTCCTGATGCTATTCTTCATCATTGTTGATATGCTAGCTTATGTTATGTGACTTGTATGCAAATCTGACAACAACTTTACATGTTTCTGGAAGTTCTTAAACTGTTGGGTTTTACTACTTATCAGAGCATGCTAATCAAACTATCGGGCTTTGCTACTTATCAGAACATGTTAATCAAACTGTTGGGTTTTGCTACTTATCAGAGCATGCTAATCAAACTATTGGGTTTTGCTACTTATCAGAACTTTTCTGATTAACATGATCCTTTTCTTTGCTCGGTAGACATCAGAAGTTAAATCGATTTTATGAAAAGTAAACCAGGTTTTTGCTTTGGCATTAGCTTTTCTTTTCTGTAGAGATCAAGATCTAAATCAATTTTATGAAAAGACAACCAGGTTTCTGCTTCTGGCATTAACATTCTTGTAGATGTTAGCTATATTTCCTTCTCTTCTGTATAATATACAAACTTTCAACTATATAAAACATAGCAAGTGTAGTTCTTGTGTGGGGATTAAGCATTCACCAAAAAGTTAGATGCTATTAACCTTGATTTCTTACACACACTTTTTTAGAGCTTATTGCAACCTATTTTTGAGAAGGACCAAAATGTGTCTATGCTAAGATGAATATCCTTTTTTCCCTTGTGCAGCAAGATGTGTTGGATCCACCAGAAGATTGCTTCAGGATTAGATTGATTATTGCACTTTTGCAGACTTGTGGCCACTATTTCAATAGAGGCTCTTCAAAAAGAAAGCTCAACAAGTTTTTGCTACATTTTCAAAGATATATTATTAGTAAAGGGCCCTTGCCGCTTGACATAGAGTTTGATATCCAGGTTAGTTTCTATCTCGTGTACACAACTTGCCAACATGTTAACATTTATGTTAGTTCCTTTCTCATGTGAACAACTTGCCAATATGCATAAACACTCTACGAGCCACCGAGTCTTCTCAATTATAGATGCTGGGTTATAAATGAGAAAAATGAGTCTAGAAGCTACAAGGTGCATTTAGTTAAATTTCTAGTGTTGGTAAGTTCTTTAGGGCGGCGATTAGGCCGGCGATGTTGTATGATGCAGAATGTTGGCCTACCAAAATACGTCATATCTAGCAGTTTTAAGTGTCGTAGAGATGCGCGCTATGATGAACTTGTGGCCATACGAGAATGGGTTGAGTTTGTAATGAAGTTATACATAATAGAGTTGGGATGACACCAATTGAAGTGAAACTTGTCCAACATTGGTTGAGATGGTTCGGACACATTCAACGGAGGCCTTTAGAAGCACCGGTGGCCCGGTGCATAATGGAATCCTTAGACATACTGATAATGTTAGGAGAGGTATGGGCCGACCTAGCCTCACGTGGGAAGAGGCAATAAGGAGAAACTTAAGGTTAGAATATACCTAGAGACTTAGCCTTAGATAGGGGCATATGGAAATTAGCAATCCACGTGCCTGAACCATGGCCTAGCTTTTCATTCTCTTTGGCTCTTAGACACACATAATAGTTGGTGACTTCTGTTGGGTTTCATTTCTAGTTTGCCCCAACTTGTTTGTTATCTAAAGGCTTTGTTGTTGTTGTTGGTAGATAAGAGTGATTATCTTGTTGCTTCTGGATATTGTTATGAGGAAAAAGACGTGATAATATAAGTCAAACAGTTGCACTGTATACTCAACCAAAAGGTATATTCGATCTGTATCTGAAGATTTGTGGGCTTGCTAAGGAAAATATTCAAGATCAATTATTTTACAATTAAAATGATGCATGCTTATCAACACTTCTACATGCGGTTTACTCTAACAGATCATGTAATCCTTCTGTTTCAGAGGAATAAGGGGATCAGTTCCCTTTTTTTATATATAAAAAACATCATGGATTCTATTTTATGGACTAGGAGCAAAGTCATCAGCACCCATCTTACTAATGAAAAACATGAACATAATAATGAGCAAAAAAGAAGCAACGAGGAGCATATGGGTTTGAGCCTCGACAAAACATTACACCATGTTTTCATTGCAAACCCTGAGATATTTAGTACTACGAACAATTACCAAAGATGAAAACGTCTAGTTCAAAATTCTATTGCTTCATCCGCCCCGGGGAAATCGCCAAAGCATTTGCCGATTGACACATTGCAATATAAAGGACTAGTTAAAAAAATCCTAGATAGGAAGTGGGTCGGTCTCAAAATAAATGAGTTGTATGTTATAGAATCAGGCAATATTCTTGCAGTGATGAATTCCATTATTGCTATTTTGTTTGTAAAATAGGAACTAAAATACAAATTAACATGATCAGTCATGTACATTAGAATGTAGAATTTATTGCACCTACTTGAGCTGTGGATTACTGGATATGGTGCGGTTTTATTGTGTTTCTTTTGTTGGGAACTTGGGATTCATTACATTGACCAGCATGTCTGATGATGCTAAAGACACATTTTCTTCAATGAATACATTCCTTACATCTATTGTTGCAGGATTTGTTTGCTGTTCTACGACCAGACATGACTAGATATTCATCAATGGAAGAACTGAATGATGCATTAGCTGAGCTTGAAGAAAATGAGCGCTCAGCCTTAGTAGAGAAGCCTGAACCTGAAAGGCACTCAGATGGTGAATCTCAGAAAAAGCAGCCACATGATGCTGCTTTTTCTGTGAATGGCAGGGGTTCAGCAAATGGAGCTGAGGAAAATGGTAAGGATCATGAAGAAGCAGCAGACAGTGAGAGTTATTCAGATAGTGGCAGTATTGATGGCCATGAAGATGAGGATGATCTTTTGTCTGAGGAGAAGTCAAATGATGCATCTGAGAACGAAGGTGATGATGAAGATAATGGCATGGCTGTTGGTTCTGATGAAGATGAAAGTGTTGAGGTTAGACAGAAGGTTGTGCAAGTTGATCCTAAGGAGCAAGAAGACTTTGACAGAGAGCTGAAAGCCCTTCTACAGGAGAGCTTGGAGTCGCGGAAATCTGAGGTTCGTCCCAGGGCCACTTTGAATATGATGGTACCAATGAATGTACTGGAGGGTTCAAAAGACCCAAGGGCTGCTGAGTCCGAGAGTGGAGAAGAAACTGTGGATGAAGAGGGTGGTAATCCTGGGTGTGGCAACAAGGTCCGTGTTAAAGTGTTGATGAAGAAAGGACACAAACAGCAGACAAAGCAGATGTTTGTTCCTGGTGACTGCTCACTTGTGCAGAGCACAAAGCAGCAAGAAGCTGCTGAGCTTGAGGAGAAACAGAACATCAAGAGGAGGATCCTTGAATACAATGAAAGGGAGGAGGAAGAAATGAACTGTGGGTCATCGCAAATAGGGAATTGGGGTCAAGGAGGAAGCAACACAGGAAGCAGTATCAGATCAGGTGGACGGGGCAGTTGGGATGGTTCGATCAGGGGAGGTTCTCGTCAACGACACATCGCTGGTGGTTTCTACTATAGTTATGGTAGGAGAAGATGAGTTGCCATTTAGCTGTCCTGAGATTTTTGACAGGATAACTGTTGCTTCTATCTGACTGCCTAATGGAGAAGAGAGATGCCTCCATATGCCACAAGTGGTAAAACAGATTTGATGACTACGAGGACTTCTGACCACTCGACGATAAAAATATGTTGATACTTCTGTGGATTAGAGAGAAGGACGGCCTTGAAGGGGCTATTTTATGCTGGGTTGATGACTTCAGTATTGCATTACTTGCTGAAGTTCTTCAGACGCTGATTGATGAGGTTGCATGCGTACATAAGGTGTTCTGATTGATCAGGTTGCATATCAACATGCGTACATGGCTATCTGATTGTTAGATATGGTCGTGTTTTTGCAGAGCTTCCAGGCATGTAATGTTTGTCCAGATGCTATGTCAATATGTCACGGTTCGGTAAGTACCGTCTTACGCTAGTTCGGTCTTAATGTGGAACGCTGTTAATACACTATACAGATATTAGGTCATGTGACCATCATTTCTACTGTGCTTGTTCGACCCTTCACTTCCGGCTCCAGAATGTCAAAGAGTTGCCAAATAATTGTGATCTCGCCCCCTACTTCACTTCGTCTGAACCCTGATTGTAGATATGGTTTCGAGTCTGAAGTCTGAACCATCCTTTATTCCTCCACTCGCAAGTCGCATTGAGATGTGCACAAAGAATTATGTTCTTGAAGTCACAAATTCCCAGAACCAAAAACCTCTCGAATGACGCGAATGCTGTCACTAGTCCAATCCAAAGCACAGACGCGAAGCGATCTAATCAACGGACTTCTGCCTGATCCAGTACGTTCGACCGCTCCTCTGCTCTCGCCACCGTTCCACGCACTTGCAGCTATAGCTCCCGTTCCTCTCTCTCCAGTTCATGATTGCTCGCCGAGTATGCATGTCTGCCATGAGCTGCTGCTTTTCACGGGAATAATTACAAGGGAGAAAGGCCATCGAGCTTGAACACGAATGACCAGCGCGACACATGACACACAGGCCAAGCCAGCACGATGATATGCCTATCCACAATGTGGCGCAACAGTAATCATGACTGAAATAGTGATTCCAGGCATCCAAACGAAACAGTGGCTGCGGCTCAAACCGGGGAATTTGCAGCTAACCAAATAGCTCATAAATATAAGACTTGCGGAGAGAATTTCTATACAAAGATTCTATTAGACCAATATATAGTAGAGACCTTGTTGGCGGCGGCGGGTTCTTTCTGTCGTTTACCTTGTTGAAGGCGTCGTGGTTTGCCGTCTCGCGTTATGGGCTTCCACTGGGTCTGATGTTTTAGGAGTCGTTCATCGCTGCGTGAGTGTTGGTGGTGTTTTCCCTTCTCCCTCTCCTGTATCTCTCCCTGTTCGACCGTTGGCCTAGTGGGCTTCGGTCGTGTTCCCGGCGGTGGCCGGGGGTGTGTCTGGCTTTGGTCAGGGTTGCAGCGGAGCGCTGCGGTTGTACCCCGTGTTTGCATGGTTTTTTATTTTATTTTCTCCTGCTTATTAATGAAATAGGTCGGCAGTTCTCCTGCCCCTCTTTAAAAAAAA
Source organism: Raddia distichophylla (assembly GCA_005191435.1). Classification (NCBI taxonomy): domain Eukaryota; kingdom Viridiplantae; phylum Streptophyta; class Magnoliopsida; order Poales; family Poaceae; genus Raddia; species Raddia distichophylla. The sequence goes on from SPJY01035202.1 coordinate 3,662,720, forward strand.
AATATATAGTAGAGACTAACGGCTTGTTTGTTTAAGCTGAAAGTTGTTGAAAACTTTAATCTCGAAAAGTTATGATCCTTGGAAAACGTCTTAAAGAGTTCAAAAAAATATGAAAAATTATTTTACGAACTCTAAAAAGAAGTATTTAAAACCCCACAAATAACTATAAAGTATTAATTATATTATTTGGCTTATACAAAAGTAATTTAATTTAATGGGATCAGCTACAACGCAGGCGCCAGCGTTTTAGCATTTAGTGCAGGCGATTGAATTTTCAATATAAAAGCAGAGAAATTTTAGCGACAAGAACAACTAAAAAAATAGTACAAAAGATGTGAAAAAAATTTAAACAAAGCAAAATAGGCATATCAGCTAAATATGATTTTTTATGGATGTATTTACGTTTCATTTACATCGATTTAATCAAATAAAAATAGAAATTGCAGTATTCAAAATATTTTTCGCATAACCATAAACTCAAAAAAACATGGAGAAACAAACGGGGCATCTCGTTTCGGCCGCAATGCCGCGCGATTAAAGCTGCGATTAGTGAAGGAGCCGTGCACCATGCGGAAACAGACGGGGCATTTCTTTCAGCCACACGCCATGTATTCCACGTGATTAAAGCTGTAATTAGCATGTATGTATCCTTGGCAAATTAATGCCCACGATTAATGCACGAGCTGCGCGCCATGCATGCCTCATCGATCCGCTATTAACGCTAGCAGCAAACCACATATGCACGCGCATTGGAAAATCGCCTGCTCTTCTTGAGCTTTGGCAGGCGTTTATGGAGGAGCAGAACCGTAATTTGATTTAAGCTAAAACAAACAATGCCTAAAAGTCTCTAGAGCGATGTAGCGATTTAAAAGTCCGAAAAGATTCTCTTTTAGGACCGATACGGATGTTCTTACGCCGCAAACGTCGTGTGAAGAACGGCAAAAGACGAGAGTACATTGACAGAGTGAATGTGAACACTGCCTTTTAGGCTTTTACCGCGATATATCCGATCACTGTTCTACTTCTTGCACAGCTGCCATACATGTGCCATGCGAGCATGGAGAGGAGCTAGGATTCCGATCCATGATCATCCATCGTTCACTCCATGAACGGCAGTGCGGCTAACTAGCTAGCTACTGAATCAGGCCAATCACCATGCATGGATCCAAGAGACCAAGGCCGGCTACGGGTGGCCATCCATAGTTGGCGGCCATGGAGCGGGCGAGCACTAGGGAGAAACAGTATCTGGGTGGCGCCGGGAATCTCCGGACGAGTCAGTGGATTCTGCCGGCGTGTCGCCTCCCTAGCTCCTGGCTCCACCTCCACGAGGAATCTGATGTCGCAGTACGTACGTGGGGAAGGCAAAGCTTTGACTCATGGAGCCTGGAGGGATCTGCGCCGAGCGCCCGAGCTCATGATCAGGGCATGCAACTATATATGCTAAAGATTCTGCATCGCATTACTGACCTAGTTGCCATCTTCTTTTTCCTTTCAGTGTGTGCTTGAGAGAGACAGAGAGAGAGAGAGAGGGAGAGAGAGAGAGAGAGTAAACGATGAGTATACGTGGATTCTACCTTCTTTGAGCTGCATCTTGGTGCTTTCTGCTCCTACCCCCTCAGCTGCTAGTTTCCTAGTCGGATAAAGATGCATTTCTCTCTCAGCTTGATGTGGAAAAGCAAAGGTTCCAGTGTGCCTTTCTTCGTGTGCAAGCTATCATCGTCGATCCCTTTATTACTAGCCACTGCCTGTTATGTCTTCTCCTTGGTTCAGCTCAAGCCTCCCTCGCCCCAGATATTGCCCCAGAAAAGTGTTCACTCTTGCATCAACATTCAACAGTGACCGGCTAGCTCTTGGTTCTCACCGACAATCACGATCGCGACGGGGGCTAAGATCTTGCTCCTTACATGATCTACCACATATGCTACTTCCTACCTGACTATACGTACGATACAGCTACCTAGCTCATCTTATGGTGTCAAGAAATGGTGTGAAGTGTGAACCATGAGCATACGATATATTCAAAAGCTGAAGCTTGTGGTGGCCAGACATTCTTGGCGTCAGCTTAAAGAGTGTGCAGTCTGCGCTGCATGCAGTGCCTGCCAAAGATCCGCATCTCATGTACCGTCTGTGCGCAAAAGGAGGACATGTACGTACAGTATGCTGCGTGTGTGCTTCTTTTTCACAAGGTTTTTTGGAAAATTTGATCCATCCATTCGGGTAGGGTCAAGCTCCCACCTTGAAGGGGCCATCCAAAGACGACGCCTTTGCCCTCTCGCTTGTTTGCTTCACCGGTGTGTGCGTGATGTGCTCATGTGCTTGCTTAGTGGCAACCAGCACTGAATTGCAATATTAATTCAGAAGCAGTGCAGGTATATGCGTCCCGTACATTTTTCACCATTGCCTCATGGAAAGCGAGCATAGATTTTTTTTTTTAACGACGTGAAATGCTTCTCCATCAATCTCAATCCGTCGTCTCAAAATTGACGTGTGTTTCTTTTCTTTTCTTTTCTTTTCTGATAGAGAGAAGGTGAGAAGTAGCTAGCTCTCAGCGCCAATCGATATCTATGCTCTGTGTGCAAGTCTGCTTAATTGTACAGCTATAAATTGGCGGAACATTATGGTCGGCTAATAAACAAATATGTTGATTAATGCAATTCATCTTTCACAAATCACAACTCTCTTCCCCAATCAATCAAGCTATGAACTCTAATTAATTAGTTAGGGTACAATCATCTTAAATATTGTTAGATCAAATGGCAATTACATATGTTCACTCTAGCTTTATTTTCTGGTAAATCAAATAATTTACGAAGTCCATAAGTAAGCACTAGCAATCCTCGAATAAATAAACAAATAAATAAATAAAGGATAGGGAGGAAGAAGAAGCACTAGCACGTGGCAAAACAAAATAAAAATCATCTTACCTAATATTAACACAACGACACAAGTACTTTCAAGTGTCGGAATAAACAAACGAGATTTCTGAACGTAAGAGTGCCGACAAATTCTAAATTAACCAAAAGAACCCTTTCACCATCCAAATCTGCGTGTTTGATAAAAATACTGCAAAAACACGTCAGGATGACTAGGGAGTGTCAAGAAATTAAAGCGCTTTTTCTCGCAAAGGAAAAAAAATGAACAAAGTGCTTTAGTTTCACACCCCTAGCTAGTCCTCCGTTGATGAACAGGCCAACGGGAGTAGGAAAATGGGGGCAAATGATGACGGAAACAGAAACTTTAGACCGGAAGAAGAGGCAGGGCCACACTACTGTTACAGCTTCAACCATGCGAAAAGCTGCAGGGTATCAGATGCTGTACGTGCATCGATATATGCATGGCTAGCTACTGACTTTCTCGCGGGTAAAGTGTTTTAATCTAGGGAAGCTCATGTCACCTCCTTAATTTGTATTTTACTTTATAGAGTATCCAAAATCGTTAGACAAACATCAATTAATAGTGACATGGCTAAGAGCATCCACATCTGCTACTCTATCCCCACCCTCTATTTCACTATTAGAGTGTCCCTCTATCCTTCTCTCTAAATTTCCTTCAGACTTTACACTGCACTCTAAAAGATTCCTTTCTGACATCAGACACTCTATCCAGAGCTACAGTATTATAGAGTGTCTGCTACGGATGCTCTACCTAGGTACGTGCTCGATAACCACTTAGGTGCATTACAAGAAAAATGAATGTTTTAAATGACCAACTGAATAGTAGACGGTCAAAAGTAGGCGTACACAAATAATACTACATGGTCGACGATTTGATGGAGGTCATCTACCTTAAGCATGAAGATGTTCGAACATGACATGACCTTGCTCTTGGTTGATGGTAAAACGAAGGCCATCGATCGGAGTGACGGTTAGGGTAACGGTGTTGGTTAGCTAGCTAGCTAAAGTGTGTGTGCCACTACCAGCAGGCTGAACGTGGCAGCCAGGTGCCACTGGCCCTACGGGCCTAGCATTAGGCGCAAATGCGCCACTGGTATGTTGCTCCATTGGTAGGTGGGCTCTGCTGGCACGTTGGTCGACGGCATATGACGTGGCCATCGACCAACAGCTCCTCGTCTATATCGTTCAAAAGGGACGCGTGCCCTTAGTTGTTGAATAAACAAAATCCTTCTCACCTGGTTAGGTCGCAACACGGGAGTGCGGTGGTCGTCATTTCGAGTCACACGCGTCCCCGTCTTTGATTTTTTTCTTTTAAGGTTAGATGTCCACATCAAGCCTCCGACCTTAGCTACATGGGCCCTACGTACTGGACAGTGGGATGTCCTTGTGCAGCTGGGGCTCAAGCCTTAGCCTAGACGTGTGCGCCACTGTATGTGGCCCTGAATATTGGGCGGAAGGCATTGTATGTGCGCCATATGGCAAACTAGAGTTTATATCTCTCTATCAACAAATATACCACCCTTTTCAAAAAAGAGGAAGAGTTAAAATACAATCCGAGCCCAAAACCAATTAGATTCCGCGTAACATAACGTTCTTTCGGCCCACCTCTCCATGGCATAGACTGTCTAGGAAAAAAGAAAGAAAGAGAGAGATACAGAAACTCTCCATGGCACAGACAAGATAGGCTGCAGAACTGTTCCCGCGTCGTGCCAGTTCTTTGGCGCTGCCGCTGTCCGTCGCGTCAGCTCTCAGCCCGGCCCGATTATCCCTCGGTAGGTCGGTTGTTCGACACTATATCGGTAGGTCGTTTGTTCAACATTATATATACAAGGCCCCTACAGCGTGTAGAGGACCACGCAGACGACACGAAGAAGATTAGCCAGACTTGAGTAGATCAAATACTACTTCTTGTATACCCATAATCTCACCGAGATCTGTTCGTCTCATCGAGTTATTCCTTATAATCCTCTTTCATATAACAAAGCACTGGACGTAGGGTTGTTATCTCCCCGGAGAGGCCTGAACCAGGATAAAAACTTTGTGTTTGTCCCCTGCTCGTTGATTGTTGTTTGCCTTGCTCGGCAATGTCTTCTATCTCCCCTTCTCAAGAATCTTAGTTGACTTGGGACCGATATCCCAACCGTCGACAGTTAGCGCCGACCGTGGGGAGCTTAGAAGATCAAGTCTGTTCAAGCATGTCGAACTCATTCAGCGACCAGGAAACTCTTCCTGAGGGCTACGACTCAGAAGGGCATGATGTCACATCCCCTGCCACATCGGATCGATCCGTTCGATCTCGATCGCCTTCCAGATCTGGGACGGAACTCTCCGGCTATGTTCTGGAGATGGTCTTAGATCACGCCCCCGTTATTGATGATGATTACGGAACCGATGATCTTTACGCCGGTTTAGAGATCCCAAGGCCATGTCGGTCGATTCCTCCTGTGGCGATACAATGATGACACCGTCTAGTGTGCCAATGTACGGCCATCGCAGCCTCAACATGGCCGGTTCAGAGACCTCAGTGGCTCGTGAGCGGGCCGCGGCGGCCGACGAGATCGGGCAGATCAATTCTGCTCGGCAGCAAGACGGGGCCACACCGGCTGCTCGCGAACAAAAAGTTGTTCGCCGCAGTCTGGATGCCTCAATTAACCAAACCTTGACGCAGATTCGCGATCAGCACAAGCGACAACGACACGACCCGCCTCGCGTATCTCCGCCAAATCCCCCAGCAGAAGTTCTACCTGCTCGGGACGAATCCCCGCGTAACCAGACCCCAGTCGGGCAAAACGCGGACGCCTCAGGGATCCCCGGACCCCTTGAGTTGAGACGGGAACAGCTTCAGGCCATGGCAACGGTGATCAGATCCACCAACCAGGCCAATCTCGCCCTCATGGGCGACGCTGTTGCTTCTCACCTAGAGCGACTGGCTGAAGGCCTTAAGTTCATAGGTGAAGTTAACACCTTCGGGCAATGCAGTCAGCCTGCCCGGAAGGACTCGGATAGCGAGCGCTCCGATCGATCGCGTGACCCTTGTCACCGTCAAAGGACGACTCGCTACGAGCAAGATTCCCGTGGTCAACAACGCTCACCGAGTCCCCATGGTCGCCGCGACCACATGGGCAAACGGGCTCGCAGCGATCACGGACGATCCCCTCGGGACGACTACATTGTCGCGACCACGAGGAAGGAGCGCGGAGGACTGTCTCGGAGAGAATATCACCAGGCAGAATCTTCCCGTTCGATTAGAATCCCTCCGCGCAATAGGGCCAACGTCTTTTCAAGACTAGGTTCTGCAGGAGAAGGTGGTCGGGCATACAGTTTGGGCTGCAAGGCTTTCTCTAACGAGCACCGCGCTGTCAGGTGGCCTTCCAAATTCAAACCTAGCCACATGGAGAGGTACAATGGGACCCAAAACCCAGAGGAGTTTCATTCCATCTACGCTACCGCCATCATGGTAGCCGGAGGTGACGAGCTGGTCGTGGCTAATTACCTTCCGACTGTTCTTGAGGGTGCTGCTTGGACGTGGCTGTTCAATCAGCAGGAATGTTCCATCCACTTTTGGGACCAACTTTGTGATGCTCTGATCGTCAATTTTCAGAGCTGTTATGTGCGTCTGGGCAAGGAGGATGATCTGCACCAGATGATCCAGATGAACGGGGAGACCCTCCGCAACTTCGTGAAGCGTTTCTTTAAGATTCGCAACACGATCCCAAACATCTCGGATGAATCAGTTGTCCGCGCCTTCAAAAAGGTGTCCGCGTCGAGTGGCTCACCCAGGATCTCGATATCAATGAGACCTAGACCGCCAATGATCTTTTCAAGGCGGCTGATCGCTATGCCAACGCGGCAGAGCGTGTTCAGTATAAGAAAGCGTTCAACAAGGGCGAGCTTCCCGCCCAGCCTGGTGTAGATGAGAAGAAGAAGAATAACACCAATCCTGGTGACAAGAAGTCCCAGAAGAAAAAGAACAAAGGTGCGTTGAACAATACAGTTGCGGGTATAGATCGCGCACCTCCTCCCAATAATGGGTAGAAGAAGCCCTCTAATAACTACAAGGGCAAGAAGCCTGCTCAGGGAGACGAAGGCAAGAAAGGTCCGAGTGATCGATATTGCCAGTTTCACCAGAACTACGGCCACGATATACGCCATTGCAGGACCTAAGCTGAAAAGCTCGAGGAGTTCTACAACGGTAAAGGCCCCATGTCCACCCTGCCCGAAAAAGGTGATGCCGGCAAGACCAAGCGCCAAACCGATGATGGTGATCGGGACGATGAGGATGACTATCCAGAGCCCGTGAATCATATAGCCGTTATCTTTGGCGGCTCCTCGGCTTATCCCTCTCGGCGCAGCCTCAAGGAAGCTGCCCGCGAGGTCCACAACGTCGAGAAGGGCAAATCACAGCCGGAGTCGATGAAGTGGACCGAGGTCTCCATCTCCTTCTCTAAGCAGGATTGCCCCACTGGGATGACCAAGCCTCAGCGGCTCCCACTGGTGGTCGCTCCGACCATCAGCAACGCCAGAGTCGAGCGTGTCCTGATCGATGGCGAGAGTGCGCTGGACTTGCTTTCAGCAAAAGTCTTGGACGAGATGCAGATTCGTCGTTCCAAGCTCAAAGAGGTCGCGATGCCCTTCTACGGGATTGTACCGGGAGAAGCTGTTCGGCCGCTGGGGCAGATTGTTCTGCCCGTTACCTTCGGCAGCTCAAGCAACTTCTGGACAGAGTTGGTCACGTTTGACGTGGTCGACTTTCCATATGCCTACAACGCGATCTTAGGCCGGCCATCTCTAGGAAAATTCATGACCGTGTCCCACCATGCATACCACTGCGTGAAGATTCCGGGCCCCAACGGCGTGATCACGGTCAAGGGCAATTACAAGGCTGCTCTAGATTGCGATGAGCAGTCCCTTGCCTTGGTCGACCAACTTCCCCAACGTGGTCCCGAAGTGGCGCAGACCAAGTCTGCCCGTCCCAAGGTTTCTCTCCAGCCAGGGGGAGAGACCAAGGAAGTTCCGCTGTCTCTTGACGATCCTTCCAAGACAGTTCATTTGGGGGCTAATCTAGACCCCCAATAGGAAATCAAGCTTGTTGCCTTCCTCCGAGCCAATGCAGACGTGTTTGCCTGGGAGCCGTCTGACATGCCCGGGGTCCCAAGAGAGGTTATCGTGCACAAACTGGCAGTCCGGCCGGATAAAAAACCTGTTCGCCAGAACCTTCGTCGCTTTACGGATTTCAAGCAGAGGATCATCAAGGATCAGCTTGGAAAGTTGCTCGCCGCTGGATTCATCCGCGAGGTTGATCACACCGAGTGGCTGGCCAACCCTGTGATCATAAAAAAGAAGGCGGCAAGTGGCGGATGTGTGTCGACTACACTGATCTGAAAGCGGCTTGTCCTAAGGACAATTTCCCGCTGCCTCGCATAGACCAGCTGGTCGACGCGACTGCGGATGCCCAGCTTTTGAGTTTTTTGGATGCTTACTCCGGTTATCACCAAATTAGCATCTCCCCCGAGGATGAAGAGAAAACTGCCTTCATCACCCCCTTCGGCACTTTCTGCTATACGACCATGTCTTTCGGTCTGCGCAATGCTGGTGCCACCTTCCAACGCTTAATGAAGAAGACTTTCCCAGAACAGCGCGGGAGGAATCTGGAGGTCTATGTCGACGACATAGTTGTAAAGAGCAAATATGCTCAGGATCATGTAAAAGACCTGGCCGAGACATTTCATAATCTCACCAGGCACAGAATTAAATTGAATCCAGAGAAGTGTACTTTTGGTGTTCGATCTGGCATGCTACTCGGCTATGTCATCGGTTCACAAGGAATTTCTGCTAACCCTGAAAAAAATCGAGGCTATTTTAAACATGCAGGCTCCGACCACCGTTAAGGAGGTCCAGAGCCTCACCGGACGAATGGCTGCTTTAAGTAGGTTTATTTCCCGTCAAGGCGAACGTGGGCTGCCCTTCTTCAAGGCCCTGCGCAAGCACAATGGTTTCGAATGGACAGAGGAGGCTGACAGATCTTTCAAAGATCTCAAGCAATATCTGTCCAACCCACCTATCTTGACTACCCCGTGACATGGCGAACAACTTTTGCTGTATCTTGGCTGCACGCTACAAGCGGTGAGCGCGGTCTTGACATTAGAGAGGGAAGGCATCCAGCGGCCAATCTATTACGTGAGCGAGGTACTTCATGGATCAAAGGAGCGTTATCCTGAGGTCCAAAAGTTGCTCTACGCCTTGCTCATGTCCTTCAGGAAGCTTCAGCATTATTTCCAGGCGCACCAAATAATGGTCCCGATCAAGTTCTCTCTGGGCGAAATCCTACGGAATAAGGAAGTTGGCGGACGCATAGCTAAGTGGGCAATGGAGATGGAAGAGTTCGACATTCTGTTTACTGCCCAAACTGCTATTAAATCCCATGTCCTGGCTGATTTTGTCGCTGAATAGATCTGCCCGCCCAAATCCCAGGAAGCTCCCGAGCAACCTGATGAAACCCCCTGTACCATGATTTTCGACGGTTCGCGCACTGGAAACTCGGGGGCTGGTGTTGTTCTCATCTCTCGTCAAGGAGAGCAACTCCAGTATTCTATCCAACTACACTTTGCGGCAACTAACAACCCAACGGAGTACGAGGCCCTCCTCGCGGGACTAAGAGCGTGCAAGTTGCTTGGCGTCCAACGACTAACTGTAAAGGGAGATTCACAGTTGGTCATCAATCAGATAAACAAGGAGTATCAGTGCTGGGATGACTCAATGGCGCGATACCTGGTTGAAATGAGGAAGTTGGAGCGGCACTTTCGATTCTTCGAGGTGCTCTTCGTGCCCAGGAAGGACAACTTCTTGGCCGACCAACTGTCCAAGTTTGGATCCTCACGCGAACCTGCCCCGGCAAAGGTGCTCGTCGAGCACCTTTATAAGCCCTCTATCACGTCTCCGGACGAGGCAACAGAGACAGGTGGTGCTGTCTCCGTCAACGAGCAGGCTGCGGACAGGACAACGCCATTTGTTCGGTACCTTGCAGATGGGACCCTGCCCGGCGACGAAGCCGAGCATTCCCCGCTTATAAGGCGTGCTAGTCCATACTAGTTTGTGGACGGCATCCTTTACCGGCAAGGTGCTCTGGGAGTACTCTCCAAGTGCATCTCGCAGCAGGAGGGTGTGTTCCTTCTTAGGGACATACACGAGGGTGCCTGCGGCAACCACGAGCTTCCAAAATGGCGCCGCGCTCGATGCCGACGCCTTCTTCGAAATCCTCCATGATGCCCCGCAAAACCTGAATGAGAGAAAAACAAGTCCGTTATATTGGGTTGCTGGTAACTTAAACGGACAAGTTTTGGTTTGAGGCTTAGCTCTTGAAGTCTGAGCTTCAAGTTCCGGCGTATTTGCTCCCCTAGTCCATGGGTTGCGAAGCCCTGGCTGCTCGGAGCGGTCGCAGCGCGGCGTTCTCTCCGCTACGTCTTCTCCTTGCGGAAGAGCGTCCGCTTGGGGGCAGTGGCGACGGGCGAAGATTTTTCGCCCTCGAGCTCCTACCCTTCCTCTTCTTCTTCCGCCCGATCTCTCTCGGGCAAGACCGGCGCCGCTCTGCTCGGCGACGTTGGTGGGACCGCGGACAGGGTGACTTGCGCCCCCTGCTCGCGGCTATCTCTCTGCTCCCTGGCGACAGGTCTCTCGCCTTGCTCGCCAGAGGACTCCGTCGCCAAAGGGACGAGTTGCCCCCGCGACGAAGTGCCCGGCAGGACCGCCTGCTCGGTCCCGACTCGGGCAGTTGGCGGAGCCAACTCCTTGGCCCCGCTCGTCGTGGCGTCGTGCCCCGCTTCTTTGGCTTCGAGCTGCTCCACCGTGCCCTTCAGCGCATCGATCTGGTCGTGGAGCCCGGCGGAAGCACGGCCCACGCTGTCAGCTTGTCCTTGAGGGCGGCCAGTCTCGTTGTCCGCGATGCACCGTGTAGGTGCTCGGGCAGCAAGGACCGCTTGATCGCCGTGTCCACGTTGTCGCTGGCGATCACCTCCTCGACAGCTGATGAAAATAATGCGTTAAGACCTAAGCGGTTTGGTAGAATGTAAGGGAGATATTCTTCGCCATTGCATACCTGCCGTGCCCGCCGCGGGAAGCTTGACCTTCCTCTTTACTCCGTGACGAAGCTTGCACCTCTTGCTAGGCGGATCCTCGGCTTTTTGTTTGCCTTGGCCTTCGGGCGCCCGCGGCGACAAACTCAGCTCCTTCGTGAGCTGAGCACTCTTTTTGCGTAACGCAAGGAGAGCCTCCTTGCGCGCGACCTCCTCCTCGAGCCTCCTCTGCTCGGCGATCTGTTGCAGCCATTTCATATGGCCCGGGTGAGCCTGTGCATAGCGCTTTAGCCAGTGGGTCAGGTTCCGTACCTCCTCGTCGCCTTGCTCGGTGAGGAGGGATGGGCTTGGGCGTTCCCCCCTTGGCTGGCTGCGCGTGCGCTTGGCCTGCTCAGCGCGGATCGTCGCCAAAGGGGCTTCGGAGGCGGTTGGCGGTCGCTGCGGCGCAGCGAGCTCCGCGTCGGCTCAACGGCTACCTTGGGCTTCTCGGCAACCATGGCCTTGCCCTTCCTTATCGGACTCTGAGAGCTCATCGACGATCCTGCCGATGATCAACTGCTCGTCCTGCGTATTTGGAGAAGAATGTGAGCATGACATAATTGTTACCTCTGATGAGCGGACGAGCACGTTCCTTAGGCATGTGTAGGCCACCACGCCAGTCACCTCGGTGTCCTTCCTGGCGGCCTTCAGCATGGCGTCGACCTGCTCGGCCACCCATGCGTCGGTAGGTTTCACTGCCCGAACAGAAAATGTGTTTAGTTCCTGTTCGGATGAATCACCAAAAAAGGGTGAGCGTTTGAGAAACTTACCCGAGCTTTTTCTGGTGATGTCCTCCCAGTCTTCTATCTTGTAGAAGGGGTAGGACCTCTTTCGTAGCGGACAGATCCTGTTCGCCACGAAGTCCCGGATGATCTCTCTACCCGTGAGCCCGAGGCCTACGAGGAAGGCGATCTTCCGAGTCAGGTTCCACTCTTCGCCGGTCGGTTCCGGCCGTGGCATCTGTGTCCCCTTCGCCATCGCTTGTCCGGTGAAGGAGAGCTTGCTGTCGCCGCTCCGCTTGGTGTAGAACCACCTCATCCACAGCGCTTCCATCGAGTCGAGCAGCGGTGGACGAGGGTACGGCGCGTCGTCGGCAGTTGCCCGGAGCTTGAGGTAGTAGCACCCCAGTCCGAAAGCGGCGGAGCTGCTCCTCGTTACTGCGTAGTAATGGAGGAACAGCCCCACCGATGGATTAACACCCAGATAGCCTTCGCACAGGTGCGCGAAGACGGCCATTTGGAGAAACGAGTTGGGTTGAGATTCGCAACCTCCAGCCCGCTGATGTTCAGGGGGGCCTCCATGAAATTGCTTTCGGGAGACCTCAACCCAAACATGGCGAAGAGCTCGAAGTTGACGAACTCGTTTTTTAGCGGCTTCGGCATCTCCTCCTCCCCGAGCAGCCTCCAGCTGCCGGCGTCGATGTGTCCCTCTACTTCCAAAGTCTTCATGTCTTTCTCGGTCATGCTAGTGCCCGCGAACTTGGTCATATCAATCCCCAGGGTTGGCGAACAGCTTTGGAGATGGGCTGCGGCTGGTTGATGCTAGTGCAGTTGGAAAGGGCTTGGGAAAGAAAGGCGCGCAAGAGCGAAAGTGGCGAGCCGCGGGAAGCTTGGGTGCTCTTTATAGCCCTGGTCTGAGCAGCTCTGCAACGGTTTTTTTTGCCACAAAACAGCTAGTTTTTTTACTGCAACGGCTAAGTAAAAACGGTTGCCCGTTCTGTCTGCGCAGCGAAAATTACCGTTGGAATCTGTCAACGGCTACTTTTTCCGATTTCTGCATCTAGGGCTGGGTGCTCTACTCGGACAGATGTGGTTCTCTGTTCGACGCAAAAGAGTTGCTCGGCACTGGACGGGTTTGTTCGGTCCTGAACAAGTCTTGTTCGGCTGGGCCATAACCTGTTCGGTCGCCTGTTGCACGTCTTTGTAGCAGAAAAATTGCCCTCTTTGTGACTTGGAGTCTCAAGAGGAAGACCCCACTCTAGTGAGATATTCCACTTGAGTCTCGGGGCTAGCTGTCGGGGATAAAATCACGGCCCATTGCCATGGCCTACTCCCTGACGGCCCAACCAAACAGCTTCCTAGGGCCTGGCTCCCTAGAGGGCTCTATCGGGCCCATATGCATCCTGTCGAGCAGCCTCATGGTTGGCACGGTGCGTAGCGGCCAAGACTTCATGTTCGAGTCCGACTCGAGCAAGAGTTCTGCACGGCTATGTGAAGACCCGGACGTAGTTTTCTGGATTGAAACAGACGTCGTGATCTCCAAGATTTGGAGTATACCTTATCTACCTCGGGATGTATTTAGCATGTGTATGAGTTCGTTACGAGTCCGTTACGTCCTCAGCCCGGCCCGATTATCCCTCGATAGGTCGGTTGTTCAACACTATATATACGAGGTCCCTACGACGTGTAGAGGACCACGCAGACGACGCAAAGAAGATTAGCCAGACTTGAGTAGATCGAATACTACTTCTTGTATACCCATAATCTCTCCGAGACCTGTTCGTCTCGTCGAGTTTTTCCTTGTAATTCTCTTTCATATAACAAAGCACTGGACGTAGGGTTGTTATCTCCCCGGAGAGGCCTGAACCAGGATAAAAACTCTGTGTTTGTTCCCTGCTTGTTGATTGTTGTTTGCCTTACTCGGCAGTGTCTTCTATCTTCTCTTCTCAAGAATTTTAGTTGACTTGGGACCGATATCCCAACCGTCGACAGACCCCACTGGACAGTGGGATGTCCTTGTGCGGCTGGGGCTCAGGCCTTGGCCTAGACGTGTGCGCCACTATATGTGGCCCTGAATACTGGGCCGGAGGCGTTGTATGTGCGCCATATGGCAAACTAGAGTTTATATATCTGTCTAAACAAATATACCACCCTTTTCAAAAAAAGAGAAAGAGTTAAAATACAATCCGAGCCCAAAATCAAATTAGATTCAGCGTAACATAACCTTTTTCCGGCCCACCTCTCCATGGCCGCATAGACTTGAAAGGGAAAGAGAGAGACAGAGAAACTCTCCATGGCACAGACAAGATAGGCTGCAGAACTGTTCCCGCGTCGTGCCAGTTCTTTGGCGCGGCCGCTGTCCGTCGCGTCAGCCAGCGCATGCTCATGCACGCAGCAGGGCCCCGTGCCACAGAGGCCACATCACGCATGTCTCCGCGTCTGTTTCCACCCACTGCCCTCTGTTCTTCCCGTTTGGGCTGGGTTGGCGGCCGGATCGCCGCGCGCGCCTCTGCTCGGCGTCTAGGCTCTAGCTAGGCGCCGCCTGGTTGAGTGGTTGGTGCGTGCTCTCCTCCGCCTTGGACCGTGCGCGACTCCCGCCCATGCATGTGTCCCGTACGCGGCACGCACCGCCTCCGCGAACCAATCATTTGCCACGCGGCGTGCCACCCACCGCCCGGGCCACCAGCCGACTGAAATGGCGACGGCTTCCGGGCTCCGGCGCCGCCCCGCCCGAAAGGGAAAGGGGGCAAAGGGCCGTGGGATGGGAGCTAGCGTAGCACTGGCAGTGAGCCAGTGAGGCGGTGATCGATCAGAGCTGAGCTGAGGATAGCTACCCCCCGTCCGATCCCATCTCTGGGAGAAGGACACCAGCATCCCGATCAAACATGTAGTAATCTCGTAACAATGAGTCAATAAATATATTAAGGAGGCATTCTTGATTATTAGCACTACGTACTTGCGAAGCTAGAGGTTTCATGAGGGGACTATTCGGTTTGAGATTTTACGTGAATTATTATTAGACGAGCATTTTGAGACTTGCATCGCTTTAAGGCCCAGTTCTTTTCAGCTTAACAGCTTAACGGCTTAACAGCTTAACGACTTCTTTACGTTTTGAAAATACATATGCTTTGAGTTTTTTAAGTCCGTTTTTTTTCTTTGTTTTAGAGGTGAGTCCTAACGCTTTAAAAAGCAAGTCCAACGAAATGGATTAGAATCTCGAGACTATCTTGAGAAGCTTTCGAAGTTTAGTCATTTCAGCCGTTCAGCTGTTCAGCCGTTCAGATCAGCTCAAAAGAACAAGGCCTAAGTAAATTAAAGATATCGTGCGACGGACAGGATACATCGAAAGATATGGAAGCTGAAATTTGTTCCCATCGTCTAAAAAAAGATATTATGTGATAAAAAGATTTATACATGAGTATATCAATCAGGAGGAGGAATAATTTCTACTAGAAACCACTATTGACCTGTGATTCTAGAAAAGAGTTTTTCGGCTATGACTGTTTGCACATAAATCTAATGGGTCATATACTTATGGAAAGACCTAGCTATCGAGTACATCCACTACTAGGAACCCTATTCGTCATGCCCTACCGACCTCCTCAAAATCCTAGCCATACATGCGGTATCACATCGGTGCATGGTGTTTTATCCATGGACTTATGTGTATTGTAGAGGCGTTGCTACAATTGTTGTAGCACTAATCAGCGTCAAGGAGGTCGTGAGATCTACTACTTTCTCTATGACATTATAAACAACGTTGCTATGGTGTTGATCTGCGAGGAGAGACATTCAACTCGGCACAGTCGACTAATTTATATCCTCTGATGCGTGCGACGTCAAACTCGGTTACTCCAACTCTCCTTCAACTGCAGCCACACGTCAAAGGTAACGATTATGATCCCCTACTCCCATGATACCATGAGTGTCCATGGACAAATTTTTTGAATTGCGCCAGTGCTATCCTACTTGTTCCCTTTCATTATGCCCCATCATTTTTAAATATTATGCCATTCTGTTGGTCCTCCTTAGAATTTTTCTCGAGCTCCACCACTCCCTACTGTAAAAAATATGTAGTCTATTCATTAATAAGGTAAACTGATGTAGTTATTTCAGCTCAAGCATGACATCGAGCCGATGTCTTATCACACAAGTGCTGACATACTAATGGGTGGAATTGAGCCAAATTTGAGCGAGCCAGTCCTGTTCAGGCTTAAGACTTCTTTTCCGAGCAAGTTGGCTCATAGATTCAACAGGTAGAATGTACGCCATATTATGTTGTCTCAGTCTAAGCAAGGGCAAGAATGACACTTGATGATCAGGAGTTTTGAGTGATGTCATCTTTTGGATGAGATTAGATATATCTAATATTGATAGCTACTAGTGTGATTTTTCAAATGTGAAATTATGTATCATAACCATGAGAACAAAAAAAGGGGCAAGAAATAGATTCATTATCGTGTTCCTTCCACATTTCATCTTCCTCCACATCTTGAAGAGGAGTAGTGATATGGTCAGTGTTTCGAATGCCCAAACCCTAGGTGGTTGGGGAGAGGAGGGACGAGCAAATGATGCCGAGTCGTTGAACCTGTACAGAGTGGAGGCGCATGAGGAAGGAGGAGAAGCATGCGACCAACCATGGTGGCCTAAAGAGAATGGGGATTGGGGAATAGGGAGTAGAGGCGATGGTTACATGGTTAGAGGAGGGAGATGAGGAGAGAGAAAGAGGGAAAATTAGCTTTAGGGACTTAAGATGTGCTTGTCTAGTTTGGTTCTGTAATTGGAGTGGACTATTTGCCCCCAAAACTTTGAGGTTGAGCTAGTTATTGGCTTTTGTGGACCTTATGGTCGTGACCGTGAATTGCAATGGCTAGGCTAAACGGCCACATATTAGCAAGATGGCTTGTGCTGGTTAAGTATTGAGTTAGAAAACATGTTTAGTTAATTTATGGTCATTTAGAAATGAGTCAAGTCTTAATTCAAATTGCCAAGGAACTGCAAACTAAACTTTAGTCTGTGAACTTTTGTGAAGCGTTATCACCTCGGTAGAGGCCGCGTGAGTCTATTTATACAGCTGCAAAGCGCAGCAGTTGTTACAGCAGGTTGTTACAGGAGATTACAATCTATATGAGGATATACATGAAATAACGGCCAACGCCTATCTATACTCAACGGGGCTTATCATCTAACACCCTCCCTCAATCACAACATGTAAAGGTTGAGATTGTGTTTAAATTCTTCAAGTCGTTGAGCTGAGAGAGGTTTAGTGAATCCATCTGCCACTTGATCTCCGGTGGGTATGAACTGTATTTCCAATAATTTTTGTGATACACGCTCCCTGACAAAATGATAATCAACCTCAATATGTTTTGTGCGTGCATGAAAAACAGGATTAGCTGATAGATAAGTTGCGCCAATATTATCACACCATAATTGAGCAGTTGGCGGACATTGCACTCTCAATTTCCTTCAATAGAGTTTGAACCCACATTATTTCAGCTGTGGCATTTGCTAATGCTTTATATTCTGCCTCTGTACTAGACCTTGAGACTGTAGCTTGTTTTCTAGCATTTCAAGCTATGAGATTGGACCCCAAAAACACAGCAAAACCGCCAGTAGAACGTCTATCATCCACACAACCAGCCCAGTCTGCATCAGCATATGCACTAACACGCATGGACAATGACTTAGCTATTCTCAGTCCAGAACGCAAAATATGCTTAAGATATCTCAAGATTCGCTTGACTGCTGCCCAATGAACTGAAGTGGGAGTATGCAAAAATTGACATACCTTATTTACAGAATAAGCAATATCAGGCCTAGTCAATGTTAGATAATGAAGTGCTCCAACCACACTTCGATATCGCGTAGCGTCTTCTGATTTCAAGACTTCTCCTCCTTGGACAGACAGCTTCTCCGAAACAGATATGGGAGTACTAACTGGCTTGCAGTGTAACATATTTGCTCGTTTCAAAATATCAGAAGCATACTTTTGCTGTGTTAAAATAATACCATTACGTACCTTACTCACTTCGATTCCTAGGAAATAGTGAAGATCACCTAGATCTTTTAATGCAAAATCCTTCTTTAGACCACGCTAAAGTACCGACACAGCATCCTGAGATGAACTAGCCACAATAATATCATCTACATAGATCAATAAGAAAATCTCTATATCGTTTTTCCGATAAAAGAATAGAGAAGTGTCGGCCTTTGAGGAGCAGAACCCAAGAGCTTGTAACTTTGAGCTAAGCCGAGAATACCAGGCCCTTGGTGCTTGTTTGAGGCCATATAAAGCTTTATCAAGTTTGCATATATAATGTGGCACAGACTTATCTTCATACCCTGGTGGCTGTCTCATATATACATCCTCTTCTAGAATGCCATGAAGAAATGCATTTTGCACATCCCATTGACGCAGACACCATCCTCTGGACACTGCAATAGACAGAATCATTCTGATGGTAGTTGGTTTAACAACCGGACTAAAGGTGTCCACATAATCAATACCATATCGCTGTTTAAAACCTTTCGCTACTAATCGTGCTTTATACCTTTCTATTGTGCCATCTGCCTTTCTCTTAATCTTGTACACCCATTTGCAATCAATAATATTGTTACCTTTGCTAGGGTGAACAAGATGCCAAGTTTTGTTTTCAATAAGGGCAGAAAACTCATTATTCATAGCAGCCCGCCATTTATCATCTTGAAATGCCTCGGCTAGACTCTCTGGTTCTCCTGTGGCACTAAAATTCAACCACCTCACAGTGCCATCATGAAAAGTTTTAGGCTTACGAACTCTGCTTTGCAATCGAGTGTGGGGACGTGCAGCTGGAAGTTCCCCAATAGGCGCAGAAGAAGATTCCGTCATCTGATCAGCACCAGAACTTGTATCTTCCTCAGCTGAAGGAGAGGCAGGCGGCACGTTTTCAGGTAGAGGAGAGCCAACAGATTCTGGTGACACGGACTCCCCAACAGATTCAGTTGGCGCCATGGTTGACGCGGATGCACCGGCCTCCAGCGATTGTGGCGCCAAAACCGGACCGGCTGGCAACAACGGATTCGCGGAGTTATCCAATGCTAATTCTCCTCCGTTGATCTCCGTGCCATTTGTTTCCTGCATCAAAGGAGCGCCATTTCCTCCAGGAATAGCATTATTAACACCATGGTTATTAATCAAACTAGCAGGAGGAGTATTAGCCACGGAAGTATTAAATTGTTCACTCCTAAAGGGAAGTTCAGATCCACTGGTGAGTCTAGGATCAATCAATAGTATTTCGGATTGTAGGCAAGCACCGGCATTGGGATGTAAATGAGAGAAAGGAAACACATCTTCATCAAAAATGACGTCTCTGGAAATATACACTCGACCAGTGGAGATGTCTAGGCATTTGAATCCTTTATGAAGATTGCTATAGCCAAGAAAAGCACACCGCTTAGAACGAAAAGCAAGCTTTCGGGAATTGTATGGTCGAAGATTTGGCCAACAAGCACACCCAAAAATTCTAAGGGAGGAATACTCAGATTTTTTATGAAACAATTTTTCTAGAGGTGTGGAGTACTGTATGACTTTGCTGGGCGTTCTATTGATAAGATAGGTAGCAGCAATAAACGCTTCATCCCAAAATTTTAGAGGCATAGATGCATGAGCAAGAAGAGATAAACCAACTTCGACAATATGCCGATGTTTTCGCTCAGCAGACCCATTTTGTTGATGGGCATAAGGGCACGAAACATGGTGTGTGATGCCGATCTTGGTAAAGAAAGAGTTTAATTTTTCATACTCTCCTCCCCAATCTGTCTGCATGGTTATGATTTTTCGGTTAAAGAGTCGTTCAACAAGGTTCTGAAAATCTTGAAAAACCTGAAACACCTCAGACTTGTGTTTAAGAAGATAAATCCATGTGAACTTACTATAATCATCAATGAAACTGACATAAAACTTCTTCCTGTTCACAGACTCTGGAGCAGGACCCCATACATCAGAAAACACAAGCTCTAAGGGAGCGGAGGACATACTAAAAGACTTTGAATAAGGAAGTTGATGACTCTTGGCTTGTTGACAAGCATCACACACAGACCCTTTATTAGACTCACTAGAACAAGGAAGATTATTCCTATCAATAACTTGATGGACGATGGTAGACGAAGGATGTCCAAGGCGACTATGCCACTTGGCTGGAGTAGGTTTGATTGTCCCAAAAGCTTGCTTCAATCTACTCGTAGGGGGGAGAGGATAAAGACCTCCCCTAGACTTTCCTTGCAGCAGAGTTTTCTTCGTTGCCAGATCCTTAATAAAAAAGAAGTTGGGATGAAACTCAAGGAAGGCATTATTATCGGATGCAAGGCGATGAACGGAGACAAGGTTTTTCTTAGCTTTCGGAACATGAAGAACATTGTTTAATTTAAGCTTACGAAAAGGAGTGTGAACAAAAGTACGACCAATGTGGCTAATCTCCATACCTGCACCACTGGCGGTGTGGATCTGATCATCTCCAATATATCTTTCCTTCATGGCAAGTTTATCCAGTTCACTTGTAATGTGATCTGTTGCCCCGGTATCAGTATACCAGTTGGTGTCGATGCCATAGTAATTTGTCGCAGCACCAGCCATCTTTTCTTCTGGGGTGAAGTTCTCATCAAACCGGTTCCAACAATTTATGGCCATGTGACCAACCTTGTTGCAGAGTTGACATGTAGGGCGAGGGCGAGAATTGTTGGTGTAGCTACCCTTGCCACCACTTCCTCCTTGGTAGCCACGGTCGCCACTGCTAGGCTGGTAGCCACGGTCGCCACTGCCAGGCTGACCTCGGCCTCGTCCTTCTCGCATAGTACGACCGCACCCAAAACGACCTCTACCTCCTCCGCGTGACGCAGAGTTTGCAGATGAATATTGTCCACCACCTTGTAGCAGATTCATACGAGTTTCAAAGCTCAGTAACTGAGAGTACAAGTCGCTTACTGAGATTGGTTCTACTCGAGCCACCATTGCGGACACGAGTGGATTGTAGTCGACGTCCAGCCCTGCGAGGATGTAGCTGACCATCTCCTCGTCATCAAGGACCTTTCCGGCTGATGCCATCTCGTCGCCATACGCCTTCATCTTGGCGATATACTCAGCGACTGTCATGTTTCCTTTTGGTGTCGTAGCCAGCGCAATTCGGGTGTTGACAGCCCGTGCACGTGTCATTGACGAAAACATATCTTCAAGGGCCTTCCATACCTGCTGCGAGGTTGTAAAGGAGACCACTTGAGTGAGGATCTCCCTTGACAAAGATGACAGCAGGAAGCTCAAGATCTGCTGATCAAGAACTAGCCACTTGGTGTAGGCCGGATTGATTTCCATAACAGCCTTTCCATCTTGTTTGACTTCAATCTCCATTGCTGGTGCAGTAATTGTTCCGTCGAGATACCCAAAGAGCTGGGCACCCCGCGGAGCGGGAAGGACCTGCGCCTTCCACAAGAGGAAGTTGTTCTTGGTGAGCTTCTCAGTGACCAGCGCGGCAGATGGGATCGGCGACGCCAGCCCGGATGCAGAAGAAGAACTCGCCATGGGAAAGATTGGTTTAGTAGATCGGTAGGCTCTGATACCATGTGAACATTTGTGAAGCGTTATCACCTCGGTAGAGGCCGCATGAATGTATTTATACAGCTGCAAAACGCAGCAGTTTGTTACAGGAGTTTACACTGGATATACATAGAATAACAACCAACACTTATCTATAACAACCAACGCTTATCATCTAACAGAAAGCACTTCAAAGTCAAGGAAAAAAACATTTTGCTAAAAAGGAAGACAGCTCATAAAAACAAAATAATGTGATGACAAGCACGGTCAATGTGCAGTGATCATCTATGATTAGTATTGTTCGCAACTAAATATATTCCCACTTACTTTCTGCGCATGCAAAACGACGTGGGATAAATGATGCATCAATAGTATCTTCTTTTTAAGCGAACGGATAGGAGCGCTGTCATTTCATTAAAACAAAAAAGGGTTGTACATTATACAAGAAAGGAAGTGAAAGAGGAGGGAGGGAGTGAAACCACATGGTACAGTTTAGGCGTATTACTCGACTGTACGTGGGTACATCGTCCTTCTCCAATGGAGCACCTCTTCTCTAATCTTCTGGATAAGGTTCATCCAGTTGAAGACTTATCTTGCAGAAAAACGTTGCGGTTTCTCTCATTTCAAATGTTCCACACGGTGCAGATAATGAGATTGTTGAGCTCACGGTTGGTAGCCTTGGGTTGGTTGTCATAGACCTGTCTCCACCCACGTTTGAAATGTGCATAATTGTGGCACGTTGCAATGGGGTTACAAGAGGTCAGAGTACTTCATTATTCCACACGTGATCATAAAGGCGATGGGCTCATGGGCACAAAGACAGTCGATGGTCTCTAGGCTCGGCATTGCATAGGGAGCAAATTGGTTGGCGAGGCCACCCTTTCTGTGAGGATATCATCCGTGGGAATCATGATATTTCGTAGAGTCTAGACAAAGAATTTGCATTTTTAATTTGTGGTTTCCAAATTGGCATGGCCAAGGAACAGGAACATTGTCTCGGAATTATATGTGCTAGGCTAGTTTGCGAAGTAGGTACCATCAGAGTAGGTACCGTTGGCCATAAAGTTCTAGACAACGTTGTCAGCACTGTCAGAGCACAGGGTAAACCCATTGATTAGTTACCAGAGGTGAAGGTATTTTAGTAGTTGGGCCAGAGTATGTAGGTGTCTGATCGTGGGAATCCATCGATGGTCTTTCAACCACACGATGACAGTGCGATGTTTATGTCGGCCAACTAGTATAGGCCAAACACCAGGTGACATGGGGACCATGCCGAGGAGCCAACAGTCATGCCAAATTTTGTCCTTGTCCGGTCACCAATGATCATGGTAGTGGTCGGCCTAAAAAATGTGTGGTCTTTGTTGTCACACGGTAGGGGAGTACCTACACAAGGTTTGGTCGACACTTTCCATTCTTTCCATAGCCAACATAGTCTAGGAGAGCAGCTAAATCTACCAATGTCCAAGACATCGAGGCCATCTAGTCGCTTCGGATAACAAAGTATCTTAGGGTCAAAGAAATACCCGATATAATCAGATCCAAAGACCGGCTCCAAAGCATTGTGTCAGACAAGTTCCAATTATGACATACTCGTGGGATAAGAAGGCAGAAGAAAAGGGCCCGTTTTATTGAGCTCTAGAAGCCCACCCGAAACGTAAAGAAAAGTATGTAGCGGCAAGCCAGCCAGGCACGCCGCAGTGAATCGGTCATTGGCAATAGAGATAAATAGAGAGAGAAGTGATGAAATGATGGTCTAACTTCCACAGGGTGATACGTTGGACGAGGGAGGGCACGAGTAGAACGTTCTCTAGACCTTTACAGAGAAAGAATCTTCTAATTTTGACCACATTTTTTATTTCCCACTTGGGTAGCTAGAAGGCTATGATGAAATAGGTAGGGAGGATCGAGAGGATTAAGTTGACTAGGATGAGTTGGGTACTTTAGGCCTTGTTCCAAGTTCCAACCAGCTGAAAATTATAATCAGAAAAAAATTGTAACTCATCGAGAGAGGTTTTGGAATGTTCAAATAATTATAAAGTTAATATTTTAGGTATTATGAGAAGAACCATTTTAAAACGTCACCAAAAAAATCTACAAAGTACTACATGTTTAACGTACAAAAATAATAAATTCTCCGTGATAGCTTCTAATTTAATTTAAACCGCAAAGGACGAGGCATAAGCATTAATTGTCCCTTTCCATCTTGGGAGCTTCGCTGGAAGAGCAATGGTATCTGATCATGTATAGATAGTACAAACCCGAACACGAGCGTCGTTGCCTCGCCACGTGGCCGGCCTCCCCACCCAGCGCCACCACGGCAGTCCGATTGCGTGCACCGGTCAGATCTGGCCGTTCGTTAGATTTTTACGTATAAAATCATAGATTAAGAAAATATAAACTCAAGTGAAAAAATACATTCGAATAATTATGATATCTCTAATTAATGAATTTGATTGATTGAATGCATGAATTTGATTAACCAGCTTTCTTAAAACAACGATTTGATTAACTTTATCATTAAAAAATAATAAAACATCCTTAGTTATCATAATAAACAAATAATTTAAAATGGATATTGCTGATACCATGAACATTCTCCATGCATGAAACGGATGAAGTGGCGAATTAAGTTATTGAACCAAAAGAAAATGATTTGTAAGCAACATTCCGATAACTCTTCTGTCCATTCTTCCGAAGATTATGCAGTACAGTTGTATTGTTGTCAAGTTCTCGCTTTCGGACATTTCGTTTTCCTCAAACACTAGAGTAGTTCAGTTGACCGTCCATGCAGCTAGCTACCGGTAAACAATTAATTCGTCAGTAGCTTCACAGAAATAATGCTGGTAAACGGTCGTCTGCCTCACACCGTGCATGGGCGACGCGTGGCCTGTGGCTGCATGTCAGCAAAGACCACGAGAAAAAAGAAAACATTCACGCGGCGCACCCGGTCGTCGTCTAGCCGTCTAGGGATCAGGGTAACACTGTCAGATTTTCGAACGGATTACAGGCTTTACAGCAAGGTTTTGACAATGAATATTGCATGATTACTAGTCGCTTAAAGCGTTTGAAGCAAATAGACGGGATCGACTTTTGTCATTTCATTTTAAAACACACGAAAGATAATACTCCATCCGTTCTAAAATGTAAGACGTGCGTGTATTTTAAAAAGTCAATGTTTAGAGCATTTGACTAATAATTATGCTAGGAACATATATGTTTAATGCTATGCATGTGATATAGTTATATTTCTATTTTAAAGTACTTTGATATGATGTTAATTTTATAGTTATTGATGACATAATATGAAAGAAATTAATGGTCAAAGTTTACGTTTGTTGACTTCATCAAAAAATTATATACCTTACATTTCAGAGGACGCGGGGCGGTCCGATGCCCATCGGACGTGCCCCCGTCCAACTCCCGCCGCTGGCTGTTGGATGGAGATCCAACGGCCAGCGTTAGATCTGAGCTAGAAAGTTGTTATTTTTGTTTCGTGGGGTAAAAAAATTCAATAAATTCAATAAAAATTCAAAATATTCTCTATTCAATGTCAGGTCTCACATATATTTTATTCTGATCGACATGATCAGTATAAATGCTATGTACAAACGTTTTAAATGATAACCTAGATGTATAAATATTATATATCAATATTAAAAATATATGTGAGACCTGACATTGATTAGAGAATATTTATGATTTTTATTGAATTTTTTTACAACACGAAACAAAAATAACAAGTTTTTAGCTCAGATCTAACGCTGGCAGTTGGATCTCCATCCAACGGCCAGCGGCGGGAGTTGGACGGGGGCGCGTCCGATGGGCGTCGGACCGCCCCCGCGTCCCATTTCAGAACGGAGGGAGTACTATATGTTAGAGAAAGAGAAAACACAAAAGAAAGAAAAGAGAAAAGAACGATCCAACCGTCTCAACACCTAGCCAATCACTAGATGCACAAAGAACACCAACCGCCATCAACAGGAGGATGCCATGCCGGGCCAGGCCTTCGTCCCACGAGCCGTCCTCACGTGAACGTTGATCGAGCCGCGTTGCGTCGTCGCTGTTGCACGTGTGCCAGGCCAAGCCATTGTCATGCGAGCCGTCACCACACTCGCACTATATGGCCGTCGCATGAGCCACCAACGCTCGCGCCTTGCTGTCACGTGCTGTTGTCGCAGCACCACATGGAGAATAAAGGAAGGGAAAGAAGGAGATGAAACCTTCTAGCTTCTACACCCCCGAGCGGTGTAGACACAAGCGAGGGTGCTCGGATGGCCCGCCAGCGGCAACGGGGCTGCCACCACCACTATCATCGTTGGGAGCTAGGGTTAGGGATGGGGAGAGGGGGTGGGGCGACTCGGGAGAGGGCTCATGTTGGAGAGCTTGGGTCACGGAAATAAGCTATTCACCAAAATTTGGTTTTAATAAAATATTATGTATGAAAAGGCTGAAATTTTTGTGAATTTTTTTTGTTTATGACAAGAAATGTTTTTATCTACTTTTTTTAAAAAAATTTATAAGATCTTATAATTTTTTATATAAATTTTTGAGAGAACTAAATTAAACAGTTTCAAGGCGTATGCAGAGGTATTTTCTTGTTGAAATAACACGCTAGCTATGCATGGCATGCCGCTGGAGATTATTGCTTTCATGACAAAATGGTCGAACAGAAGTACGGAACTAACCAGTCTATAGTTCAATTGGTAACCAATATATTTAAGCAGTTTACTACTAATTAAGAGCCAATAGAAGGACCTGCACGTTTCTACCTGGATTAGACTATGTAACCTTGTGGTTCATGAGGCATTCTATTTTAATAGGTGGGCAAATCCAAGTGTCAGAGGGAGCACGCATCCTGTAGTAATGTAAGCATGCAGGCGCGGTCAACACGATTCAGAAATTCTTTAGAAAGGAGAACTACTTTTTTTTAAAGAAAAAAAGACTCCTTAGCATTGCCGTTTGCATGGAAGTCTTGCGTAGAACATCTTAACGCTGAAGCGTTTCCCTATTCCAGTTAGCTAGTGATAGCTACCTTATCAATCTCCTCTCTTTTATCAACAATGGCGATGCCATTAGAAATTTCATCAAGAATTGCTAGTGCACAGTATACTGTTGCAATAGTATAGAAGTTTCATGTGAAACACATTAAATAATACCATGTAAAACATATGAAACACTCATAAATAAAACACTCATGAAACACAACACACATAAAATGATCATAAAACACGACATAAAACATATAAAACATCACATAAAGCAGTTTTTACTGTTATGACGGTATACCATCGATTAACATAACTCAATTTCAATTGAGCGGTGTGACCGATTGATTTGTGCCGCACGGTGGAATATGCTACGTTAATGAGGTCAATTCAATCTTTGGTTCTTAATTCATTTCCAATTAATAAACTTATAGCAACAGAAGTATTAAGCACATCAATATTCTTGTAACTTCATGTAACTAGATTGAATTTAAACATGGAATTATATATGTGCAGTATAATAGCATGGTATTAGTCTATGTTGAGGGTTGCCTCTCTGTGTGTGTATTTGTTTATAACTCTTAGCTTGATTTTGTTTTTAAGTGGTTATTATTTTAGCACCAAATTAGAATATTATTACATTTTAAAGCACCAATGCAAAATATTTAGTACTATTAACAAATCTTACAAGAAAAATCTACCATCCTAGAAAGAGCTAGTTAGTGTTTCTATTTCTGGATGTGAATTGAACCTACATGAAGATGTAGAGGAGAGAGAAACAGAGAATTGGGCTGTTTTTTGGTGGACCCTACCATCGAGCAGACTGTCTTTCGATTTGAACCCAATATCTCACTTCCCTTTTTTCAAGGGTGCTAATAGGGAAGGCCATCCCATTGCATTGCCCGTCGATGAGATAGCTCTCCATTTTTTTCACAGTGCTGATGGGGAACCACCTTGTACAGAGCTGTGCCCTCGCCCTCCTTCTCTCATCCAGTTCCCTCTTTTGCAAACTCAGGCACGCCATCACCACTTCACACGCTATCTCCAACTCCTCATCGTCTCGCCGTTTCTTCTCTGTCTTGTCATCCTTCCACCACTATGCATGTTTCGTCCAACCTAATTCTGACCGCTGGTGTTGATCCCACCGCCGTCATTCTTTCTGATGGTTTTGGCACCTTGCTACCCTGTCACGACCTATCTCCAATGTATTTGTTTTGCCCAACAATGGAAATGAATGCTAGGATCTCTCTAACCTCCCTCCAAACCCCGCAGCATGAACGTACCCTAACTCTGAACTTCGGTGAGAGGTGACGGTGGAGTGGTGAGAGCGAGAGCACAGGGAGAGAGGTGATGCCGTGAAGAAGAGTAGAGGACACAGACGGGAGAAAGAGGTGCGAGGGTGAGCTAAACGGCTAGATTTTCTTCTCTATTTTTAAATGCCAGCCCTCCTCTTATATTTGATAATGCCTCCTTACCATAAATCTTCAATAGCGACGTAATCATATAACTATCACATATTTTATCGTATAATTTGGTTTCATTCAACACCTATGATGTTCCAGCACGACAACTTCGAATCAGGTTAAAAAAAGAGAGCTCTGAAGAATTGACACGTGGAATTATTACCACATCCACGTCTTCAGGTAAGGACCAAATTCTCACACTCACTTTTCTCGTTTAGTAGATGCACCTGGCATATTGCATCGCGTGAGGATAAGCCAGAACATAGAAGAAGAAGAAAAATCTCTCTTTTACTGGCCCAGTTGACTACCCGCCACAGCGACACATCACCCATCATTTGTAAAATCGGAACCCCCATGGCCTCCCACGCATACACCACGAAGATGTCCCAACTCCTGATGCCACCATACCAAATACGCATGCGAGTGCAATTACAAATCGCCAAACGCATGCGCACAATTTGCGCAAGTAAGCTAGCCAGCGACCAGCGAAGCATTTCGGGAAGAAGAAAATTGGTTGCATGGAAAGGAGACGCAAGAAAGGGAATGAGTCCTTGATTCTTCCCCACGGGAGAGAGAGAAAAAGTTAACAACGAGACGCAGTGTATCTAATTATTATACGTGGAAATTCTGAAATGGGTGAATTTTGAAAGCGTGTGAAAAAGAATGTGTTTCACTTAGTTTCTATATTTTTTTTAAAAAACACCGTATCTCTTTAAACCTACAACGTTTCTCACTTAATCTTCTGAACTTGTATTTTTTTAGCCCCTTAAACTTACCTCAACCAACAATATTTTTTTGCATTAAAGTTGTTTTTTAAATTAATTTTTAACAAATATTTGCTTTTTAAAAAATGATTTTTCTAAAAAATAATTGGATTTCACAACATCCTTAATTTTTTTGTGCATATGTGGCTAGCTATGTCAGCATTTAACTGCGATTTGGCTTCCACCTCAGTCTCTAATGGCCACATAGACTGCCACATTAGTAAAATTACCCTAACGGATTTGGGTAAACGTGCAAACAGAGATAAATTCAATGGGTGGAGAAAGAAAAATACAAATTCGAGGGTCAAAGTGAGAAACGTTACAAGTTTAGAGAGCTCTGATGTAATTTTCTCTAAAAAGTTTTTATTAGTTATTTAAAATTAATATCAAGATCAATAAAGAATTTATCTTGTAAATAAGTTGTCTCGTCAACACACTCACGTAATGGGATATGATATGCCTTAAGACAAATGAAAGAAGCAGAGTAGCGAGAGAGGAGGGCTAGTGTTGCAGCAGTAGTTAGTGGGAAGGAAATTTTGTGGCATAGGGTGCCACAGTGGCACCCGGAGAGAGATAGATAGAGGGAAGAGAGAGGTGATAGAGAGAAAGGGAGGAGATAGAGAGAGAGGAGAAGAGAGATAGAGGTCATGTTTGTTTCATATTAATGTTGAGTTGCGTTTTACTGTAGCAAATTTATGACCCATTCGAAGACGTTTTAAAAAAATCAAAAAATTAAGAAAAAATTATTTTGTGAACTTTAAGATGAACTATTTAAAACCCCGCAAAAATAACTACAAAATATTACAACATTTCGCCTATACAAAAATAACAAATTTTTATTTAATTTAATTCAATTTAATCTGAAACAGACAAGGCCAGAATAGCTAGAGAGGGGGTAGCGTTGCAGCAGTAGTTAATGTACTTGTTTAACAAAGTGGCAATAATTGTTTGGCAGCCATTGGGAATCCCGGCGCCACTGTGTCCATCTCCTAGCGAGCACTGAATTCCAAGAGATCTCGCCACACCACCTTGACTCCTTGTGAGTTGAGACCTTCTCCTTCTTCTCCTCCTCTCTCTCTCTCGTTGCCGTCGCGGCGGCAGCGCGCACTTCCTTCTCCCTTCCGTTTGGTGTGCGGGTGGCGCAAGTTGCAGTAGAATTGGCACACGGCTTTGGCTTTTTGGGCGCATGTAGCAGCTTCTTTCTCGCCTTTGGGGGAGGCGGGGCCGCCGCTTTTCTTCCCTCTCCCCTGCCTTCCCATTGGAGCGCTCAAAGCTGGACGGCACCATTTAAAGGAGGAGGAGGAGATCGAGCCAAACGAGAGAGCACCACCACCACCACCACCACCATCACCGCCACCTCCACGCGCACCACCGCAGTGCCGCACTGCACGGCCGCGCGGCGCGAGCACGCACCTCCCTCGGCGTGGGACGCTCAAGAATTGTCGTCGCCGCCGCCGCAGCCGTTTTGTCTGCCTCCGCCGCCGCTAGCTGCCTCTGGTGGCTTCTTGGCGCCGCGGCGGCGCACCGTGGAAGGGCGGCCTGACGGAGGGACGGCGAGATCATCGGCGGCGGCTCGGGGGCAGGTGCGTTTCTTGATTTGGGGGCTCCTTGATTGGCCGTGCGCTCAAGCTAGGATCTTGATTTGGTATGGCATGATCCGATCGCCTCCCGCTCACGGGTGGGGTTTCTTGATTTGGTCGGCGTAGGCCAGTGGAAGCTCAATTAGCTGCTCAGAAAGGGAGATTCTGAGCGGGGGTTGGCGTGAGCGGTATGCGGAAATCGAGTCCTTGGATGGTGCTTTGCACGTCTGGGCCGCCGCCTTCCGTGCAATCATCGTTGCTTGATTTGGTTTCTTCCTTTCTGTTCAAGTCTTTTTCTATTGCTTGTGAAGTGTGACAGCAGATTTGCTACCTAGCTACGCCCTCTTGCTTCTCGATAGCGTTTGCTTCTTGAATAGTTTGCGTGTCCTCTGCGAGGTGTACTGAAACCTCGCCTTCTCTTCTTTCTTGGACTCCGTTATCGCTGTACGGATTGATTGATATGTCTGCCTCTGTGTATTGCTCTCTTGATTTGGTGTTGTAGTGTTCTTGCCAGACGACTTATCCTGAGGTTTTTGCGAGTGGATTCCTAGATATGGTTCTAAGTATGATTAAGCTCAAGTTTCGACTCCGGGAATGAGTTCTCGTATGCTTTCTTTCTCGCAGTGAAAACTTAGAATTAGACCAACGTGCTTTTCCAGGTCTATCACCTTTCTTGTCACGGTGTTTGTAAGATCGATCTTCGCACGAACATGCCCTTCTGTTTGTCAATTCACCTACTGTTTGGACTTGATTTTTTATTTTTATTTTTATTTTTTTGGGGGGGGTGGGGTGCTGTGTGCTTTGTGACATATGTGATTGTGGTAGTTATTTTGAGCTGAATATATATGCACTCTTGCTCGGTGTGGCAGTGCTATAGTCTTCTATTGCCGAGAAGTGGATAATTGAATGATTACCTGTTATGCAATGCTACTTTTCATGGTGCTAATGAAGTAATGATTATAATTCATCTTACATTCTTACTGTGGAATTGGTAAAAGAACATACTTTTTAATATGTATATAAACTTTTATTGTTTGGCCCAATCTTAATATGTATTTTAATGGGTGACCAAATAAAGTTTCGTTCCTTTATGGTAATTGATCATCTAGCGTTGAGCTTCCATGTGAGATTATGTAGCTGTTTAATTTCTATCTGCTATGCTGCAAGAATTTTTATTCAGTCACTTCATTACTGAGTTGCTACTTGATCAATGGTTTTAGTCTTTACATATTTGCCTTCACCTATCATCTACAATGCTGTAAATATTTTAGTTCTCTCTTGAGTGAGTTTCTACTTGATCAATGGTTTTAGTCTAGATATTTGACTCCGCCTCCTTATTAGTGTCACACCTAACTACCTAAGTAGCTAGCTACACGAGATACTTAGATATAAAAAATGTTAACTGAATTCTAATTTGAAACAAATGATTGGTCATTGAATCACATCTTTCAGGCTCTTATGATATGGTTTTTTATAAACTCTTTAGTTGTAAATTTCAGGTTTTTAGTTGTAAATTTCTGGTGTGATCTCCTGTTTAAAAAGTAGACCCTATGTAAAGTTTGTAGCTGAAAGTTTTTTTATTGGAGTCCGTTGCAAAGCTTATTTTGGATTGGATTAGCTTCGGTGGTTATAATCCTTTGTTCAAAAATAATAATACAGATGTAGTGCCGATTTCTCTAGTACTTGTGTTTTCTCCAGAAGCAATGAAAATATGATTGTTCGTTTCATATCTTCTGCAGAGTGTAATGTGCAAGTTTCTCAAGCCTGGGTGCGGTTGTTAGAGAATAATCTGTTTTAAGTAAAGTTTTGGACATCATCTTTATAGTTTGGATGGCATCTATGGTTACTTTGATGAGTGTATGGAGCCCTGGATGCCAAACTCATCTAGGTTGCGTTAAAACAGAAGTGTAACTTGTGGTACAACGGTCCCCTTATCGAAAAACAAAGTTTCAAGGGGGTAGCAAAGTCTGGTGTTCTTTCAAAGCTTGATGATGTGCTTGTGAGGCTGAATCTGGAGCACAGAATCTCCTCTGGCATGCAGATGTCAACAGATCCTAACCACTTTGGGGTATTTCCACAAACCTTCTGCAACCAACATGTGGTATCATTTCAGACAAGCGCAATTACCAGTGGATCAGGAGTTATGCCAGCTTGCCTGGACACTTCCAGTGGAATGAATGGCAATATGGCAATGTTAAACACTACACCTTCTACGATTGTGTCGACAGGTTCACCCAACATGATTGCTGATTCTAGCCAGAGCCTCAAGTATGGAGCACCCATGGCTGTGGATTGGGCATATCCTGAGTTACAAATGCTGAACGATGGCCTCCAAAAGTATGCTTTGCTATCACTTTATGGCAATTTTTTTTACTTACTATCACTTTAGGAAGGAGAATTCAATGATTCATCACATTTGTATAACACGGACATGAATCCTGTATTTTAACATTCTGATATTATACCTGGAAATTGACACTGAAGTATGGGATATTTTTGCTGCTTATATTTTTCAGATTAATGACTGCTAATGTTGCGAAAAAAAGAATAATGACTGATTAATGCCAGTTTTAGTTTAGTTAGTTATAATTCTGCTTGTCTAATAAACAGAGATCTAATATTCTTACCACAGAAATTATCTTATCTATCTTCTATTGAAGCTTACATCCATTGGTGCATTCCTAATCTTGTATCCTTGCATGCACCGGTGGTGAAATTGTCAGGTATGCAAATGAGCCAGGAATCATGAAATACATCAAGATAGCAGCTATGTTACCAGAGAAGACAGTAAGAGATGTTGCTATGAGATGCCAGTGGATGGCGGTGAGTGCCTGGTCCATTTTATCCTAATTATGCAGCATCTGGATGATATTTTTCTCTCTTCAGATCAATAATCTGCATTACTTAAACTTCAACTAAAAATTTTAAACTTATGCAAGATGTTCATCCACTCTAGATAACTTTTGTATGTAAAGGAATATGTGGTATGTCTCAAACCTTATGGATGGCGATTAACAGTGGTTTATATTTTTGTGGCTTGTCAGGATGATATCACTATAATTCCACTAAACCAGTGCTGCGTATATGAAAGTAGATCATGTGGCAGATATGCTTATTTGTCCACATCAGTATAAATATTATAATGATCTATTATGGACTATAAAGTTAGCGTGGTCTTAGCTGTTCCTCCTAACTATCCTTTTGAGCTGTTGTCCCAAAGATTTACCTTTGCATTTGTCTAGTGTGTACTAGAATAATGTCACAAGGCTGCAAAGTCTGCTTTTAACATTGCTACAATATTTGTGTCTTTAGTCGTTACTAGTATTGCCACAAGAATATCCAATCATAAGTTGGCCTTCTCCTGATTCAAGACAAGCATGCATACCTTTTGGAAGTGTTGTAACCTTTTCGCTTTCTAATATATTTGGTCAGTTATCACTCAAATTGACATTATTTGCACAATAAATAATAATTCTATTGTGCTCCAATTTTTTTTTATTGTGGAGCATTAAGGAAATCATTTCAATTTGTTGAAGAGAACTAGCAGAACTTAGGGGCTGATATTTGTATCTTGAATATTTTTTATCTAATCCAACTCATTGCCTTCCATTCTTTATGATACTAACGATTATAATTGCTTGCAGAAAAAAGAAAACACAAGACGATGGAGGACCGAAGAGCGTTATCTTGGGAAAAAGATAAAAGATAGAAAGGTATGGATCCTTTGCTTTTTTTTCCTTGAAATACTGCCTTCATATCGCCTTCAGAGTACTCTCTCTTAGAAGCAATTTCTGTTCTGACACATGAGAAGCATACCATAAATTAATACCTTTTCTGCTTAAAAAAAAATATTTTTAAAATCATGTTCTCAAATGTCAAATATATTTCTTAATCCACTATAGTTATCTCTCATGTGCTAATGATGTATGGGCCTGTGAAATTGATGTAGAAAAGAAGTTTTTTAGGCTCCTGTGAAATTTATTTTCTGTTACTAGTCTTTTAATCTGATTAGCACCCAATGGCCCAAACGAGGAAAATATGTTTCACCCTCAAATGTTTTTGAAGTTGATGGCACAAAGCGCGCTTGTTCTGTTTTTATAATTTTTTTTAGGACAAAATATATTTATGTGTTTTTATTTGCCTAGTGCTCATCAAGCTTTTTTTGTTAGGATAAAATGGTGGAATCCTCAGCATGGGTTACCAATCATCCTGTTCAGACAAACATCAGAGGTTCTTCATCGGTAGCACGTAACACCATCCACGATAACCAATTTGTATCTGGAGGTTGGTAGGTCACTTATGGAGTTGCTGCAAAATTTATTATGTTAATTGTTCCCCTCTGCTCTTGTGTATCATGTTATACTGTAAATGTGTTAGCCAGTTGGAAATTATTTAAAATACATTTTATATCCGTAGGGTATAAATGTCCTCAGGAATGTTAAAGACTTCCCATAAAATCTACAAGATTAGATATGTAATGAAATAACTGAAAATTCCATACATACTTTTGCAGCATATAAATGACTCAAGATATTGTAAATGGTTTGTGTGATTCCTATGCTTGATATTTATGATCCTTAGTTTTTTTATAAATAGTGATTGGTGCTCCTTAGCTTGCACACTAATGATGCAAACTATAATGAAATAACAACGTTAGCTACTTACCAAGAATTAGATCATCTGGAACTGTAAAATTATTCTGGAACCACTTCATTCCATTAATATTCCTAATTTTTTGTACATATGTGGCAGTGTAGCATGTGAATGCACTAGAATTTTTCTGTTTTTTCATACAAGGATATGCACAGGCTCTATTGATCAAATTAGATCTAATTATAGGTTGCCTTGAAGCTTTTAGTCCATTCGATTTATTCAATCATATGACAATTGTGTCTACATTCCATTATGCAGCCTCTGACATACATCGTGCAATGCTAAATATATTGGAAGAAAATGCTCGTCTTCTCAATCAAATAGAAGCAAATATTTTGACATCACAGGTTTGTCTTTATTTCATATAGTCAGCGGCGGAGCCACCGCCCGGCCAACCTGGGCCCAGGCCCGGGCTCCGGCCCATTCGCAAGGCATAAATGCCTTCTAGCCCAGCTCATTTTTCAGCATATTTTTGGCAATTGGCCCAAGCCCAACCGAGGCCCAGCCACCCTGGCCCAGGCTCCGGCCTTGGGCTGGCTCCGCCACTGCATATAGTATAATTAATCTTATTATCCCCCCTCCTCACGATTCATCAGAGCATTAGTGTTTGAGAAGTAAATTTTGTTTCAATTCTGTGATCCCTTTCAGACCCAAAACAACGTTGATCTTTTCCGTCGCACAGGAAGGAACATCCATGATCTTCTCCAAAGGTACACTATGTATGCCCTCATAAATAGATTCATAATTCAAAGTCACAAACTTGGGGCTATGCCATTATTGCCATGCTATGTCTAATATAATGCTCCTTTTGGTGAACAGCATGAGCCAAATGCCTGGAATAATGAGCAGTATGCCCAAAATGCCAGTTTCGGTGGATGAAAGGCTTGCTTACTTATTCCCTGATGCTAACTTGGTAAGTTTTCTTCTACTAATGCTTGGTGCTGCGTAGATTACTAGATACAAGTAATCACTACCTTTAGACACCTCTAGTATTTTTATGGGTAAACATCGAGGATTATGGACCTAAAACATACCATAGTCTATGTAGTAAATTTATGCATCTGATTTAAGTATTTAACTGCCTGCTTGTTTTGTGGAAAATATTTAGTTCAAAAAGTTTGTACAGATTTGCCTGAAGTTGCACTTTGGCATTGAATGAAATAAAGTTGAATTAAATATCTCTCACTACTTAGAATAACATATGGCTGCTGATGAAAAGGGATGTGACCAATTCTCCACTCAAGAATAATTAACAGTCACAGATAACTTTAATCAATTTCTGGTTTTAATTGGCAACATGAATAATTAACTGCGTAAGATTCTTTACTATTTATTATCCTCTCAGCAGTCAGGCACTATACTAAATTTTCTCTCTTAATGCTGTTAATCCTGTTATTTTCCTTTGAAGGCACAAGTTCTTGGCACCAGCCATCTGAAACAGGAACCAAGAGGATGGTGAACCACTGGTAAACACAGGTGTCTGCTCGATTTTCAGCATTGTTTGATGGACTATTTGGAGAGCCGATAGCTTCCGTGCCTGCATGGGAAATCAAACTCGACACAAAGATCGTGCTTTTCCTATAGCTGAAAGCTGAAGGAAGGGATGCAAGCACCTTCGTCGCGTGGCCTCCAAATACAGCCGTCAACCGCGCCTTCTCTGGAAGTCTACATATAGATATATTTAGCGAGTGAAATAGGAAGGGTTCGCGGCAGTTGCAGTTTTCCTCGTCTTGTTGCACATATTGATTTCTTTTGGCTCTCTTTTGGAGCTCTGGCTTCGTTTGCTACAGACCAAGTGGTCGTTTTAACAGAGGTGTAGCATAGGAACTTGATATGAATAATTAGCAGGAAAAGCCTTTTTGTCAGTAACAGAGTAACAAACCTCTGCAATCTCTCCACCCTATGCTGAGTATATCATAATCGTAAGATTTTTGCTAAATATGATCAAGTTTTTTCTGGTCCATTGTTGTTATTACCTTCCTGTAAGAAGTGTCGAACGTCCATGAAATCCATTGATCAGCTGAAGTGCTGAACTAGTATGTGCTACAGGCTGTAACTAGTCAGCTACCTCCATTCCTTCCCGTAAGAGGCTAGTACTCTACGATTGTTCTGTACCAGTCTTAACGCCATGTTTGTGCCGTTCAAACTGCGGGGAGTGTTAGAGTATATTGGGCCCTAAGCTGGCCCATCTAGTGTACTACTATTTGATACTCTACTGTGCAATACAGAAATTCAATTCCCCTAAACCTTCAGATGTACGTACAGGGGATTTTTTACAGTACATTTTAATAAATATGAGCCATTCAATCCTCTCGATTCAACGGCTTAAATTAGTTTAAACTTTTTTACACTGCAAGATTAGTATATTATCCTACAAAGATAGTATTTGTCTATGAAAGGTATAATTGACTATAGCTATGATTAAATAGGATGGCAAAAAGTAATTTACTAGATTAATAACAAACTAAATTTGAACTACTCGATTCTTGAACATTTTGATTGAATGACTGTAGCAAACTCACTAAAACTGTATACTTGAGAAGGAATAAAATCATTCCCCAACATTCCCTAACGAATAGGAAGAGAAGAGCTAACCCTATCCCTAAATCAAACCCCGAATTCGACGGCAGCGCCACTCCCTTGTCATCCTCCTCGCAAGCGATAGGAATAAGCTGCAGAACAGGAGATGTTGCAGCTCCAGCGGAGGAACGACGAAGATGCACATGAGGAATATATTAGATTAGTTGCTGATTAATCGCTGTGGAAGGAATCGGAGAATCACGGGCTTGACGAACAAAGAGAATTGCTCGTTTAGTTTAACTCTCCTGTTTTTAGAATCTAGAGAACCTTACCATTTTTATTTTTTTAGAGGAGTAAAAGACTAAATTGTCCTCTCAAAATAAGGAAACTTCTCTGGTGCTTGCAAATAATATGAGCCGTCCATCCCCTTGGATAGGACGATGCACGATAATAGGTACGAAGAAAAAGGTACAAAGGTACCGGCGGAGATACACAGGTACGGAGGGTAACCATGTCATTTCACATCAAGTTAATTAGGGGCAAAGGCATCGTGTGAGATTTGGAACTGCCACGTCCTCCATCGTCGTAGCCTCGTAGGCTAAACCTCCGCGCTGAGGTGCGCTCTTTCGTGTCGCATCCCTCCGCCATGGCCCACACGGCCACCTCCCAAGAACGCTTTCGATGTCGGCGACCGCCAGACGAGGCTGGCGATCTCCAAGTAGCCACCCTCCGCTGCGTCGCTTTCACCACCGGGGCCCGTACGAAGGCCAAACAACGTCGTCTTCAACCTTCGATGTCGATGACCATCGAACAAGGCCGGCGATCTCTAAATGTAGCCGACCTCTGCTGCGTCAATCTCACCACCGGGCCCGGACGAAGGCCCAACAATGCCGTCTTCAACCTTCAACCACATCGCAATCAATTTGGGAGAGATAGGTCACGGGAGAGAGATAATCAGATCGGATTACCCGCTAATCCTCAACTAATTACCAAATTGCTACTCGTTACAAATTTTCCACTTCCCTAGATGCCCTTCTGTGATCGACGGTCCACGTCGAGGTACTTCTAGGTACCTCGCAAACACCGTAGCAAATCATTTAAAATAAACCATTAGATTTAGCTAAAAAAAAATAAACCATTAGATCTAAAACATGCTACCTTTGTAGTATATCGTGGATGTGTACCGTAAAAGAGCTCTGCATATGACGTTCATCACAAAGCAATCACAAATAAATTTAAAAGGGAAAGAAAAAGAAAAACAGGAGAAAAAATGCCGAAAAGAACCATAGGCCTTGCTTTGCTTCAACTCCAGAGACATTCCCGCCTCATCATGTATGTACACAGGTGATCTAGCTGCTGCTCATATATTTCTTTCAGAGCCTATATAGGACTCATCCCTTTCTGCCAGAGTTTTAGGCGAAACTCCCTTCTTTCATGCATCCTAGGAGATGCATATGCTGTAAACCTCGTGCCATCTCGCTCTATGCTTGCTTCTTCACAACATGGCATTGCAACGCAACGCAGATACGACGGCGTCAGACTACTGAGACGGCGCAATGGCGGCGACCACCTCACGGAGAGCCTGAGCCGCGTCGCTGTAGCGCAGCTTGATGACGGGGACGCTTCCTTTCATCGCCGCATCGCCCAGCTGCCATTGTCCAAGAGCATTCTTAAGTAAAATTAAACAACAAAAGCATGCGCAAAAATTGACCAGCTGAGCTGATCCCCACCCCGTGTCACTGTCCGGTTTGTTTATTGTGCCCAACAAGGACCAAATTACCAAACGTTAAGTTTCCATGTTAGACCATGACTAGTATACAACAGTATCTGCGTCAGAATAATAGCATTAGGTTGCAATGCAATGGTTTCCAACGGTCTCTGCCTTGGAAAAATAGGATTGCAATGCAATGGCCATCTATCAATTGGGTGCTCGAGCATGTACAATGATACATATCAGTTGTTTCTAAGTCATATGCAAGGCTTACCATATAGGATGAATAATGATGTGGAGGAGAAAAAACGTATATAGAAATTTGGACCGTCTCTCATGCTGAAGTCGACTCTATACGAGAATTAAAAAAAATTATGTGTGACCAAACTGTCTAAAAAATGTACGATCATCGGTCATCTCTATCACTGTATAAGCTGCCTCTAGTACTATGCATAAGTGACATAGCAATGATTAGGAACAATTGTTATTTCAATCATTGCATATGCCCTAGTCAATAACCATATCAACTTGCCGAAGGGGCACAAACTTTGGACTGCAATTAATAGACATCTAGAATGCCAAACTGGTCTTTTGTTGACCTCATGATGTGGGTAGGAGAGGCTGACAAGCCTCTCAACTCTAAAGAGAAGTATTATTCCCATCTAAAAAATCTTGAGAAGTATCATTCCCATCTAAAAAATCTCATGTCACATGTTGAACTGGTGGTCCATAAATGATGACAAAAATAATGGCCAAAACCTCCCCTTCTGCCAAAAAAGGGGGCAATTGGGGTTAGCTTCCCATGGACACTGTTTGTCAGAATTCTGGAACAGCACCTGCATCAAGAAATTGCAGAATTCGCTACGTGATATGAAGGCTAGGTGAGCCCTTCTGTGTGTCACTAATGTATTTCTTGCTAAGATTGACTGTAGGTGGGCCCAATGGGGTAAATTTTATGAAGGGCTCACCTGTCAGGGAATTCTGTAAAAATGTTGTTGTGTATGGTCTAATCAGTTACAGGTAAATTTTATCATCTTGTTTGCCAACGAAGAAAAGCATGCCTGTAAGAAAAGCTAGCTAAAAATGATGGGAGGAGAAGAACGCAAGCGATTGATCACCTCATCCATGGAGCCAAAGAACTTGTCGGTGAGAAGGGTGAGCGCCTTCCTTCGTTCATCGCTCTCGCTGCGGGAGATCACGCGGCTCAGATCAATGAACAGGAAGGTGACCTTCAGCCTGAGGTCCTTCCAGATCAAGTCCGACGAGTCATCGTCCAGATCAGTCACCAGATCCTCTTCCATCGAAAGAAGTTCGATGGCGCAGTTCTTGATCCTGCAAACGCACCCACGCAGCTCCATCCCTTGATCCATTGCTGCTTCTGTGCACTTCCCTTAGCCTGGATGCATATGACAAAAGATCAGAGCCAATGATGTGGATGTATTTATGGGAAATGAGGAAAAAAAAAAGTAGCCGATTCTTGTTGCTTGTCTAGAAGCAACAGATGTCAGCATGTGCCTCAGAGAAAAGATCGAGGCCGTGTAATGCAGCAAGGGGCAAAGTGGTCAGTGCAGAAGATTACAAGGCTGGTTAGGGATGAGACCTTTCTGAATGATTGTTGGGGTCATTAAAATGACAAATAAAAAGGAAGAAAAGAGAAGCCAAATTTGGCCACCTTGCTCTGTTTAGATATCCAGAAATGTGGCGGCAGCAGAAGCCGCCAGGAATTGATCACAGGGGAGACATGGTCACACAGCCTAACACTTTGCAGCCGTAAGAATTCAGGGGCAGGGAAATGGTCAGGAACTTGGGAGCCGGGGAAGAGGAACATCTTGGTGCCCCAAATTAGGATATAGAAAGAAAGAATTGCATGCCTACTTTATTTGGCGAAAGTAATGAAAGGCCAAATTGATAGAACAGGCTACGGTAAGCAAATAAACTACTATAATACAAGTTCTGGGTGACATTTTAGAAATAAGATATTATTACACAAGACTTTCATAACAAGAGACCTTAGCTGCTAATCTAGTAATCTACCATGAACAATAAATTCAAAACTCTATTTAAAATTTTTCATCTGCTTTCTTCTATGTACTTCTTGCATTGATAAAACCATTCTTCAATCATTGATAAAAAAATATATATATGATCAACGTAACCACATTGGTCTTTAACAAATAACTGATCATAAGCAAAAAGCATAAATCTTTTGATCTCTAGAGAGAGAAATGTCTCAACTGGGTCTATCAGATCACTTAGTAGTAGATTTACCCAAATCCCATAACAAATTGATGTGAAGTAGTAGTAGTGCAGTACTAGTCAAAATAAAACAAGAGTGCGATATATTGTCAATGACAGGGCCTAGGGGCCACAGAAAAGGTCACAACATTAAAGTAATTTGGTTACGAGAACGAGTGGAACAGGACTGACAGAGGTAGATATGCCTGCACCCAGCTTGGAGAAACAGCAACAGAAATCCAAGGAACAAACTGATGTGACTAGGGAGCATTGCTTACGATCAGATTTAAGTGCGCCTACCACTCCAGATTGATTTCATTTCTTCACATGTATCTTAACTCTACGCTATTGATTTCCTCATCGGATCTATTCAAAGAAGAGAACCTGGGCCAACGAAATCGCCATGGCCGTTCTTGCGAGCAAAACCTGACGAGCAAAGAGGGATGATCCATACAGGCAAGAACGACAGCACACAGCAGGATGCGAGGTGGCATTACGTTATGCAATGAACACTCACAAGAACACACTGAAAACAAGAGTTGTTCCGTGACGACTTAAAGCCGAACCGAGCGAGTACGATGAAACGCGATTACCCGATCGGAGCCAGCTTTGGCCGAGATCGAGGCAAAGATGAAAATTAGCAGCATCAGAAGCAAAACAGCCATAGATTTCACCGGACATTGTTAGTCTCGATCCTACTCCACTTACCACGAATCAAATCAAGCTCTTCCCTCAATTCCCCTGCCTCGTTCTTCTTCTTCCCCACAACAAGGCAAGAAACAGGACGAGAACTTCTAGTAACGAGCCATGACCCCACAAGCAAAGAAAGGGGGAAAATCTATTCAAGCGAGGAGAGAAATAAAAAAGGGAAGATTTAACGAAGAGGCAACAAGGCGAGGAAGCTCGCAAAGATGCTTCTCAAAAGTAAAAAAAAAAATCCCCTTTCTTTCCTTAAAAGGCTTAAGCGGTGTAATCAAGGCTTAAATTCGGAAGCAAACTGTTCCAGTTTCTCTCGCTGTTTTCTCCCCTCTATGCCACTCAACTCTAGCCCATCTCCATCGTAATCACAATTACTCTCAGTGATAGTAGAGTAAATTGCAGTTAGTGTTAACCCCAAAAGGAAAAAAAAAAGGCAAGCAAGAGGCAAGAAGGAAACTGGTTAAAACAGGGGGCGTACGATGTACCTGATACCTCCACTCCACACGGCGTCGGTAAAAGAGGAGGAGAAGGGCTTGAGACGAACATTGACCGGGAGAAAAATCTACGAGCTGGACCGGAGCCTATTAAAGGCGTGCGTTTGTATTTCCTAGAAGAACACGGTGAAATCGCGAGGATTATCTGCCGTCGCTGTTGCCGGTTTCGGTGTCGATGGGGGGCTCGCAACTTCACTCGACCCCGCACCCTTTTCGAGTACGGTCCGTTGGATAATATAATATTAAGATATATGGCTAGTATTATATTGTACGAAGCTGATGTTGTGGTAGGTCCTTTGTGATAATTTCAGATGTCTGTCGCGGATTCACCGCGGCTCTTTCTAGAGTTCGGAGAAAGGTGTTGCGGCGGAACCTCTAAGGTGGGTTATACTTCGTATCCTACTCGATCTATCACGAGTTATCTGTATCAGAAATAGTCTATTTCTAAGCAAAGCAATAATCAGAATTAGAGGGGTAGTAAATTTAGGAAAAATGGTAGTAAGAAGGAGAGATCCTGGGGTTTTAGTCGGTCTTCCAGTGGGAAGAAGAGGGCTAAAGGTGGTATTTATAGAGAGAGAAGTCCGTTTCAGTTGAGAGGGAAGGGGAGATTAGATAATAATAATAAAAACCCATCTTGATGAATTTAGCTGGTATTTTCTAGAATTGCAGGGGGGTGTCTAAAAAAGGGTGCGGTGCCTTTATTAAAGATTTAATCAAGCAGCATGGGGTTGGTTTCTTTGGTTTAGTTGAGACTACGAAAAATATTTTTCATGATAGTTTTTTCAGAAGAATTGATCCTTCTGGGGATTTTAGCTGGAATTCGATCCCTTCAAGAGGAAGGGGAGGTGGTATTCTCTATGGTATTCTTAATTCTTTGTATGACATTTTGTTAGTTAAGAAGGGAGATTATCATTTGATGCTTTGTTTGTGGGATATTAAAAAGAAGACTAAGTGGAACCTGGTGGTTGTTTATGGAGCAGCTAATTATAAAGACAAAGATAATTTCCTAAGAGAGTTGGTTTTATTTTGTGACTGTTCTGATGTTCCATTGTTGATAGGGGGTG
Organism: Raddia distichophylla; assembly: GCA_005191435.1. Lineage (NCBI taxonomy): Eukaryota > Viridiplantae > Streptophyta > Magnoliopsida > Poales > Poaceae > Raddia > Raddia distichophylla. The sequence goes on from SPJY01035202.1 coordinate 3,706,177, forward strand.
ATTTCAATCTTATAAGGTCGATGGATGAAAAGAATCAGGTTTCTTCTTTATCCAGGTTTAGTCGCTGTTTTAATCATATTGTTAATACTTTCGGGTTGAGAGAGATTCATATGGCAGGAGGAAAATATACCTGGTCTAACATGCAAAAAGTTCCTGTTCTTGAAAAAATAGATAGAGTTTTTATGTCTTCCGAGTGGGAGGATCTTTTTCCTTTAGTTTCAGTCTTGAAACTTCCTAGAGTTCTTTCAGATCATTGTCCTTTATTGTTGAAGGAGGGAGATAAGGTGAATACTATTCCGGGTTCTTTTCGTTTTAACATGAGTTCATTGTATCAAGAAGGTTTTTTTGATTTGATCGAGGGGGTTTGGAATAAGTCTTTTTCAGGGGGGATAGTATTTCTGTCTTTAAAAGGAAAATGAAAAAGGTGAAACAAAAAATTAAAGGTTGGGGGGTCATAGAGCTGGTGTTATTAAAAACAGAAAGGAGTATATTATTCATCAGTTGAAATATTTTGAAGACCTAGAAGAGTGGGGTATTCAGTCTAAGGAAATGATGGAGTTGAAAGTGGATTTTCTAGCTGAACTTCTCTCTTTTTATGAAGAAGAAGAGGTTCGTTGGCATACTAATTCGCACGAAAATTGGCTACTCAAAGGGGACAACAATACTGTTTTTTTTTCATAAAGTAGCCAATGGTAAAAAGAGAAAGAAAATGATTGATAGTTTTGTGGAAGATAATAACGTGATTCGGGGAGATCAAAATTTGTTGAATTATGCTACTGAGTTTTACAAAAACCTTTTTGGTCCGAGCAACTGGAGTCCTTTTTACCTTAAGGATGGAATCTGGGAGAATAATGAGAAAGTGTCAGATTTAGAAAATGAAAATCTGATAGCTCCTTTTTTAGAATCAGAAGTTTTTTCTGCTCTATGTTCCATGGGATCAAACAAGGCTCCTGGTCCGGATGGGATTCCTGTTGAGTTTTATAAGAAATGTTGGCCTATTTTAAAGGGGGGACATTCTGAAAATGTTTGATGATTTTCATAAAGGGTGCATGGATATTTCGAGACTTAACTTTGGGGTGATTACTCTTTTACCTAAAGGAGAGGGGCGGAAAAAATAACTCAATATCGTCCCATTTGTCTTTTGAATACTATTTATAAGCTTTTTACAAAGGTCTTGACTGTTAGATTGGAAAAGGTTCTTGAGAGAATTATTTCTAAGAATCAAAGTGCTTTTTTAAAAGGAAGGGATATTTTGAATGGTATCTTGCTTCTTCATGAAATCCTTCATGATACTAAGAAAAACTCCTATGGAGTGGTGATTAAATTAGATTTTGAAAAAGCTTATGATAAGGTTAGATGGGATTTTTTTATTTAGATGCTTGGATATTAGGGGGTTTAGTTCCACTTTTGGCCTCTGGATTCAAAAGATTGTTACTAATGGTTCTTTGAGTGTGAGTGTTAATGGAAAAATTAGAAATTACTTTTGTAGTCATCAGGGAGTTAGACAAGGTGACCCTCTTTCTCCTCTTCTTTTTAATCTAGTGGCTGATAGTCTGAGTAAAATGATTCAATTAGCTCAGCACAATGCGCTGTTTTGTGGCCTTGCTGATAAGTTTATCGAGAGAGGGTTGGTGAACTTACAGTATGCTGATGACACTATTTTGTGTTTAAAGCAAGATGTGCAGGGTGCTATTAATATGAAGCTTTTGTTATCGCTTTTCAAAAATTGTTCTGGGCTTAAGATAAATTTTAATAAGAGTGAAGTGGTGATTATTAATGGTGATGGTGAGACTGAGGTGGTGTTCTCTGAAATTTTTACTTGTACAATCGGTTCTTTCCCTATTAAATATTTAGAAGTTCCTGTTGGTGTTCAAAGAATTAGAGTCAAAGACTGGGATTTTCTTATTGCTAAGATGGAAAAAAAAGATTTCTAATTGGAAAAGTAATTGTTTGTCCTGGGGTGGGCGTCTTACTTTGTTGAATGCTTCCTTGTCAAGTGTCCCTGTTTATTTTATGTCTCTTTTTCTTCTGCCTAAAATGGTGACCTACAAGATAGATAAACTTAGGAGATCTTTTTTCTGGCAAGGGGGTGACACTAAGAGAAAATATCATCTCTTGAGGTGGGAGAAATTGTGTAGACCTAAAAGGGTAGGGGGTTTGGGAAGTCAGAAATTAAGGAAAATGAATATCAGTTTAATCTCAAAGTGGTGGTGGAAACTTGATTCTGGCTCTGATAGTCTCTGAAAAACCTTTGTGTTAAACAGGTATGTTAAAGGCAATCCTTGTTCTCAGATTAAACAAAACATGAATGATTCTAAAATTTGGAAGAACATTATGTTTACTAGAGATCTGTATTTTAGTAACAGGGTGGTTTCTTTGGGAGATGGTAAGCTGGTATATTTTTGGAAGGATGTTTGGTTGGGTGATTACACTCTTAAAGCTAAATATCCGGAGTTGTTTGATCTTTGCAATGACCAGAATATTTTAGTGTTTATAGCAAGACAGAAAGACTGGAACTTTTCTTTCAGGGGAGTACATAATGATGTTTTGCGTCTAAAGTGGTTGGAAATTGTCCAGGATTGTATGAGGGTCAGTTTCTCTAGTGAGAAGGATGTTTTTAGTTGGAAAGTTGGTAATTCAAAGGCTGGTTTTTTGGTTAAAAGTATGTATGCTTGAACGACGGGGAAAACGCGCTTTTGCTTTGTTTTATTTTAAAGCGGTTTTTGAATTTAATAGGATTTATCCCAACTCCACGTCATTAGATACAAATTTATTATTTTAAAATGATTATAGAAATTCAAGAGATTGCGAGTACAAAACTTCCAGAATTCATATTTATTTCTATACAAATTCTGTTAATTACATCTCAAAAGAGAAAACCCCTGATTAAGAATTCCAACATATATAGATGGTCTGGGATGCTAATATGCCTTTGAAGATTAAAGTTTTTGCTTGGTTGGTGTATCATAAGGCGATTTTAACTAAAGACCAATTAGTTCGTAGAGGCTGGAATGGAAATCCTTTTTTGTCTATTTTGCTCTCATTTGGAGGATCTCAATCATCTTTTTTCGATTGCTGTACTGCTCGTGTAATTTGGAGTATAGTGGCCCTTTGCTTTAGGGCTGCAGATCGTCCTGTGAGTATTGGGGGGGGGGTTTATAATTGGTTTAAGAATATTTGGCCTGATGGGAAAAAATTTGCAGGGGTGTGTATCTTTGCTATTGTATGGACGATTTGGTTAGCGCGTAACAAATGGTGCTTTCAGCCTGTGTGGTTCATTCTCCATTTTCAATTCTACATTCGGCTTGTGCTTTTGTTTCCTATTGGGCGGGACTATATTCAGAAGAAGATAAGATCATCCTAAAGATGGGGGTTGGCCAAATGAAGGAGGTGCTTCAGCAATTTGCGGGGGTCATGAAGGAGGAGATCTGTTGCTTGAGGATGGTAATCTTGGTCAGAGGAAGAAGCCGGAGCAGGATTAGATTTGCTGTAGGTGTTTAAATCATTGATTGGCGGTCTTTTTGGTGAAAAGTTGCAGGGGCAGCAAGCCTTTTGCTGTAAGGAGTATATGGTTTTGTCTAAATTCTGGCTGTGAATTGTGGTATGGGTTTGGATGACTTTAGTTTGGTGCTGGTTGTTTTGTTAGTATTTTGGAATCTTTGAGACTGTTTTTCTGTGGGTGTTTGAACATTGTAATTCTATTCTGAGGAATGGAACTGGGGTGGTGTCCCCTTCTGCAAAAAAAAAAAATCCACGTACGTTCAAATAATGAAAGTGATGATATTTATATAATGAAGTATGTTGATGGCTAAAATTCATTAAAAATATAATGATATTAGAAGTCATGGATTCATGTACATGCAAATACCATGCATAGTTAATTGGCCGGTTAGCGAATTGATTCGTTAAATGAATTGATTCATGTACATGGCTGCCTGTACCAGGTAAAAATCAGCCGAGTAGTTAGCAAATGGGTTAGGCCGGTCTGTAATCAAATGCAGCCCATGAAACAAGCCCATAGGGTCACGTACGACCATATATGGCCCTGCATGTACGTACGTCCAACTCCATGCACGGTTTAGCCAGCCAACTATCAAGCTAATTAGGGCCCAGTGAACGTCATAATTAGCTAGCCATATTACATCGTGCTTGCGGTTGTTGTTCCAGATGGATTCGTATGCGCGCATCGCGAGTCAAAATTTGAAACAAAGTCCCACGCTGCGCGACGCACTCAGTTGAGTTGAGCCCTAAACCCTAGATGACTCCGCGACGCACTCAGTTGAGTTGAGCAACTGCCATACGCGCCCCCACGTTCGCACGCAGCGTGTGGCTCATCCAGAAAACATGCTGCATACTAGCATATGAAACATGCATCCTCATATGCTTGATTGGTCCATTCACGAATCAAGGGAGTGTGAGGATGAAGTCCATACATACTCCAACATCCATCCCTTGTGCGCTTGATTGATCCGTTGATGAATCAAGGGAGTACAAGGGCAAAATTCCTTTCAGTCTGGAAGGAAGTCAGGGATGCTCCCGCTTTGGTGTCACAGGATTCTGATTCTATAGTGTGGATTTCTTCACCGACAGGTCGATACTCATCTTCATCAGCTTATCGTATGCAATTCATTGGGTCCTTCGCCGATCATCAATACGGAAGGATTTGGAAAGCCAGGGCGGCACCAAAATGTCGTTTTTTCGGTTGGCTAGCTATTCAGGACAGGATCCTAACGGCTGACAAGCTTGTTCGTCGGGGATGGCCAGCTCCGGATGTATGCGTCCTTTGTGAGCTTTCGCAAGAAACCGCCTCTCACCTTCTTTGGTCCTGCCCGTTTGCTAGACAGGTTTGGCACATCGTTCAAAAGCACTTGCTGATCACCGATGTCTCCACATTCCAAACTTCGCTCTTTGCTGTATGGTGGGATGATCGTACCGGTCCGGGGAAACTAAGAGCATTCGATGATGGAATAATCTTGCATACTATTTGGAGTATTTGGAATGAAAGAAACGGAAGAATTTTCAGAGATGCCAGTGCTTGGCCTTCGGATGTCGCGGCGGCCGCTTTGGGAGATTATAGGTTAAGGAACGCTGACGTGTAATTGGAGTTAGAGGGAGTGCGTCCCTACGTGCTTGTCGGTTGTTAATTGTTGATGTTTCCATAACTGTGTATTCCCTTCCTTATTGAATGAAAAGGCCTCTCGCCTATTCTTCAAAAAAAAAAATTCTTAAATGCATACTCAACCGGCGAGAGAAGGACGGGGAAAAGAGTTGGAAGCTCGCGGCCAAAAAGAAATTGAAGGCCAAAGAGTTGAGATGCTTAGAAACTGAAAGAAACGCTGCCAAAATCTCCTGTTGTGGGCGATTGAGAGCAGGAGAGAGCACTTCGGTTTGAAGCAAACAACATTACAAGGAAGAGGGTTTCTCAAAACGGATGCCCATTCAAATAAAAAATAGTTGCGTTTAATTAATCTGGATCGCACGCACATGCATCATGCATGTAGTTAATCACGTTGGTGATTTAAAAAAAAATTGGAGGTTAACTTGCTTTGCATTATGAAGCCAGTCATCATATATACGTGCTGTCCAAATGAAAAGAAGTATGCATGAGTCAAAATCTGATACAGTATTCGGTTAATAATGCTGCATAGACATGCATGTTTCTTTAAAATATAAAATTGCATCATATATGCATATATGTTTATGCGGCTAGCAAAAATGAGCCGTAAGTGCATGTGCATATGCACACATATGGCTAGGAAAATTAGCCAAATTAAACATGTACATGCCATATGATCATAGTTACATGCACAACAAAACATAATTGTGTAAGTCTAAATTATATTATGCACTAAGCGAAATATATACGCTTGATCTGTTGGGCAGTTCAAATCAAGGGCCATGGTTAAGCGCTTATAAAAAAAAGGGGGCGACTAGCCCACGGTATCCCGTCGGGAGCCCACCCCGACGGGATACCTCCCCTCCACTCGCGCGCGCCCTCCCCACCCCCGCCAGCCTCCTTCCTCGCGCGCCCTCCCCGCGTAATAACTTCGTATAGCATACATTATACGAAGTTATACGATCATGTGTTCTTTTCTTGTCTGTTAATTTCTTTGCCGATTTGCAGTAACAAGTTAGCACAACCAAACTCAAACAAGTTTAAGGTTGAAAGCATTTCTATGGTGGTCTCCATAATGTTCTGCTCTTTTTTTCACTATGGCCTTGTTCGTAATAGAATTTTGATTTTTATCCAACATAATTGAATTTTTTTACAATTGTTTAGTAAGATATTGCATCCTTGCTGAGTTAAAGATTGTATTATCTTCGTTGGACTGCTATCACTGAAGAATAAATAATCTTATTAAATTTGGAGCTGCATTTGTTATGTCCGGTCTACGATTAAAGCATTCCGGCGATTGTAATTTTTCATTTAGGACATGTAAATGGGGTCGCCTTAAGACGCTTTGGTCCATATGTGATGGCTTTGTTTTGTACAAGGACCATACCTTCGTGCCGACATCGCCCCCCCTTCGCGATTACTATTGTGGCCGACCACCGCGAGGCGGGACATGAGGGAGTGTAGAAGACACTTCATCGAGTTCGGGCGAATTTTATTATCCCATGGGCTCGTCAGCTCATTCAAGAGTTTATTTGCGACTAAGCGACTTGTCAACACAACAAGACGGAACACCTTCATCTAGGGGGCCTTCCTCAACCTGTTGACGTCCCCGGATCACCAAGACCCTAATCCCCTTACCAGCGAAGCACAAAGCACTCACCGGCGATCACTAGTTGAATCCTTTTCCTTGCGAAGGTAGATTCGCACCTTCACAAACTCCTGAGGCACGCCACACAAAGATCGGCGACTCACCGGCGACACCTAGTCGTCTAGGAGCCCTTCAAGCCTCCAAGAGTAACAAATGCGATGAAGAAAAGTAGGAATCGCTAAGTGCTCAAGAGTTGAATCTCTAATTCACGGAGCACTAGGGTTGCCTTGATCTCTCTAGATCTAGATCTCACAAGATGAACAAGAGAGAGACAAAGGTTAGGGTTCTTGAGAGAGATGAAAATGAATTAGGCTCAAATCAAGGTGTAATCAGAGTGAGTAACCTTTTGACAGGTATTAGAGAAGGCTTTAAATAGGGATTATCGAAAAGTAGCCGTTGCAGCAGTTAATCACGCGTCAGATGTTCAGACCCCGTCGGATGTTCCAACCCGCGTCGGATGTTCCGACCGAAGTTCCGATGGACCCCTTACTGGATGGCATGAAAAACTGGCAGACTGGATCACCATCGGATGTTTCGACCCTCGTTGGATGTTCTGATGGCATAGGTTTTGTATAGGGTGTATTTTGAGTGGAAAACTCACACGAACTTCGAGATACCTATTTTGAGCACTTAGGAACCTTTATATGCTTCTCCGTTGCATCCCTCTTTATAGTACGGCATCCCTAGGACTCAATAAATTAAGATTTACAAATAAATACTAGTCTTGATGCCTTCTTGCAAAATATCCACTTTTGAGGGGTACACCAACACATGTAAACATGCACCTCATGGATTTAACCTGTATAACATCTGTGCATAATTCTCCAATAGAAATATTAGCTCTATAATTGTCACTCATTAATCACCAAAATCACTTAGGGTCTAGATGCACTTTCAAGATTTGCTGAAGGCGTTTAAATCAATGTTTGGCTGTCTTTTTTGGGGAAAAGTTGCAGGGGCAGCAAAACTTTTACTGTAAGGAGTATATGTGTTGGTGATTGATAAGCGGTCCACCGGGAGATGGGCCTTGGGCTGATTCCATGTCAGACCACCGTACAGACAGAAGGCCACCCTTGGCCGTACCGAAGGAAGCGCCTAGCCCGTCGGGGCCTTCCCCGGGCTTGACCAGGTCAAAACCACGCCTTGGCAGGCGTTGCACGCCCCCCGGGCTAGCCCTAGCCCGGGAGACGTTCCCACGGACAGTCCGCCTGTCCATGGGCAGGTGGCGACGGCCGTTGCCACCCACTTTCTCCGACCTTGACCGGAAAGAACTGTACATCCCCGGGAACCCGTAGCCCGGGGGAAAGTACGCGGACAGCCTGGCTTGTCGTTTGCCCTCCTTGGCAGGCAGCGAACGTTTGTTACGCTACGCGACGCCCCCAACGGGCGGCGCGAGGCTGGCTCGGTCCAGTCAATGCCATTTCGGGGATAAAGGGAAAGTGGTTTCTCCCTAAAGAGGTTTCCCCTCCCCATATCAGCATCAAGACAGACACGCGTCCAGTACTAACCTGACCAGCTTCTCCCTGCAGGTTCGAGACCAGACAGAGTCCTGGAATGGGACAAGCACGTCGCTACTAAAGCAGAGACCGATGCGCGGGGCCCGCCGCATCAGCTTCGACCAACCCGCCGCGCCTATAAAAGGAGGATCCCTGAACATTCGTCGGGGGCCCCCGGATCGAATCCCGAATCAACCGCACCAACACTCAAGCCATACTCGTCTGAAGTTTCCTTAGCAGTAGCCTTAGCCTTTAGTCTCCACCGTTGTAAGCTCGGGATCGGTGCCTTTAAGCCCCGGTCTCGGCACCCTTGTACTGTTTTTCGCCATATAATCATCTAAGCTGGAGTAGAGCTATTACCCGGCAGTGGGGGCTCGAACCAGGGTAAATCGATCGTGTCTTCGTGGTTTGTGTCTCCTTCTTTCCTTCTTGCATTGTTTTCAGGACCTGTACCCAGATCGCCAAGTCGCGCCAGGCCTTGTCCGGGAAGACCGCGTGGCATGAGCCCCCGTTGGCTCAGCCGCCCCTTGGGCTGCTGGGAAGGGTTGTCGTTGGGCCTCACTCCAACTACAAATTCGTCTGCCGGTCCGTGGACCCGCTGCTCTTCAGGAGCGCGATTCCCAGACACCAGCAATATGTTTTTGTCTAAATTCTGGCTGTGAACTATGGTCTGGGTTTGGATGTCTTTAGAATGGTGCTGGTTGTTCTGTTAGCAATTTGGAAGCTTTGAGACTGTTTTATTTCTACGGGTGTTTGAACATTGTAATTCTATTCTAAGGAATGGAATTGGGGTTGTGTCCCCTTCTGCAAAAAAAAAAAAAGCAAAGCAATAATATAACAATTTTACTTCTTTGTAGTCGTCTACGTTCGCTCACTCACGCAGACGACCTTTTGCACCCATGCGCCCGCCGCTGACGCCGCTGCTCACCGCCGCCGATGTCGCCAGCTGCTGTGCCGCCGACGCCGATGTCACCCGCTGCTGTGCCGCCGACGCCGCTGCTCACCGCTAACGATGTCGCCAGCTGCTGCGGCGCCGACGCCGCTGCTAGCCTCCCTCCTCTTCCTCGGCAAGTGCGGCTCCGTGTGCGGCTGAGGGCTCGCAAACGCCGGGCCGCCCTGCTTGACGGCGCCGCCGTCGCCTGCTCCAACAGCCCGCCTTTCTCCCCATTGATCTGCTGTTTTTTACCCTCTTATTTGCTCGATCGGCAGCTTACAGAATTTTTTCACTTTTTTATATAGTTTTTTAATACTTCCGTATAGTGAAATTTCTGTACAATTGTACTGAAAAAAATCGCCTGCACTAAATGCAAAATGCAGGCACCCGCGTTAAAGTCGATCCCATAATATATATAGAGATGGATACTTATGTATAAAATCCAAGAAATCAATAAAGCGGAAGTTCACCACTATGTTTTGTGTTCCTGTCTTCTCTATATATGCATGATTGTTTATCTACGTCTTGAACTACACTTGATAGCAAGGTTTTACAACAAAAGGGACAAAATTTATATACCTCGCCACCTATCATTTTATAGCCGTCACATTCATGTTTACCCGTTTATTATCGCAAATACCATTGGTAATTTTTTTTTTAACCAATATAAATATTCCCAACAATTGTTAAAGAATAATAATAATAATAACAACAACAACAAATTGCAATGTTCTCAATCTACTTTTCTTTACTTATCATCTGTAATGTTTTATGTTAAAAAAATGATAGAAAAGTTTATGCATTCTATTTTAACACATTTCATCATAAAATATCCAACAAATTGAAGTATTGGATACTCGAAAACATTCGGGTTTTAGGTTTTTAAAAAATTTATATGCTAAAACATCAAAAAATGTAAGGTAAGGAATTCTCTCTGCTTTCTATGGTACCCTTTGGTACCATCGATCTCTGAAGCACCCCACTCTTCCATGACATCATATTTTTCTGCTAGTTTTCCCATTCTATGCACTATTAACTTTTCCCTGTGCTAGATGTATGAATAGACGGGTTTGCCCTTGACTATTACTATAGCAAAAAAGGCTAATGTTTTAAAGACCGCAGAAAAGTTGTCAAAATGTGAAAAAAAAAACTACAAGTTTAGAAATATGTGTGGAACTCAAATATGAAATTGATATAAATTTTTAATATATTTTAAAATAAATGATACACAGTGCACTACTAAGCCAATAGAATCATCATCGAGGTAGTACATCAGACTTAAAACTAGTCGATATAATAAACTAGCAAGTAAACAAATGATAAACTATCTGACGGCTGGTCCTAACGCGAGTAGCCAATACAAAGTGAAATCAAGAAAGAGGATCAAATTAAATCGATACAACACTTATCTAGGATGTACCCGAAAGCCAATCGAAAGACGATGTATAACAAGTCAATCGAAATCAAGAATATGACGAAACTACTAAGGTCTAATACAATGAAAGTACACGACAATATAAAGGATATATAAGAGTAGATTTGCATTGATCAGATGCTTACACAACCAAAAGCCAAGTGTTTATACGGAGGGCCGATGCGTTTCAAATACGACGTGTTCGACGCAAACTTGTTACAATACGATCCAATTAGATCCTACATCCGATCCGAACCTCCTGTCATTTCCTTGTCCAGACGGACCTGTCATTGCCTACTTTAGTTCCTTCTATACTTGGGTAGTATGGCCCTTTTTTTTGTTTTGCCTAATCCGACTTACAGAACTTATTAGAACATTGGTTATTGTGCAAATTTGAGTGCCAACAGTATGTACAAAGCGGACCTAAACAAAATGACCAAAAGTTTTTGAAATCTACGAGATTTCGTTTATCTTTTGTGGGGAATCTACAAATTTTCGGTGATACATGAGTTATTTAGGTTAGACCCACCAGAACTTCTAAAAGAAACCATATCCATCAGCAACATTGATTATAGTCGATAACCACCAAAATTTCGGTGAAACCATTTCCCTCAGCATGATAGGCTTCAAAATCATGAGCACCTTTGCTCCAAAAAAAAAAAAACACTGGCCCCGTGCCTTCTTCGTGACTACCGTTGGGAGCTAGAAGGGCTCATTCGACGTCGCCTGCTGCTGCATGAGTCAGCAGGTGAAGCTCAGCACTCAACACATCTCGTCGGGCGAGGCGCTGCCGATGAATCCAATCCAGGGGTCTTCGTCGCACTCTGCTGCCTCCGCATCGCCCTGCTCCCATGGGCCCATGACCATCATCAGTCAGGTACAATGCTTGCCCTCATCAGACATTGGCCACGAATCCGGGCAAGCGGCCCACTCGTAAGAAAGGCCTCGTCCTTTTCATCTTAAAATTAAAAATTTTAATTTAAAAAAGATACGGTCTCTCGAAGTCTTAAATAATTTAAAAATTCTGAAAAACATATTTTCGTAATTCTAAGAAGTATTTAAAACAAAAATGCTACAGATTACTATATCGTTTAATTTATATAAAAATAACAAATTTTTATTTAATTTAATTTAAACTGAAAAGAACTATGCCCAAATTTCTCTATTGGAGCAGTCGATCAAGGTTATTGTCGTGCAAATTGATAAGGAAAGAAAACAGCTCAATTATGCCAGGGGAAACCAAACAACAGTAATGTTAAGAACACCACAAGAAAACTGTGCTTGTAAAGGATACAAGATATCAGATGAAACGTTACTGGCATCAATATAAAGCCGCGACTGACTGACTGTAGAGGTCCAAACACTCGGTATTTCTTCGTTTTAACTTCCACATGAGTAACCTCAAATAAATATTGGTAAAATAGAAACGGAGCATTGATCGTATGTATCTAAGTTTTACAGCACCAAGTTTCAACGTTACCCAAAGCTGACCTATTCGCCTTCATACGATAGCTTTTTCAACCTCAGTCTGTCAGGCAGGTGGTCTCCATTCTCCATTGACAACAAAATTCATCCAATGAAGGACGAACACATGGTGGCTACGAAATTTATGTATCGGATTCCTGTGGATCATATCAGTCACTATTTCCAATTTTACAACAATGCTACATCTGTGGCTCAATCCGCCAACATGACTCCACTTTACTTCTCTGCATTTTCTTCCTTTGGCAGCTCCTTCGTTGGTGTCATGTTACTCAGTTCATTATCAACTACTGAACTGGTAGTAGATGCTCCATCAGCAGGTGAAACTGGGGTCGACCTGCCTGAGTTGGATCCCAAGTATTGTCCTGTCGATTGCTTTGATGTGTTCAGTGCATGACAATGAGGGCAATAGTATGTAATATGTGGGTAATCTTCCTTCCTCGCCAAGCCTGCATATTAGTATATTTGGTAATGCATCCTTCTTTTAATGCAATAAGTTAAAAAGGTCAAAAACAGCTACTCCCTATGTCCCACAAAGAGTGCATTTCTAGCATTCAAAATTTATCCAACAAAGAATATATTTGTAACTTTTGGACCATCTAAATAGGTCCATTTGGTTGATTAATTGCTTGTTTTTCCCCTTTTCAAGGTGCATGCACATTTAGTTGCCTGATTTTTTTCCTTTCCAAGGTGCATGCACATTTAATTGCCTGGTTTTTTCCTTTCCAAGGTACATGTGTATGGTTGTTAACAGCTTTAATTAGGCGCAGCAAGGTCATTTCCCGTGGCTACTAATCTGTCTAAAAAATCCTAAAAATGCACTCATTGTGGGACTGAGGGAGTATGTTTTTTGGACATACCATTGTGCATATGGCAATTGCCACATATCAAAGCGTATGATTGTGATGGGTCCTCCCCCACTAGCAAAGCAGCAATTTTTGCAATCCACCCACTATCACTTGCCCCTGAGCCTTGATAATGTTCTACCACCATTGGATGCTGGGCAGTTCCCCGACCAGCAGTAACAGTTGGACTGGATTCAGCCCCCTGTGCTAAAGTATGAGCAGCTGTGGTACTTTCAGTCCTGCTCCCACTTGCATGGGGTTGTTTCCTGTTTCTCAGCCCATCCGTTGGTAATATTTCAGCGTCATTGCTCCTACCCACTGCTGCATCCAGTTTTGGATCTTCCTCGACATGTATTTTCAAGCCAGTCTCCGCTCCCAGCTTAGATGCCAAAACTGAAGCTGCAGCAGCCTTTGCAGCTGGATCAAGATCATATTTCTACACATGCTCAAGATAGAGTACACCTTGTCATTATTAAGTATTGGTGTGGCAAGTGACACGATAAAATTTGATTCCGAGTACTCAATACTGAATGTTGTAGCTTGAGTAATGGATTACCTGAATAAGTTGTTGGGTAAGGTAATAATTTGTTCTTTCTTTCAACTCATCGATCTTAGCTTTCCTCTCAGCCCTCAACTTTTCTAATACCTTCTGGTCTTTCCGATCAACTGTAAGCAGATATGAGAAGAAAACCATTTAGGTGCGCTAACAAGATATTCTTAATATTGGATAAGATTGCCATAGCAGTATATAAAATAGCAAGATAATTCAGTGCCAAGAGCCTACTAGAGGAGAGAATGTTGTCCACTGACATTTGAACAGCAGAACAATCATGCAAATTTGTGCCAACACGATGCAAACTTCTGAACCTTCAAGTGTCAAACAACTATGCGGCTACTATTACTTGTTAATCCCTTTGTTCATAGATACAGCAGTTATGCCAAGTACGGTGCAAACAATGTGCCAAATATATGGTGATTGTACAACAGAAGAAAAGATGATTAAATTTTCAATAAACTTGACAATAAAAAGCAAGAATGATTCTTACTTTCATTTCCTCCTGGTTGTAAGAAATACATTTCTCTCAATTTTAGGAAAAGTGGGAATCAGGTTAATAACAGGCTCCTTTCTCAAAGAAATTGTTTGTGCTTTACACAAGCCCCCAAACAATTCAAGATGGATTTTGACTTTAAATTTCAGAATGTCTGTGTTATAATACATTACTGCAGGACATGCAAATTTTAGAAAAGGAACATAAAAAACAGAAGGAAACCAAACATCCCAGATAAGATTGCACAAAAACAGAAGTGCAAAGACTGGTATTGTCAGTTTTAAACTAGAAGCACTCCATATATATAGATATACAGAAAACAACGTGATTTATACTTGATGAAACTGCAGCATGAATATAGTTCAAACAAATTCATTGGAGATACCAAAAAAGCAGGAAATACTGAAAATAATAATCTGCTTGAATTCTTACAGATAGTTTGAATTTATTATTAATAAATAGAATAGAAATCACATGTTCTGCTAGGTGTTTCAAGGTACTTACACATCCTTGTGAGGTTTACAACTGTTGAATAGATCACAGAAGATAGAGCAGGCAAAACAAACATAGGCAGCACCCGAATTGCTCTCATTTGCCAAGTTAGATACTCATTTCTCGTCATCATGATAGCATAAGTAACAGCCACCACCTGAAAACACAACAAAAATAAATGGAAAGACATTGCTTGCACATGCCATGCAGAAAAAAAAGGTCACTACTGTTCTCAAGTAAATACAAACTGCATCGTATGCAGCACACCAACCGGAAAAGGGGTTGGAGAAGATAAGTGTCACAGACAAGAGTATTTATATTTAGCGGATGTTCGCCAGAAGATTTAGAATGCATTACTCATGGTCCATAACTCTTTGAAACACACAACAGCATATATTTCACGTATGCTATTCCTGGTAAATCTAATCCCTACAATGCAAAAATCAATCATTCACATAACTAAATGAGCACGGTAAGATATAAAATCACATGAAGATCCCAAAACAAGTCACTCACACTGCAGATTGACAGAAAAAACAACTGCATTCCTTTCATTGATACTCGAATAAATAAAAATGTCCAGCATGCCTACAATTCTCTGAATCAAAATCTCGAATACAGCAAGTGAAACTAGACATTAGTTTTGTAAAGTAAGAAGAATTCAGTGTAAATGACATTTGTTCGCTAGTAGTCAGTAACTACAAAAGGAAATCAAGAATCACAATCCATTCATGACAGAATAATTTCCCAAAGAATCTAGGCATGCGAACCTTCCATATCATATGAGAATCTGCTCTATGCCTCGCTAGTGATCTGATTGTACCATAGTAAAACATAGCAAATCTTTCATATTCCGGATGTAACCGTTGTCCATTCATCATAAAACGGAAACAGAGTAGCATATAACACTACAAGCGGCATGTTGTGTTCTCTAGCAGACTACCAACAGTCCACTCCCGCAAACTCATCTCAAGCATCACAGCAATAAAACACGAAAACACTAAAAAAAATCTGCGAAGATTGATCACCGAAACCAACATAATAGACAGCGAAATCTCCTGGTTTAACGATTCAAATCACCACGAATCCAGGCACGGGCACACCCACAGCGGCAAGCACAGCCCGCACCACCACTAGATCATCCGAAGCAGTACAGCTACAGGATCCTCGTCTAAAACAAAAGGAAAGGGAAAAAGGAGAGGAGAGGAGAGGAGATTCGAACCTCGGCGAGGACGGAGAGGACGATAAGGTTGCGGACAGCGCGGCGGGAGAACTGCGTCCGGCTGCGCATCCGCGCGTGCACGGTGGCCTCCTCCTTGGACAGGTACTGCAGCCGCTTCTCGTAGTCCTCGCGCCCGCCGAACAGCGCGCGCCACATCCTCGCCAGCAGCCCGCGCCCTCTCTTTGCCTCCTCCTTCCCCTTCCCCTCCGACGCCTCGGGCGCCACCGCCTCCGGCGAGGGGGAAGCCATGATCGCCGGGCAGGGCCGGCCGGATCCGCGCGCCCCGGGATCCGGTAGGAGGGCAACGCGGCGGTGGCCTCCGCGCCGCCTGCCTCCGTACGCGACGCCGAGGGGGTTTGGGTCTCCCTCTCGAGACGGGGAAAATGGACAGAGCTCTCGGCGCTGTGCCTGTAACCCCCCGGTGATTTGGCGTCCGAAAGAGAGAGGAGAGAGAAACGAGCAGCGAAAAGGCTCGGTCACGCGTGCAACCCACGAACGGGCTCGTGGCTCTTTTCCGTATTCGCTCGGACCGGCTCTGACCTGCCGGTCAACGGCCTGGATTGGATGGCCTCCAGCCCATCAGATCAGAACGGTACAAATTTCCCACATCCAGATTTTTTTAATAGAAAACAATTTGCAGTTTACGTGAGTACGTATGTCATCTTCGTCCACCTCATTTGTTTGCGTGCTAGCGGTGAGCGCGCGCTAGGACCGATGCGGGCTGTGTCATTGCTTGGATGGCGTAGACTTTGTATCTAGATATCACGTAGGCTTTATGTAAAATTGTTGGAGAGCTTGTATTCTATATATCATGTAGAATCCAGTGGCCAAAATAAAATTCCACAGTAGTTGTCATCATTTCATTCAGAATTTATATGAACTAAATATACAGGTCCATGTTCAACAGCAAAATGTAAGGAACAGATTGTAGGAACAACAGAAAATGTGGCAGCCTAGATCATGGCAAAACAAACTAAAATGCATGTAAAACTAAGAAAGAAAACCATCAATAGCCTTCAGTCCTAATACAGCATGATCAATAGCAGAGATCTCGAATAGTTGCAACATCCTTCAAGTCCTGTAGAGCATGGACATCTACATGAGCCCCGCCTGTTTAGAAATTATATATAATCAGGATTGGGAGAAAAACAAAGCTCAGACATTCATGACATTTTTATGAGTACCTGTCCTCATTGGCATGGAGTTTCCAGTGCAATCATCCCACAGGCAAACAAACTCTTCAAAAAGATTACTTTTTTGTTTTTGAAAGGACGATGGGCAGCACGATGCATTCAACAACTATGGCCTAACAAAAATCACAGATATTAGGGTTGAATAACAACATCAATGGAAAAATGTCAAAAGGGACAAACTATGAGAAGCAGGCAGCAAAATTTGTGAAAGAGAAATAAGTGGACAGAGTGTATTATGGCATGCTGATTTTCTGAATGAGCAACCCTGAAACAATGATCCTAACAGGGAAAACTCTAATCACAAAAGTCCAGGCTATCTTTAGATACTGTTGGAATAAAGAATCGGACAGGATGGAGGCTCCTCATGTGTTCCTACACATTTTAAGCCAAAGCACGTTCAAAATTATTTATGAACCCCAACAAAATAAAAATAGATGACAATCCTGCACCTTAATTACACCAGCTTTAAAAGTAACATTGCAAGTCACAATTCGTCGCACCAAATTGAAAAAGAAATGCAGCAGAATGGTAATACCGACCTATACGTGGGCTTTGGAAAAAAAAAACTGCATGAAGCAAACTAAATGCGCTAGTCAAATAAATAGTGAGGAATGAGGCAAAGAGGAAAGAATTTGCTAAATTCGTCCACCTGCATGGCACAAAATATTCGCAGGCATAAGAACTTTTAAGCAAATAACACAACAGGATACTATCTATGTAGTAGACTATTGAAGAATATGACATAGGTTTTAACCATTATTACATATAGAAGGAAAATTTAAAGCTATTCACAAAAAAGTAGGTCATCTAAGACTATCTGGAATGCGAGGAAAATAGGGAAGGTAAAATATCTTAGGAAAAAGTAGGCATTAATGCGAATATTGATGTTCAACCATGGAAATTAAAAACACTATTATTTAGCCCAGCAGATGCTTAGATATATAGATAACCGGGCATAGTACCGAACATTACAGATAATGAACTAAACTCCACGCCCAAGAGCAGGCAACAATGGGTGGCCTAGGATGGATTAATATATGTTCATGATCCACTAAACATAAATCATCGTATATCCATAGGAAATATCTTTTACATGTGTGAGAGAAAAGGTTGTAGAAAAAAGAAATTAATCTGTCTATTTACCTATGCATCCAGTAAGTTCCACAAACAGATAACAGGGGAAAAAACTAATGATTGATATAATATAACTAAGTATGCCTTATAATTAATTATATCTATTATAAGGAATATTGAGTATTGTATTTTTTAATTTTGTAAAATAAAGTTTCTTATATCTATAGAACACCATAAATAGAAAAGATTCTGAGCACTAACATAAGAAGCATAGCCCAATGCACTAAAGAATTAGTTCCAAAAAACATAGCAGTTAAAAGTAGGCAGTAGACTTGTAGAGCCATAGTGCATTTTTTTATTTGTTAGGCTATGAACATGCATATCCTTTAAAAAAAATAAACATCCGAAGTTAGGACAGGTGCAGTTGAGCACTCATATTTCGGTCATTTAGACCGGGTCCGACAGAGAGGCACCGCCGGTGTGGGGAGGGGCGGCGGTCGTGGAGGACGGCCAGCGCAGCACCAGCTAGAGGAGCGGGGCGGCGAAAGGCCGGGCAGGAGATGCGCCGCCGCCGGCTGGTAGAGAGGGCGGCGGAGATGGCGCCGACGACCGGGGGGATAGAACGGCGGCGGCTAGGAGAGAGGGCCATTGCAGCGGCTACCAACAGATGGGTGGAGGCGGATGTGGACCTGGCGTGACGATGGGGGGAGGCAGAGGCTAGAGGCGGGGCGACGGGGAGAGCCAGAGGATGGAGCCTGGAGGAGGAGGCGCCACCGGAAGGAGCACCGAGGCAGCGGCGGACGGCGGCGTCGGCCTGGAGAAGGAATTGGAGCGCACCGATGCAAAAGGAAAAAAGGTAGCGCGAGGGTGTGCGGTGTAGGCAGGAGGCGTGGCCCTCGCTATCCCGCGAAGGCAGGTGGGGGCAGAGCGACGTGACCAAACTAAGGCCACGGAAGCCGCCGCTTCTCTGAGACCGTGCGATGAGTGTCGGACGGTTGACGCATTTTTGGGTGACGTGGCCACCGGAGGAGGATGGAAGCAGCGTGGCCATGCCCAGCTTCTTGGCCTGGTATGGGGTATGAAGAATACTTATATTCAGGTTGGTTCAGCTTAATGCTAAGCTAAAAATTTTAAAAATAATATATCTGTCAAAATTAACACGTTTATTTATATTATTTTTAAAGAGCACGGTAAACTAAACCAAACTAAAGGTCTTGTTCTTTTCAGCGTATCGTATCGTTGCGTATTACTGTAGCAAATTTTGTTATTTTTATATAGCCTAAATGTCGTGATAATTCGTAACGATTTTTTCGTGGCTTTTAGTAGTCCTTTCAAAGATTGTAAAACTATTTTTAAATTATTTTTTAATAATATTTACACCTCTTTTCGAGGGCTCTTAAATTTGCTACAGTATTACGCCAACGCAACGATACGCTGAAAAGAACAAGGCCAAAATATGGTCAAAGGAGATCCGTCATCATCGGTTGCATTCAAAAAATGTCTGGCTTTACTTGTTGAAATATTAATTTTGTTCTCATAAAACATCTTATTTTCAACAAATTTTTTCATGTTTCATTAGTTATTTTTAGCACATTCAATAGTTCTTTTGATAACAATGATCAATCATGTTTTATCAATTCCATCAATAAAGTCATGTCTTAACAGGCATTAACAAATGCTCCGACAACGCATTGTATACTATATCTATGTTTTTGGGAAAAAAAAAAGCATATATACGAAACAAGCATACGATAGTAAATGTCAAACCTGTTGTAGATGACCATAAGGCGATCTACGAGCAATGTTTATCCTAATTTGAATAAAAAGATAAACGGAAAGGGAGGCGATCTACGTAGCAATGTTTGCACTAGCAGCGTAGCATGTGCATATCTGGCCTTTGTCTAGACGCATGAGCTAGTCAACACGCGTAGCATAGAGCAGCAGACGGGTGAGCAGATGAGCCCAAGTCGGGCCACCTGCTCCGATGATCCGATCTAGCGGCGCCGGGCTGGCAATGGGGTCGGAGGCAGCCCACGCGTCGTCTCCATCATGCCTCCATGTTTCTTCCATCGATGTTGCCGCCGCATTAAAATTAAGAAAATCCCCCACAGGCCACGACCCACCCAACCAGACGGACATGTTCGGAAAACTAGACGGTCATTGGACTTTTCAATTCTGTCTGTACACACGCTGAGCTGCTGACCATCCAAACACAGGTCAATTCTCAGTGGGAGAGCTAGCACAGGCTGCTTGCGATACCAGGGCCTTATTCCAGATTAAATTAAATTAAATTAAAATTTATTATTTTTGTATAAGCCAAATGATGTAATATTTTGTAGTCATTTTTGTGGAAATTTAAATGTTCCTTCTTAAATTTTGTAAATAATTTTTCATAATTTTTCATAATTTTTTAACTCTTTAAAACTTTTTTTAGGGGTTACAAATTTGCTACAGTAAAAAAGCAACTCAACTTTAATCTGAAACAGACAAGGCCTAGGTAAAATTGATGCTTCATTTGTCGAAACCATTCCGTGATGCCTGATGGCACTTTCAATTATCAAAATTACTCCATTTATCTATTTTACAAGATGTATTTTAATTTAGAAAAGTCAAATTTTATGTACTTTTGATCAACAACTAGTAAAATTATACAGATAATTTAGGTGCAAATTTTGTGCCAATACGTTTGTACTTGAAATTGCTTTTTCATACCAATGCTATTTTGTGGCAACTAAGAGAGAAAAGGAGAAATTTTACTGTCAAAATCTACCTTGAAGACTTTCTCAAGTCAAAATATGCACTATAAAAATAGACAGAAAGATTAGTTTTTAATGAAATGGTATATTTTTATATAACAATGTTTAGAGGTGGATCTATGATAAAGTATTGTCAGGGTCATTGGGTCATTGCAAGCCCAAACACACTAGTTTTTAGAGCATTCCCAACTGGGGAGCTGTCAATGCGGCCAGCATCATGCGCGCGCAGGCGGTAGCAAAATTCAAACGTTGTTGTGTTTGCGCAGGCAGGCAGGCGAGCTGTCGGGCGGGCGTGCGAGAAGCTACGCGAGCAGTTACGTGTGATGCAGGCGCGGATGGTGACCCTGCTGCTTATACTCTTAGCTTGTAGGATAAATTTCCATGCTCATACACTAATTAGATACTAATAAATCACGTGAGTTTGTTTTAAACTCACGTGAGTAGATCGAGAAGGCTCCGGGGTCACTTGACCCTGATGCGAATGCCATAGATCTACCTTTGATATATATTTTCTCTATTTTAATTTAGGAAAAAGTGCCAACTTGGTCCGTCAACTATGGTGGTTGTGCTAATTAGTCCCTAGGGTCAAATACCGCTTTAAGATGGTCCTCAAACTATCAAAACCGTGTGATAATAGTCCTTTGACCAGTCAAAACCTGGTTTGGACTTGTTTCTCGTGACTTGGAGGAACACGTGTCAATTTTTTTTCTGGTTTAAGGGCTCACGCTGGTGTTTATGGCGAACCCGACCCGTTAAGCACCCCATTCCCGCCTTCCCCCTCGCCTTGCATCAGCTCTCAGCTAGGGTTTCCCCTGTCTCCCGCCGCATCCCCTAATCGCCCCCAGCGCGCTGCTCATGCCTGGGATCTGAAGTTGACGGAGGCCCAAAGTGGAAGCTTCACATTGGTGATCGGTTAGTGAAGAAATCTTCTCTCTTTGCAAATCCTTCTCGATCAGTTTTTCACGAATGATTCGGTTCGTGTGATGCTTCGGTTCTTGATGTCGCATTCTTTGAAATGTAGGCTTGAAATGGATGTTGTTGACACGCTTCCGGTTAGGTTTTACTTTGATGGCCAGTTTGTCAACTGTGGTAGATCGATTGTGTACTGCGGTGGGTTTGAAGGCATGTCTTACATCGATAGGGATAATGTTTCATTGCCTGAAATTAAAGGACATCTGAAGGATCACACTCAGGATGTAGAAGATTGCATGCTGCATTGGTTGTTCCCTGGGATGAATCTATCAACGGGTCTTAGGGTTTTGACAGATGACAAAACATGCCAGTTTATGGCTGATTGCATATCTGAAGGGGGTGTTGCTGACATATATGTGGAGTCTATGATAGGACAAGGAAGGGACAGTGAGGGAGATGAAGAGGAAAGTAGTGACTAGGAGGATGAATTTCAGGCTAGGGATGTGCAAAGGGATAGGGATCTGCAATCAAAGAGGAAATTTTATGAGGGATTGTCTGATGTGCAAAGAGATAGGGATCTTCAATCAAAGAGGCAGGTAGTTGTTGCTTCAAGGAAAGGAAAGGAACCAATTCTAAGTGAAAACTCAAGCTCTGACAGTAGAGGCGATGCTGAAAGTTCTTAGGATGATGAGGAAGTAGCAGAGGCAAGGGCTAATTACGTAAGTTTTAAAAAGAAACTAAAGGATGATGAGGACAAGGATGATGAGACAGACACCTCATACTTCGGTTCAAGTGAGTCTGAGGATAGCTATGAGGTATGTGAAGATGGTGAAGTGCTGAGAAAGAAACCTAGGCACCCTAGGTTTGACAGGAGGGCAATAGTTCCAAAATTTGAACTTGGGATGACCTTCAGTGATAAGCAGGATTTCAAGGAAGCTGTTGAGGCCTATGGCATTGCAAATAGGCATGTCATTAAATTTGTGAAAAATGATAAAGTTAGGGTAAGGGCAAAATGTGACTGGCCTAACTATCCATGGCTCATCCTTCTGTCCAAGAGCAGCAAGCTAGATGGCTGGCAAGTTCAATCATTTACTGATCAGCACACTTGCCCTCCTAGAAGGGACAACAAAATGGTCACTTCCAGAAGTATAGCCAAACAGTTTGAGAATACTATCATGTCCAACCCAAAGTGGAAAATTGAACACATGAAGCAGACTATTCAAGAACAGTTCAATGCAGATGTGAGACTAGATAATTGTAAAAAAGCAAAGTCTTTGGTGATGAAAAAGCAACTGTTTGACACAAAAGAGGAATATGGGAAAGCTCAAGGATTACATCAATGAGTCAGCCTTCTGCCATGCACTTTACAATGGCCAAGACTCATTTGAGGTAACCCATAGGGAGCACAGGTTTAAAGTGGACCTAGAAGAAAAGATATGCTCTTGCAGGTTCTGGGATTTATCTGGAATTCCATGTCCCCATGCAATTTCTTGCATATATTGGAGGACAAACACTCTAGATGAGTTCATTGCCCTTTACTATTTAATTGAACAGTACAAAGAACATATGAACATTGTATGGAACCAGTGGAAGGTATGCTTTGTTGGCCTACATCTGACAGGCCAAGACCAAGAGCACCCAAGAATGTTAGGATGCCAGGAAGGCCTACGAAGGAGAGGAGAAGGGAAGCTGGAGAGAAGCCCAAGTCAGGCAAGATGTCTAGAGTTGGTATCAAAAATAGGTGTAGCCAATGCAAGCAAGTAGGCCATAATAAAAGCAAGTGTACTAATGGATCATTCCAATCAGGAAGTGAGCCTACAAATACTCAAAGGACCTCTGACTTAATGGTAACTTGTGTTATTGATTTATACCTCTGACTCAATGTGTTATTGATTTATAGCTCTAGTTAATAATTTGTATTGCATTTGTAGGCTGTTCTGCATAATTCACAGTAAAGCTCAACCAAAGAGATAAATCCTACTAGGACAGAGAGGGCAGGCAGTAGTACTAGACCTGTGAGTTCATTCCTATTCCTTTTCTTCCTTACAACAAATAGATCCTTCAGAGGCTCATAATCATTTAATTATTTCTAGGAAGGAATGCCACAAAAGAGGAATGTCTCAAAGTCCAAACACAAATCAACCTTACCCGTTGTGAATAGCAGCACATATACCTCCTTCCAGGGTTTATATCGCTCCATGAGATCCATTGCGCCGCTTTCTTCCCACAATGGCACCACACCTCGGGCTCGTATTGAAGCGGACCTTCTCGATAAGGGATGGGCGACGAAGATATCTTCCTCCCGCCGGCAATCCGGTGAGACGACGATGGATTCCAATGCGATGAGCTTCCTGTGCTACTCCCCATTCCAATCCGAGCGAGCGCTAGTTTAACCCTAAATCGGGAGCAGAGGAGGATGCGAGAGAGAGAGAGGATGCGGGAGAAAGGATAACGGGTGCGCTTAACGGGTCGGGTTAAAGAGAGAGAGGGGAAAGGGAGGGCCCACGTCGAAGCCGCGTGTCAACAATCCCGTGCGCCCACGTCGGCATAACGAGGCCAAGTCATGAGAAACAAGTCCAAACCAGGTTTTGACTGGTCAAAGGACTATTATCGCACGGTTTTGATAGTTTGAGGACCATCTTAAAGTGGTATTTGATCCTAGGGACTAATTAGCACAACCACCATAGTTGAGGGACCAAGTTGGCACTTTTTCCTTTAATTTATAAGGTTCTTTGGCATTTTCTTTTTATTTATGCTATTGTACGATGCTTGGAAATTTTGAAAGTTACTAAAATTAAATAAAGTATTAGAAAAAGGTATGAGCTCATGAATTACCATTTCCTCAAGTAAACAATTTAGTTCTGATTTCGCAAATTTTTTATATGAAACTGCATGTACCACTTCGGTAAAAATTATAGTCCACGTGTAAAAGGGACACCAATGAATTGAGGACCAAATTTATCTAGAATTGCTCTTTATGGACAAAACCAATCTATGACTATAATTTTAGTTAGTTTTTCTTGTTTCTTAAAACTTTCTTGACCTAGCTTCGTGATAATAAAAAATGAACAAAAAATAAATCATATTTTCAATAAAAGTTAAGCCACTTCAAATATTCTATTAATCAAGTATAATTAGGTCATGTTCTTTTGAACTAATCTGAACGGCTGAAATGACTGAATTTCGAGAGCTTATTGAGGTACTCTAGATATTCGGATCCATTTCGTTTGACTTGTTTTTTAAAGCGTCATAGAAAAAAACAGACAAAAAACTCATATCATTTGTATTTTCAAAACATAGATAAGTCGTTAAAGTGTTAAGCCGTTAAGCTAAAAAAAAAAGGGTCTTAGAGCATGAGCAGCAGGCCCTGGAAATCAGCCTCTACTTCAAAATTTTTTGAACCAAACCGGCGGGGAAGCACGCAGAGAAGAGAGCAGCGAAGCACTGCACGGGTTACCGTAGTAGGTTACTGTAGCGATGCCGGTCCATTTGATGCCCCTGCTGGGGATGCTCTTAGTATGTTTAATAGTGCCCATGTCAATTGGCACAGACGTTAAAAAAACTCTTAGGAACACGTTATCAATTTTAACCAGAAGATGCAAGACGTGCAGCATCGACAAAGCACACTTTTCCTCGTTATCTTTCAGAGTATCTCTCGGTAGCGCACAAGCTACGGCAGTGTGCGGTGTGCCAGTGTATAGTCCCGGGTTTTCTCCTTATCTTTTTATAGCGAAACTGGACAGAAGTGGAAGGTCTTGACAAGCATCCGAGGGGAAGGGAAACCGAGATTTCCTGTTTGGTTGGTGCCACACCTTGCCTAACCACACCTTAGGCAAGTGTGGCAAGCCACACTTTTGTGGCTCAAAAAATCAGCGCCACACCTTAGGCAAAGTGTGGTAAAAAAAATCAGTCTATGACGTGTGGGTCCTGTGGTTAAGAAAGTGTGGCAAGCTACAGTTGTGACGCAAACCAAACACCAGACATAAAAACTGTGGCACGCCTAACCTTAGTTGTGGCAAATTTGGCAGCAAACCAAATAGGCCCGCAGTTTTCAGCCCAACATTCTGCAGAGCCCAACAACTGATCCCCGCAGGCCTAATAGATAGTCACAGGTTCACAGCCAACTCCCATGACCTGGACTGACCTTTGCTATATTTTTTTTATTAATTTTTTGTCATCAACAACAGCAGCTCTCTTTAAAAGAATTATATAAGAATTGGAGAGTGAACCCCTTTTTGAAAGGAATGGAGGATCCTTGCTGAAGTGAATGGTGAAGAAAATCTATCGGAGCAGTCGGAGAGAACCATAATCCCTTTGTGAAGGAAAATGGAAGTGAAAGGAATACCGCTGGGATAGTCTTACGTACAGTCTCCCCTTGCATTGATGACTAAACCAGGTCTTGGCGCCTAGCTAGGTAGGATGAAATATGAGAGAGAAAAGTGTGTTGCTATGGAGTCTTTGTTTAGGTAATATACCTTTGGACATTATTTAAACAAAAGCTTAGATATTCTTGTATCTGTCAGATGTTTATTATTCTAATCCATATCCATATCCATATCCATATTCAAAATAAAACTATTTGTGCCCGAGAAAACCATTAAAATTCATATTTGAATCGATTCAGTCAATCGAAAAAAATATCCACTCCGGTTTCATCCCTAGCAACCACCAACACATGATACCACTCCGCATGATAAGGAGGATGCTGGATCCATAGCTTAAATAAGGTAGACCATTTCTAAACACCTTGACTTGTAAAACCATCTTTTATTTTGAAACTATTATTTAATGTTTCAAAAACAAGCATAACAAAGCGAACATACTTTTTCAAACTACTCCTCAAAACTCTTTGTTTTTTAATTAGTAAATAAGCCATTTCGGTAAACTAGCACAACCCATGAGAACAAGGCCTATGGAGGCCAGAGATGCACTGGATGGACGACTTGCAACATATTCTATGTAGCTTTTTCCTTAAATAATTATATAATTTTATTTATTTTCAATGATTTGACTTTATATGCCATTTTCAACAATCTTGAAGCTATAAATTAATTGATTTTCTGTTTTCTGTTTTCAAAACCACAGGCCCAAGTGGTAAATTCAGTTTGATTATGTAATTTTAGCATGCAGAACACACCCCTCTTCTTTTTGGTTTAAAGGCAGATTAAAAGATACATCGTTAAAATTTGTCATTTTTTTATAAGTCATGTCTCCTAACACTTCGTACTAATTTTGTAGGTTTTTAGTGATTTTTCTAAAAGATAGTAAAATTATTTTTAATATATTTTTAACCTTTTCTGACCGCTTTTTGAAAACTAGTTTTTTAACGAACCTTTGCCGCCGAGATATGTGGTTCTGTCACTTCCAGCCCATCTGAAGATATGACCCAGCCAAGGCTACGAGGATAGGCACAAACTTCCACAGGCGACAAATACACGTACCTTCATCTTTGGCCTTGTCCTTTATAGCTTAAATTAAAACTAAAAGGGTAACCAGTTTCGTATCTCGAGCTGCCCCTAGGTGTCTCAGAGCGAAACCGCCACCGTCCAAGCGCTCCTACCGATGCCTCCCACGGCTGGGTGCTTCCCTCCCCTTCCTCTCTCTATCTTCTCTTCAGCCCTCCCCCCTCTCCTTCGGTGGTAGATGCATGGTGTGCAAATCTGGTATGGTTCGGCAAACTCGAGATGACTAGATCCGGCGACAGCGCGTCTGGATCCGGTGGGCGTGCTCGGATCCGGCACGGCGATGGTTCTAGCTATGCTAGCGGTTGGGTGGGGGCTCAGTTGTTGGCCGATGCTAAGCAGGTTGTGGCAGGCCGCTGTAGCGGCTGCTTCGTCGATGTTTAAGCGATGGCTGGAGAGAGACCCCGCTCCACCCAGCTCACTGTGGGGTTGATGGCATCCCCCATTGGTGGTGTCATGCGCACTGTGGTCATCTCGATGCTGTTTGTCATCTCCTCACGGACTCCTTCTCATAGGAGGGTTCTCGTCGATGCCCGCCTTCACCGGTGTCCCCCTCGATCACCATTTTGACCTCCCGTTGCTCCTCCCCCTCTATGGTAAGCCTGGTGATCCGATCAGTCTCGGTGGTGTGGCGCTAGTAGGAGTTGCGGAGCCATGATGGAGAGTGATAGGTTGGCTAGTGGAAGGTTTGGACGATGTTTGGCTCCACCTCCCCCTTGTCGAAGGATGCATTTTGGGATGGCTATGTGTATGGTGGTCAGATGGGTTTTTGTTGGTGGTGTTGAGGTGGTGGTGGCTAACAGCAAGTGCTTCATGGTGTTCTTTCTTTTGCGGCCCTTCCAACATGGCGTCAAGGAAGGGTGTGATGATGGCGAAGGCCTTGTGTGGGCCGACAATGGCGATGTTGTTTGCATCATTTTCTTCTTGGTGACATCGCCGGGGATGTCTCTCCAAAGTGTTTTGGGTGTAAATCCAGTCGTGGGCGGGGCCACATTGGCGATTCTTATGCCACGCTACCTTGTTGTAGGCATCGTTGTAGCCTTGTCCGTGTTGTCTCGGGTCATCACTTGGAATTTCTTCTTTTGGGTGTTGTTTTGGTTTGCTTCGGCTTATCGTGAGGCGCTGCATTTGTGCCTTGGTGCTCTACACTAAGGTTTTTTCTTTTTTTTCTCCTGTATTTTACTCCTTTTAAAAAATTGACAAAATTTCAATTTTAAAAAAGCTAATGCTAGAAATTTGTAATTTTTGTAAAGACAAACGATGTAATACTTTGTAGTCATTTTTGTGGGATATTAAATGATTCTTTTTGAAGTTCATAAAATAATTTTTTAAACTCTCCGAAGCTTCTCTTAAATAATCATAATTTTTCTAATCAACATTTTCAGCAACTCATTGTGCCAAGTCAATCAGTAACGTCCTTTCGGCTTTCAGCGATAATTGATCGATTCATTGTGTCAGGCGCAGAGTACAGGAAGGATGAGACCAACGATCGAGTAGTCTCAGCAGTAGGGTAGTACTCCAGTACCAGGGTGGAGACATCGGACAAGACGCACTCATATCCGTTCCTCACCCACCCGTACTACCGATGACGGGGAAAAGAAAAGGCCGTTCCTGAGCGATGGTCAGCACGTGGGATAACATCGATCATAACTGCATCCCTGTCTGTCACCTTCGATCGAGCGATGGTAATGCGCCGTTGAAACTTCCGCTTGGGAGTTGGGAATCTAGCACGGATGATCTGCCCACATGTTTTATGCTCCGTCGCCAGCAGAGCCCAGTGCTAGTGCGGTCCTGCCAGGGAACGAACGAACACGGATTCATGTAGCGACGCACGCGCTCCACCGGTGTTAGGCCCTCCCTGGTTGGTGGTTTTGTTCAATCCGCTTTGGTTGAATCAAAATTTATTTTTTTACAGATTATTTGATGTAATATTTTAGAATAATACTTAGGCCTAGTTCTTTTCAGCTTAACAGCTTAACGACTTATCTACGTTTTAAAAAGACATATACTTTGAGTTTTTTGAGTCCGTTTTTTACTGTTTTGAAGGTGGGTTCTAACACTTTAAAAAGCAAATCAAATGTAATGGATCCGAATCTCGAGACTATCTCGAGAAGCTCTCGAAGTTCAGTCATTTCAGCCGTTCAGATCAGTTCATTTCAGCCGTTCAGTTCAGTCATTTCAGCCGTTCAGATCAGCTCAAAAAAGCTCAAAAATATTTTTTACATAACTTTTTAATATTTTATATTGTTATTTTATGGTTCTCGATTTTTATCCCAAACAAGCCAAACCGAACAAAACCGCGAAGCAAAGGGGGCCTTAATGTTAGGTTGGTTAATGTCGGGGCGGACACAACGGTGGGTCAGGTGGGGCTTCAGCCCCATCTACGCTGTCTATGACAGTGAAGCCCCACCTTAGACCTACCTATAATTTTTAGTGTAAAATAGAAAGAAAGAAGGGGCTAAACTTCATATTTAGGCCTTGAGATAAAACTTTAGCCCCTCCTATTATTTTTTGCTACGTCCGCCAGTTAATGTACTAGATTCACTATAAAATACTTTGTTTTATCATATTTTTTGTTTTGTAAGAAAAAAATAGCAAAGTTAGACAAACAACGTCTTTGGTTGCGGGATGAGCCCAACCAACCCTGACTGATGCATATAGGCCCATCTGAGCCCGACTGAGTTCATGCGGCTTAGCTTGTTTGGTTGGGTTGCATCCACCGAGCTCACCTGGCCAACAATAACCCATGTCCCTCCTCACTGTGACCTCGTTCTTACTATGAATCTGCTTGCTCCCACCTCATGTCCTTTGCCTTCAAAGCCTCGAGTGGTCGATGTGGAGGTCATCGTCATGGCTCAATCTTGACACCATCGACTTAGCTTGGCTTGAACCAGTGTTGCGCGTATCGTTAGAGCTCCCTCCCATAGGCATCACCGACCTTGTCCCTCCTCGCTCTTACGCTTGCTCCCATCTCGTGTTCTTTGCCTACATAGCAGCTAAGCAGGCTGCGGTTGGACCAATGAGCTAGGCAATGGTTGAAAGAGGTGCAGGATAAGGCCGGCCCGAGCTTTATTTCCTCCCCGGTGGCCATGGAAATGTTCCTCTACACGTGATGAGGAAGGATCCATCCATATCCACAAGCACAGGCATGCAGAGCGGCAAGGCCCATCGGTTTCTCCTGCGAGGAAACACTACTCCGTTCGGAGAGGCATCCTCGTCTGTCTTGTCTTCGCGGATTCTGATTCTGATTCTAGCCTTTTAGAAGATGGATCAATAATAGACGCACGATAGTTTCAATCCTGGTACTGCACATGGGTAATTTGCTTTATAGCGATCGATTTGGACCATCCAATTGTGATTCGACCGTGGCGAACTTGCAATTGCAAGGTGCTGCCTAGGTATTATGTTGCACACTTCCACGGAACTACGGATATTGGTCGTAGGACAGAATGTTCTCTTGACACTCCCCTAAAACAGCGTATTTCTAGAATTTAGAGATGAAACTGTTGGATATAAGTGTATTTTTAGGTTTGATTTAATCACTTAATAAATTATGATACGTTTACTTAACTAGTTCACGGTAAGCGCAAGTATAAATAGACATGCATGTAGCCTCAAAACATATCACTCGTATATATACTTATGCACAAATTTTACGGAACAAGCAGATATTACATAGAATAACCCACCACAGCAAGAAAATGACCCCACCCGGGTAGAAAAACACGTACCTATCTATCTCGGACTCGAAACTAAAGATAGATAATGGTGACCCTGTTTATTGCGATGATGTAGCCGACATATCTCGTAACATAGAGAAAGTAATAGACGTTGTGGAAGCAGACATCAACGAGTAGTCACGTCTGGCGCTTCCTAAAAATCGTATTTGTTGTCTCCCGATACAGGATCTCAGCAGCGGAGAGTCTCGAAGACCTACGCTCCCTCTCTTTAGTGCATGCTA
Source organism: Raddia distichophylla (assembly GCA_005191435.1). Taxonomy (NCBI): domain Eukaryota; kingdom Viridiplantae; phylum Streptophyta; class Magnoliopsida; order Poales; family Poaceae; genus Raddia; species Raddia distichophylla. Next base: position 3,737,233 of record SPJY01035202.1, read on the forward strand.
AAGTAAAGGGATGGATCAAGCTATATATGACAACACAGTGAATGGGAAGAGACAAAATCCCTTTTCTTGTATGTCTCCAAAATGATGTAAGACAATATTTATAAACACATAGAAATAGATCATTTAAAAGTGAGACACCAACAAGTTGGCAAGTTGGACTAGACATGTAAATTTGGACAAGACACACAAGTTGAACAACGCATGCAAGACAAGAAGCATGCCTAACTTGGTACTTGACCTTAATCTTACTTAACTTGATACTTGATCCCCACCTTGTTTAACTTTGTACTTACCCATGAATTGGAGAGCAAAATAAATTCACAAAAGATTATTGCATCTGTATAAGAATTGACCATTCATGCAGGTATTGCTCATCCTTCCACACATGGGTCTTTGAGATCTATAAAAATTAAAAATACATGGGTTAAAACCCATATACTCCAATAGAAACATGGTATGCACACTAATGAAATATGGACGAAGTATCCAATAAAACATAGTGAAGAGACGATGATATATGGCGAATAAACCGATGAAACATGATAAAAAGACCTGATGAAACATCATGTTCTGTCGCTTTTCCAAAAAAAACTGCCCGTTTCATCATGTTCTGTCGCTTTTCCAAAAAAAACTGCCCCATACAAATGAGAAGTATCACAAGAACAAAGCAAAGTTTTACCAAACAAAATTGAAAGTTTCGTATGTATATGGCTCATGTTTCTTGATAAAAATGGGGATGCACCTTTCTTGGCCCCCTTCCACTCCAGATGGGGCGAGCCACCACATCGTGCTCGCGGGATCTAGCCGCAAAGCTCACAGAACTCACAGCTTACCAAAGAGAGAAGAGAAACAAGTAAAAAAATCATGGTAGTAAATACTACTTTGTAGTGTATAATACAAAATCCGTTCAAGCATTAGATTGAGAGCAACACAATTTCTTTTACAAAAAACTTTGTTTAAAAATATTGCAAGATTGCACCAAGTTAACTCCTTTTCGGTAAATTAAAGCACCATCTGCTTTTCGGTTGCCGGCGTGTGCGTGTTGGCCCAATGTTGCCTCCCCTACCGAGTTGGTTGAGGTGGTTGGCTTTAAGCCGAGGTTGCTGTGAGTTGGCCGGTTTTAGGCCGAGATGGCCTATGAGTTGGTGGGTAGACCAAGGTGTTAGCATTTGCACTGCGTTGGGCCTTATGTTTTGACATAAGCTGTTTTTTCATGTTTTTTTTCCTGTATTTTACTTTTTTTAAAAAAATGAATGATGATGCTCCTGTGTTTGGTTTTAAAAGAAACTTAGCAAGATGGTGCAGCATGCATATCCATGCGCATCTGGTGCTCGTCCAGCTGGCATGCGGGCCATCACCAATGTCATTCAAATTTAAAATCTCTCAGCCACCATTCATATCTTAAAAGAAACTTAGCGAGATGGTGCAGCATGCATATCCATGCGCATCTGGTGCTCGTCCGGCTGGCATGCGGGCCATCACCAATGTCATTCAATTTAAAATCTCTTCAGCCACCATTCATATCTTAAAAGAAACTTAGCGAGATGGTGCAGCATGCATATCCATGCGCATCTGGTGCTCGTCCAGCTGGCATGCGGGCCATCACCCATTTAGACATGTCATACGCGCGCTCTGTATCCGCGGCGTCGGCTGCCAAGAAAGCACGCGCGTCACATTCGGTCAGGGAGTCGGGGAGAAGTGGACGTAGACAGTGGGATCGATGATGTACTACAGTACTAGCTAGGAGAGGAACTCTTCTGCGCAACTGCGGAAGCTAGTCCGTCGCTTTACGTCTTCAGCTTTGGCTAGTGGGTTGGATACGGGCACGTGGTATCGTTATCTCCTGCGAGGAAGAGGATGGCATTCGAGATTTTGAGCTGACGTCGTAGGATCGCTCGCTGTCGCCGGCGACTAATTGTTGGTTAATTAACCAAAAGCCGTACGTGGTTGGAGGTACTCTCGCTCTCGCTTGCTCTTCGCTCTCGCTCACCGCTGAGATGACCTGACTCTGGATGACCCATCTACACTGGTGGTTTTAATTTGGCTCCCCTTCAATACTACGGATCGAGACTTTCCAAGCGGTTCGTAAGGCCTGTGCAAGTGGTTTTAGAACCGCTTGCAGGCAACCGCGACTGATGCCCGAGGGGCGGAGCGAGCCGCTAGTGATGCCCCTCTGCAAGCGGTTCGCAGGGCGATGGCGCGGGCGGACCAGTAGGCCACGTGGGTCGTCTGCGCAACGTACAGTAGGCCACCTGGTTTATTTCTAAGCGGCGCAAATAGATATTTGAATATATATTTCGGCAGGAGATTTTTTTATTTGTCGTTTAAATTTAAATACATATAGGATGAGCATATTATTAGCGATCAAACAAGCTTAAATATATTAGATAATACATGTAATAATGTACACTTTATATGCACCGGCCAAATTTACAAAGTTTATAATTAATATACATTGTGCAAAATGGACAAAACAGTTCATTGTTTCCTTGCAGTACTCTTCTTGACGCTCTTTGACGACGTAGAAGTCGTCCCTAGTTCGTTCGTGTTGGAATATGGATCTCGATAATGGAACTCGCCCTGGGGGTTAATGACCTCATCGAGAATGAAGCCGAACAGTTGTTCTCGTAATGCGAGCACCCGATGATGTGGTAACACTTCAGTATGTTTATCCATGTCGGGCTGCCAATTCAATTAAAGTGAAAAATAAATAAATACGTGCACCCATAATGTAAATTAATGGAGCACATAAGAACGTTATTAAGTTGTTGCTAGATGCATGGTTGCGTGCATATATATACGAACCTCTTCAGGAGTTTGAGGCTCAAGCTCGCCGTGGCACATCATTTGGATATAGTGGAACACATAGTAGCCACATAGGTTGTTTCCCGCAGATTGTTGTTTTACCTATGGTCGATGCGGGGCAATTACAGATCAGTAATAACAAGAAATATTAATTGACAAAGGGCAATTACGTCGTTTTAGCGTACCCAGTCGCTTAGCTTGACATCGAATTCCTTCTTAAAACGTCCTTTCTGAATCTCTTGAAAGCTCAGGAACGCCTTGTTAAGGAGGTTAATTATCCACTGGTATTCCTTTTGCGGTTTTCTCCGTGAGTCTTGGACGATGATCATGCTTTGGTCAAGCTTTATGATTATAAGGATCCAGTGGAACCTATTTATATATTGCAACAGTTATGAAATGTAATTAAACAATATATAGTGTGCCATCAGGTGCCTTAAGCAATGTAAGAACGAGATGTTAGTGAGGACATCAGCACGTACTTAAAGTTGAATGGCAGAAGTATGTATTGCTTGTAGTGTTGTTGTACTAGTGCATGTACAACGTAGTCGTGGATTTCCTTTGGTTTTCCAGGGTATTGCCCGACTTCCTCGTTGACCAACCAAGGGTCAAGGAAGCCAATCGAGTTCGGCTTCTGCTTTCTAAGTCTTTGTATCTCCATTCTACAGAAAATGGGTTAATTGAGTTAATTAATTAGGGTTCTCGACAAGCAGCATGTATAGATATATATATACATCTTGTGGAGTCGACACTCACAGGCACCAGCAGGTCATGAAGGACACGTTGACGGCGTCTGCATGGTACACATTGTACCAGTCTTCAAATTCAAGATTTATCAATTGATCATTCCCTCGATGTAAATGTTCTTCTGTATGCTCTACTTCGTCGTGGTGAGTCCAACATGTATAGTTCGGCATGAAACCTCTCATCAACAAGTGGCCCTGTATCCGTCCTCGCATTGAGTGCTCTTTCTCGTTCCTGCAATCTACGCACGGACACCGTACGAAGCTTCCTGGAGGCAAGTCTCGAAATACGACATCAAGAAAAGCATTCACGCCATCGATGAACTCCCTTGTCCGACGATCCGCATACATCCATTGCCGGTTCATCTGCACCAATTAAATTAATAAGAACACTTATTATATTTTTCAAATTGAAATATTTAACTCAAAATAACTAATTGTTATATTTTTTAATTACCTCTAAACTTTCTACATTTTTAAAGCTAAACCAACTAAATCTCACAAATTAAAAAACTTTTTCAAAAATATTTTTAATTACATTTCAGACACAAAAAAAATTTATTACCAACCTAGCAAAAAACCTAGATCTATTTAGCTCTATAGCAAATGAAATAATCACCCTACCTACTATTTTAAACTAATGTGAAACTAAAACCATCTAATAGATCACCACATTGCCTCAAAAGAGGGAGAGCTAACTAAGGCACCAAGCTAGATCTAGCTCTCTAAAACAAATAATCACCCCTACCAACTAATTTCAACATCTTATACATCTTCAAAAAAGATACAAAACTAATATGAGACTTAAAACCCCCCAATAGATCTACATCTTGCCTCAAATTATCTAGAGAGAGAGAGGGTTATAGCAAAGCAAACACCCTTCAATTCAAACAAGATTATTTAATATTTCTCCACATCCAATGCAAATAGATAAGCAACATCCACATGAAAATGATGTTGAGACCATGTGTACTTACCTTGGAAAGCTTAATTTGGAGCTATTAGGCTCAATTAAAAATTTTGGCAGCACCTCCCCTGCATGAACAACTCAACCCGTTAGTGCTACACTGCTCGAGCTGCTTGGGGAGGAAGAAAGGGTTAAATGCACTGGACGGGAAGGAAAATGGCATATGCAAGCGGTTCGTGATATAAACCGCTTGCAGAGATAGCACACTGTAAGCGGTTCTTATCACGAACCGCTTACAGAGTACTTTAAACGGTTGGTGATACGAACCGCTTACAGTGTGCTATCTCTGCAAGCGGTTTGTATAACCAACCGCTTGCATATGCCCTTTTCCGTCACCCTCCCACCCGTTGGCCATGAACCGCTTGTGGCGATCGGGTCACAAGCGGGTTAAAGCGAACCGCTTGTGATGAGCCGCTTTGGAAGCCCCGATCCGCAGTAGTGCTTGCAACTGCGCAGCCGTTTTCTTATGGGTATTCTTTATGCGTTCTTTGAACAACAACGAATTTCAGAGCATGATATTTTATAGTAGATCCATATATAACTGTTTTCTCTAAGTATATCGACATAATGGAAAATAACAGTTGATGTGTCGTGTTGGAAGTTCCTTCGCATAACAGATTCAGTCTTCAGATATCTATCTACGGACATGGATTGAACGTAGTTCGCGGCACCTAGGTGGATATTGATTGAACAGTACGCAGAGAAAGGCCGACATGCATGCATCGCGGGTCCAAGTCCCAAGTCCCAGCCCAATCGGCATTACTTCTGTTATAGCTCAGCAGTCGGCGTGCAGGGCCAATCTGACTCTGACGACCCTATCCTCGTTGAATTTCAATAGTTTTTTCAAAATAGTTGTGTTCAATAAGCCAGAGCATTTTACTCTTCTTTTAAAAATTCATTAAGCATAAGACAAAAGCGGACCATTTAAACCATGCGGATCTTAACCCGCTGGTGTATGGGTTAATAGCCATATGAACCTTAATAGCCATACTCTTATCGGTTAACCGAGTAGAGTAGATGGCAGTTTAGAAAAAGAAATGCTCTCAAAAAGTTGGTATTTTATAAATTTACCATATAAAACTAGAAAAAACTGTGAAGTGCTGTTATTTAAATATCAAAGCGTTTTTTTAACTGATATCTAGTCGCAGGCCATTTTGCCCTTCCCTCCTTTTTTGAGAGGGTACAAAAAAAGCGCACACAACTCACTTCCTAACTCCTAACCCCTAAACTAACACGCACCCACACGTGCGCTCTAACACATGCTAGAAATAGCGACGACCCCAAGGGATAGCAATTAGGCATCAAGACACACGCGTGTGCGTATCCATACGATTATAGGAAAATCCTAGAAAAATGCGACACACAGAGCCAAACCTGACGTTTGAACTCTAATAGGTAGAGCTACCACTGCAACCTCTACCATTAGATCAAAGCCTCATCCGCATTTTGCCCTTCCCTCCTCTTTTTCATCCCTCCTCTTCATGTGAACGCACTTTTGTTAGTGATGCTCTATTTATCCTCGTTTTAACGGCTAGTTTTTGCTTTACAATGTAGTCGATGTTCTATTCACCCTGGTTCTGTTGATTTGATCAATTTGTTGGTTTTGCTAATAGCCTATTTATTCCTCGCTCTACTATTTAGTTTTATCGGCTTTATTAGTAGATTGGTTACCCTTTGAATCTATTGAGCTAGATATATCCGATCTAAGTCGAAGTCGATAGTTTTGTCATCCTATTAAATTTGTTGCGTTTGTAGGTTGTTTTAAAGTGTTGCATGTTCATATAACTTTTATAGATTTAATAACCTGTATAAAGTTGATTATGTCTTTTTTTTATCGATTGTAGGATCAAATCGACTAGCACACTCTAGCTCTATATTTTGGTGTTGACGAGGATCTAAAGGCCTAAGCCCATGTATGTTTAGCCGATACAACTTTCGATACGAACATGTTTAGATATAGTTGATGTCAAGGTTGAGCTTGTGTTTCTAGATTCCCCTGTTGTCATGTCTGACGCATGTGAGATCTTTGTAGTGGTGGCATTTCTAGGGTGACGACGAGCGAGACCGGTTGTTTCAGATGCCCGACATCTATTGGGCCTGTCGTAGGATTAATTGGCAAGGTCAATAGAGAGAGAGAGAGTTGGGAGTCTATAGAATTGTCTTGTTTTAAAGATATTGTGAAAAGGTGCCAAGTGCCTTTTTTTATAACTCGTTCTTTCAATTTTATAATGGTAAATTTTATGAGTACCGACTTTGTGGTGTCATAGCTCTACCTTTCAATGAACAAAGCATAGGCACCTTTGAATCAATCAAACTCTAAGTTTAAGAAATTGCTAATCATAATCAATCAGAGATATGTGGGTTAGCGCTTAGCCATAATTATTCGATGTATTAATTAGAACTAACCAGAACTAGTAAAAAATAATCGATAATCGCTGCTAGGTGGAGGACTGCTAGCGATGATAGATTAGTTTGAGAACATATATCAACTTTACAGTGACATCTATCGATTATCTCAGCATACCCAGCAGCTCCTCTATATCCCCGATCTAAAATACTATTAGTGTCCCCTCTATCCATCCGTCTAAAATTGTTTCACAACTTACACTACACTCTAAGGGCTCGTTTGGGAGCCTGATTTTCCTTTAGGATCCTAGCATGTTGCCGGGGAGGATGATCTGCGTGGGAGATTTCCACGGTCATTTCACATGCGCGTTTAGCAGCCCGCTGCCTAGGGTCTATCGGTTATTTTGGTTATTTCGATCGGTTATTAGGGGTGGACTTTCGGTTATTTCGGTTTCTAAAAAATTCGGTAAGTAAAAAATGAAAACCGAGATCTTCGCTAAAATTTTACTAACCGAACCAAATTAACCAAATTATTTTTATTTGGTAAGTTCGGTTATTAACCGAATCATTTCAGACTAACACAGCCACATAGATTAACATAGTCACACAGTGATACAATCGTACAATCATAAATCAAATAAGGAAAGAGTGAAAGAACAGATGACAGATCGAACAAACAAAGAACAGATCAAAGCACATACGTCACCAACACTTGGATTCCATTACCCCCGATCGGCGAGCGGCTGGCTAGACAATGGGCCGACGGCGACGACGGCTAGGTGAGGTGGGAGGCGATGGGGGATGGGAGGCTGGAGGCGACGGGCCGACGACGGCGATGGGAGACGGGGGACGAGGCGGGAGGCAATGGGAAGTGACGGGTCGACGACAACGACAGTGATGGCCGATGGGAGCGCCAGCGGGTGGCGTCGTGGTGGGTGGCGGCTGGAAGCCTGGAGAGTGGGGGCGATGTCTAGGGTTGTGCGGGAGAAATGAGAATGGCCGAATGGGGAATTGGGGCGACGGGCAACGGGTTGTGGCAGGGCGGGTCATGGCCAGGTGGCCTCTTGGGCTGGCAACTAGCTGAGTCATGAATTGAACTGAAATGGGCTCGGCCGGCTGGGTCATATAGACTTCAGTAGTTTGGTTTTTTCGGTTTCCACATATTAAAAACCGAACCGTACCTTATTAACCGAACAGTTGTAAAAAAAGACACACTAACCGAAAAACCAAAATAACCGATAATTTTGGTTAATCTAGTTCGGTTAGGTTTTTCGGTTATTGGTTTTTTTCCCACCCCTAATTACTAGTATTACAGAGGGACTGTTGGGAGCCTGGGATGCTAGCTCTTAGTATCTATCGAGAATGATCAATGAGCTGAGCTACGCTTGCACCCGAAACATTTTAGTCTCATCACGCATGATTCGCAATCAGCAGCGGCGCGTGATTATCATCTGGGGATCTTGACTAAGCTGCTGCTGGACAGTGACAGGGGTTGCTGATTGTGATTGCTGTTTGCGGTATGAGTTTTGCGGCAACCAACCGGCCCGGAGCCAGTCATGCCGACACTTGAAGAGACGGCTCGTCGCTGGCCCACAGGTAGGGGCGTTTCCATGAGACCTAGCTCGAAACATCACTGCTTATGGAACCATAAAAAATCTGAGGAGAGAGCTAGGCTTTGGCTGCAGCAGCTTCAGGCCTTCGGCCGCACTGTGTGCCGACTCCTCTTGGCAGGGATGAGTGAAATCTCTGTCAGCATTCAACAGCTCAAGGCAGAATGCATCCATCGTCCATCACTTCACACGGCCGACTCGATCTGGTGGTGATGGGTCGATCGATGTTTGGTATAGCTCAAGCAGTCAAGCTAGCCATGCATGCGTCGATCTCTCACGCGACATCGATCCATCGTCTGCTCGCTGAAGCATCCGCTGATGGCGATGTACAGGTCGATCGGGGAAACCAACGCCACGCGCGCCTCTGTTCGGGTGGCAACCTAGCTAGGCTCTTTCCTCCGGAACCCCAAGATTGAGGCGCGCAGCTAGCGTGGGAGGCACTGTTCCATTGGATCGCGAAAGGGGCCGGAGCGATCGGAAATTCAGAAGCCGGCTGGCAACGGCATGCAGCAATATCGGCCGGTCGACGTCGCGAAAGGAAGACGATGGATTGATCGATCGATGGATCATCCCGGACAAGATCTAGCTAGCTAGCTAGGACGTCCGTGCATGCTAGGATGGATAGCTTAGCTAACGCTGCGTGCACCAGTGGCATATGCTGTATTTACTTGTATACCAGTGGCACCAGTGGGGTTGATCGTGGATTTTTGTGCGGCTACTTCTCACGACGGCGTCTTCATCTATACTCAGTGGTTGTCGTATCGACCCGGTGGCTGAAGTCACCTTGACATCGATGCACGGAATCGCTTACTTCGGTAACTCATCCCGTCATCAGATGGAACCTACAGACTCTGGTCGTGTGCTCATTGGCTATCTCGCGACACTGTCATCGTAGGATGCGCGTTTGAAAAAGGTATGCAGGTCGAGAAGTTCGTGGCCGATTGCAGTTGGCCAAGACTGGGAGGTATGACGGCACTGGTTTGGAAAGGAGGGGGAGGTAACACTGGGGGACTTCGATTTGGCGGTGCTTTTGGGTACCGGTTCATCGACTCCGAGGAGAAATCCCTAGGTATTGCTTTAGCTGGTTCTACCTGGCAATGGTGCCTTGGTTGTCACTCCCTTGTTGAACGCATTGTCTGGAGTTCGAAGAATTTGCTCTACAGGGTGAAAACCTATGGTCTGGGCTTTTATTGCTTGGATCATGGCAACGGCGGCACGCTTTCGTGACGCTTCCTTCTTGGAGGCGTTGTTTTTAGAGGGCTATCCTCACGGTCCAAGTGTTGTTATGATGGGGCTTGAATATGAAGATTAAGTTATGTGTTGTAACTTGCAGCGGCATGATTTTTGGCGTCATGTCGTTTCTTCTTTAATAATCATAGGTTGTGTGCATCATAGCTATGCAGAGGTCGAAGTGGTCTTGGAGCGATTGTATCACCTTGATGTAATTGTTTGAGATCAATAAAGCTTTCTTTATCTAAAAACTTGTATACCGGTGGTCGCAAAGGCAAGGCGAATAATGTTGATTCTTTACTGGATACAAAGAAAAAAAACTTACATGTGTCGGTTATAGTTACTATTTAGATGTGTAGTCTATATTACAGCCAGAATACATTATAAAAATCCATATCAGTGTCATCGGCCAAAACCGACTACACAAACCCCAATGCCAACAACATAAATCTCTGTTGTTGGCTGGTCGATGGCACGAAGCCGACGACATGGCTCGAACGACACGAGCCACTTGTTGCCGAGCATCGATCATGACCGAGGGCATATGTCCACCCCGCGTAGCTCACCTAGTTGTGACATGTGTCCTCGGCCTACACAAAGCCGACAACACAGAGTGATCTCCCTCGGGCCCTAACGAGAACCACACATGATATACATCTACGCCGGTTTAATTACAACACATATGATCTAATATTCGTTGTGCTTTGTACTGAGAACTAGCACATCTAATATTTTGTATTCCGACGCATAATGATATGTGCCGATTGATAATAAAAACCGGCACACATAACGTTTCATCTCTCAAAGCGTTTCATGAGAAATTTTTTTCCTCGTACCGTATGTCGTTAATCTTCGCCCGATCTTCAAAACTTCCAATCAATCTCCTTATTCGCTATTTACCTTCACCAAAATGTCATCTCCACCGTCATCTCCGTGTCGTGACCCTTGGTGTTTCTACCGAATCAACTGTGATTGCATATTAGTTCCAAAAGATCATAGCTAGCATATCATAATGGATAACTAAATTGTATAGTATCGCAACATTAGAGGTTCCTCAGTTTATTGTTCATTTGGCCTTTTAAGGATAGGAAAGCTATCGGAATAAATGTTCTGGGGGATACAATATAAAGTTAATAAAGGACATTATTGTTCATTTGGCTTTTTAAAATTGCATATTAGAGTAAGAACAATTAAATTGTTCATTGGGCTTTTCAAATTGCATATTATTGTTCATTTGACATTATTGGACAATTAAATTGCATATTAGAGTAAGAACATTATCACAAGGTTCCTCACTTTATTGTTCATTTGGTTTTTTAAAGATAGGAAAGCTATCGGAATAAATGTTTTGGAGGGTACATTATAAAGTTAATAAAGGGCGAAGAAATTTAGAAAATTATATACATGTTTTAAATTTTTTTGTGTTTTTGCCAAAATTTTCTTTTAAAAATTGAAATACGGCGACGATGATATAGAAATGTTGGGACGCTCCGTTAATCGGTTTAGGACCGACACGACGATGATATAGAAATGCTGGGACACTCCATTGATCGGTTTAGAACCGACACGTATTACCATTTAAACAGCGTGGCTCCTGGCTAGATAGAAGAAGCTTCTGGACCCGCGCGTTGCCGACCTCAGAAAGGCATATCCTCACGATGTCCTGCCGTCCGTCGTTTCACCTGGCCGAGGCTATTGGCGCGGTGGCGACGGCACTGACCGTCCTGGCCGTCGAACGGTCGAAGCCATCGGTGGTCGGCTGGAAAGGTTAAAAAAAAAAAGAAGAAGAAAGAAGCGAGGAACAGTGCGACTGTGCGACAAGGTATTCGACGACAGGTCGTTGCTTCGTTGGTCCTTTAAATGTTTTGATAAGTTTTACAGCACTAATGGTTTATCGGACTTAGTATGATGGACACTAGATTTGGTCCGGTGACATCCAGTAGCTTGCACAAGTTTTTCACATGAATCTGAGGTTCATGGACCAGATCCGGTGCCCACCGAACTTAAGTTTGATGATATCTACTGACTAGCACATAGTTTTCATAAGATTCTATCGTCCATCAGAGTTTGGCCAATGCCCTCCGAACATAGTTTGGTGGGACACTTTAACTATCACACCTTTTTGTTCAGATATAGATTCACCAGATATATGTATATATGGTCCACTCACGATCGGGCTCGGCCTAATCAGCTTGTGTGTACTACCGTATTTTGTATTTTTTTCTGTCTTCTCGTACTCAAAAAATCAAATTTTATATATGAAACTTGTAGAGAATTGCAGAAAATTCTAATATACATCTATTCATGTTAGCATTTTTTTCGTTTGAGCAATAAAAAAAATCCATAAACATTAAACGCTGTTTAAATGAACCGTTGTGTCGAATGTTGCATGTATATTGTATTCTTTTTGGAACGGATAGATCCTTTGTTTTTGCTGGTGTGAAATTATTTCTTTTTGGAGATAATGTGATCAAGTTCAAAGATACTTGGGGTTCGGATCAAATGGTTTGGGTGGTTGCAGGTGTAGAAGTGTTGGTCGATTCTTCACTACTGAGTCAAGTCAGTTTGGTAGGCTCTCTCCAACAGGAATCCCTAAATTTGATCTCTTATAGCCTCATATACTGCATGCTCCCTTTTTAAAAAAATTTCTCTCTACATATCTCTCATCTTCAGCAGCGTTCCCTATATGGAGAATTGTATAGGGAAGGAAAGAGAACCCCTACATATAAAAGAATGGAGAGAAAATCTATATTTTAAGGAACGAAATAAGGAATGCTGTTGGAACACATAGGGGAAAAATCATTCCCCTATTTGAGGGTAGAGGGTGTTTTAGGGGAGCCTGTTGAAGACAGACGACCTGGGTGCACAAGGAACTCGGAGGAAGGTTCAAGGTCATGAGCACGTGATAGTGGATGTGTGGATTCTTCTAAGCGATGAATCAGAAGGCAGTTGGCTTCGTATCAAGATCCATGCAAGTTGAGTGAAAAAACCCGATTGTTGAGTTTTGGGTTAGCCCATGTAAAGACCCAATTAGGGGCAGGTTAGAGTAGTGATGGCAATTAGGCAGGTCAGGCATGAGTAGGAGGGTCGTGGATCCATACCTGCAAAGAAAAACCCAACCTATATTCCCCGACCCATATTCGTTCTATATCCATATGTGGTATACGGCTGTACCATATTCGTATCCAACGGGTATCCGCTACCGCCCGCCAACAATATTTGGCTACTAGCTTGTTGTAGCAAATCAATAAGAAAACAATCGAGCAAAGCCTATTAAATCCTCATGGCTTGACATAAAAGATTTTACATAGAATAATGGCTCAACTTATATAGTTTCAAATCGGCATAAGATGACACAAAAATTTCGTAAATAACAGTGTGAGTGACAGATAAGGGTATGCATACATTAAACCCACACCTGCAAATAAAAATACCCAAGGATACCAAAATCCCAAATATTTGTACCCGTGGCCCGTGGGTACGAAAAACCCTCATACCCATATTCGATGGGTTTTTACCTGCATCTATTTACCCAATGCCATGCTTAGGTTGGAGAGGTGTATACTAGGGGGTTTGGCCATGATAAACTCGACCCTTTCGTTTGAGAAGAGGAAGAAGAAGAAGAGAGAAAGGGGGAGAGGAAGATAGGGCTTTGAGAGATGAGTGTATCTTGATCCAAACAATCATTCCGCTGTAGTCATTCCTTATTAATTATCAAGAAAGCCTCGAATCATTCGGCTGTAGTGCTTGTTTCTAACTTGTTCTTACATGTTCTTGAGTTGATTCATTGGAAATCTTGTTCCTTTTTTGTTTGGCTGAGTTCCTACCGTGGATTAGCATCTCTTATCGTGTAGGAACACACCTTGAACTATCTCGCACTGGTTCCTCATGGATTTCACCCGTGGATTGAGAGTTTAGGCACTTGATTGCTTTATGACATGGAGTGGATCGATCACATAAAGGTCAAGTCTTTAGCATCAATAGTGTCAATTCTTGAGAGGAACAAGACCTAGACATCATAGTTGAGCCGTGTTTCAAATATGAGATTCATTGATCCAGGGATCACAAGTTGTGTTGATTTCAAGTTTGAATTTGTGCTGAAATTATCATATTACTGTTCATTCTCTGCATAGCGAAACTTTCACGAATTTATATTTTTGCTTGGGTGTCCAATCTAGGTGATTCTTGTTGCGTTAGCTTCCTAACTCGCTCAAGTAACTACCGTAAAAATTTCATAATCAGCCACAATCAACGAGCACAAATTTACAAGCATTTTACAAATAAATTTTGGATAGGTTTCGAGACATGTTGCGAACAAAAGGAAATCCTACACTATCACATTGCCCAAGAGCAATTAAAATAAAATTTTATCATCGTTGTTCAAGAGCATTAAATTTAGAGTGCCATTAAAAAAATGATTTCGTAATGATTTCTGACAGATCCACTAGTGTCGTACGGGCAATTTTTGCTTACTAATGAAAACAGTCAACGTATCGTGAATGAAGTAGCAGTATCAGCAGGGGAGAGCTGGCCAGCAGGCGCGCTGATGAAACGAGTAGCATATGCGTCGCCTGCGCGTGATCTCGCGTGTGTGAAACCATTGAATCCTTGCGCGTTGTGTCTGTCTAATCTCTCTAAAAAAATAGAGAAGCCATTGGATTCTTGTACCGAAATGTAAAAGATCGGCTAATGGACAGTTGTGTTTACTATTAAACTCATGTCATCAAACAGTATTAAGAGCACGCACAACAGGTTCTCTATTTTATACCCTCTATATCTCTGAATACTACCTTCCCTAAAATAAATCTTTCCCTATAATTGTGTACACACCCAATAGGATCTCTAAACATCGTTCTCTATATTCTCATTCATATATTTAATTCCTTTGGTCATAAACTACTTGTAACCGCCTTGTACACAAACGGTATATGTATTTGTATGGTAAGTATATGTACATGTAGCATACATGATCAACTTCCCACCGAATCCACATCGAGTTTCCCACATATCTATACACATTATAGCACGTTCCTGTGATTTGAAGATCGGGATGACACCGGCGACAACGCTGACTGAGAAGAGGGGACAACGCAAACGAACTCCACAGGTGCTCCTAAGCTCTCCCCGGTGGCAATTGGATCTACGCCCCTGGACCCCAAGCCCTGCTCAAGCCGGCGCAGGAGACGACGACTCGCCTCCCACGCCCCGCCGTGTCATGGCCGAGTCGCCGTTTCACCATGCGCGTGGGAGAGTTGCTAGGTTGTGTGCACCGGCAGCGATAGGGAACGTCGTTGTGGTCTCCATATTTGAGGATCGGCCGGCTGTTCCGTATCCTCTAATCCTTGGATGCGGAACCTGCTGGGTGCTACAATCCACGTAAATACAGTCCGTATCCGCTGTCATTGTGTCGCTACAGTAGTATGACAATCCACGTAAATACAGTCCGTATCCGCTGTCATTGCGTCACTACATTAGTATAGGGAATCTGATGTGCATGCTCTAAGAGCCTTGCCTAAGCAAAAATATCAAAGGCGAGCTCTGGGACGCTTCCGTCGCGTTTCAAAAATCAGTCATGTGGAATTGTGCCTTTTCTGACGTGGACGTGGTCAGAACCAACTCAACCTGCAGATGCCAACCAACCACCAAAATCTAATCTAGCTGCAGACCGCAGACCAACCCATATGCTCCCCAAACAGCCGAGGGAATAGCATGAAGCAGCAGGACGGCATGGCTTCTTCTGACCAAGGGGAGCAGGATAGATCGATTAGTCAAAGATTCAAGGCTACAAGCTCTGTACTACGATAGCGCTTGTTATTTATCTCAGGAATATTTGTGTTTCAAATGCTTCTTTGGTGAGAAAAATGAAAGGCATTGTCATTGCAAATGCAATGTTCTCGATCATGTACTTTTGTTTTTTTGCACATTATACTGTGACATACATATATGTGACCAATTTTCATTAACTTTTTTCTCATATTCCTATCGGTGCTAGAGATGGCAATCGGGTCGGGTACCTCCGGGTCCAGTCGTCGTGGACCCGGACCCGAGACCCGAAAAATGGACCCGGACCTGGACCCGAAGTAACTATTGGGTCTAAACCAATACCCGGACCCGGACACAGCGGGTACCCGGACCCGAACGGGTACCCGTCGGGTCCAATCTGAGAGCGGGAGGGAGAGAGCACACGCCGCCGCCGCCGTCGGGAGGGAGAGAGAGAGAGCACGCCGTCGGGTCCTGGAGGAGGCCGCCGCCCGCACGCCGCCTGCACGCGCCTCCGCCGCCGGGCACTGGAAGCCGCGGCCACCGCACGCGCCGCTGCCGCGGCCGCCGGACTCCTGCGCAGCCGCTATGCTCCTGCCCGCCCGCACGCGCAGCCGCACAGCTCAGAAGTCTCGAAGCCGCGGCCACCGCACGCGCAGCTGCCGCGGCCGCCGGACTCCTGCGCAGCCGCTGTGCTCCTGCCCGCCAACACGCGCCGCCGCCGTCGCCTCCTGCTCGCCGCCGCCACCGCCGCCTCCAGGAGTATGATGGAGAGAGTGGAAGGAGGGCTAAGGGAGGGGGCGGTGTTTGAGGGGAGGCCAAATGGGGCGGCGGCTGAGAGGTGGCCGAGTGACTGAGTGAGGAGAGAGGCAGTGTGGGTGGGAGTGTGGCTGTGTGGGAGAGGAGTTAGGGTTTGATGAGAGAATGACATCGCGGGACCACATGTCAGTTTATTTTCTCGGGTCCGGGTCTAGGTACCCATGGGTCTAATTTGAGATCCGAATTCGGACCCGACATCTTATACCCATGGGTCCAGGATTGGACCCATACCCGGATCCATTGGGTCGGGTATCCACGGGTATCCGGACCCATGGGTATTTTTGCCGTCCCTAATCGGTGGGCTTGTGGTGATTTATACGAGATAGAGCTAGCATAGAGCTGTGATAGATGCTCTAGCTACGTACCGGTGATGGTGCATGTGGAGCATCAGCGCTAGCTCTAGCAACCAGGCCGTTAGTTTGCCCCCAGTCCAGTGGCGACGCCGTTCACCAATCCATACATTGGAGCACTGCAGCAGCCACATCCATAAACATATCGGAGAAATAGTGAAAATGTATCGCTTTTCTATAGCAAAACACCTGTAGCTCGTCTTTATGGCCGGGCATTCCATCGTACCATGACTGCTAGACGCCTGTACTGCTATCAAGACAGCTTTTAATGGTATATCAAATTATCAATTTTAAAATTTTTTGTGTCTCAACTCTATTCGTCTAATTTATTTTTGAATGTCCTATATAATTTTGGCTGACCTGGCGCCAAATTCCTTAAACATATGTGCATATTTTAGAATGTTCTGGTGCCAAATTCCCCAAACATATGCATATCAGCATATGGTCTAAATGTGTCTGTCTTATCGCATTTCAATAAAATCAATGGCCAAACAAGCTTCATGGCAAGTCATCTAAAGTCATCTTACATGGTTAATAATGACCGGCAGAGACGGGAAAATGGATATATAACTAGGGAGGAAAGGGCGCTACGCGTGTGGTTCATGATTAGAAAGTAAAGCGCGCAACGCGCGATTAATAGGCTAAGCTGTAAGGAATAATAGGTGAAAAAGAGAAAATAAACAATATTTGTAAGGAATTATAAAAGGGGTAAAGAGAAAATAAATAATATTAAAATTTTTCAATTGTTAGAGGGAAAAAGAGGGAAGGAACAATATTTGTAAGAAATTATAAAGGGGGAAGAGCGAAGGAATAATATTCAAAGAAAATTTTTTTGGGGGAATTTTGAATTTTCTCTATGTTTCTATGGTTTTTTACGGTCGAGTTTTTTTTAATCCGGACTTGGTTCCATTTTTTGTATTTTTTTCTGCAATTTTTCATGGTATTTTAAAATGGAAGTCATGGTCTAAATAGGAAGAACAAACTATTTTAAAACTTGAAGTTAAAAATACGTCGGAAAACATCTAGACTTTGTATAAATTTTTTTTATATATGCATGGTTCATTTTTTTTTGTAAACTTTCAATTTGTTGATTTGTTGCGACCTAAAAAAATAAAAAAGGAAAAAAGAGAAAAAGCGAAAAACAAAGAAAAATAGGGAAAGGCTGGGTTTCAAACCTAGAGCTCTAACTTGAAAGCTAGCCCAACTAGCCACCCAGGTGGGGAGGCCCGCCTCATTGGTTAGCTGGCGAGAGAAAATCTTTTCGATAGTATTAAGTTTGGATGGGCATCTGGATTGCAAACAACGTGCATGTTGGGCGGGAATGAACAACTAGGATTTTTTCCGGTGGCATGGCTTTTGCGGATCCGACGTTGCGGTAGTAGATATTCAGATTATTAGTCATTAGGAAATATTGTGTCCCTAAAAAAATCTCCACAATTAGGCCAAATCTCTCCGAAAGCCAATGATTATTGAGCCAGTCGGACTATATTTGAGCAAGTAACATAAGAGCATCCGCACCCGATGTTCTATTTTTCCACTCCATTTCACTATTAACTAATACATATATCATTTTCTCTAAATTTTTTTCACAATTCACACTATAAAAAAATTCTCTCAACCAATTATGTATTTAGAACCATGGTGTTTTAAAGTGTTTTAAAGTAACAGTTACGGATGATTCAACAGTGCTCTAGAGTCGACAGAGTAGACAGGATCGAGGAATGTAGCAGGGCGCGATCAAGCGACGGGTGACGCGCTGGTGGGGCACGCGTACAGCGACGTGCTGCCGAGGTGGGGGCCGCGCGCCGGAATTAACAATGGTTATACACCCTTCGAGAAATCCCACTGTTGCATACGCAATAAAATAGACAAAAATCGGATCTGATCCAATGGAACCGCGCGCATCTTTAGACTGTCCGCGTCGCCATGCAGGTGACGCCCGGCCGGTGACAGCCACGGCTCGCCCCGGTCTCGCTGGCCCGGTCAAACGCTGACTAGTACGCATGCATGCTGCAGCCTCCGCTGCGCCCGGACCTGCCGCCTCCAAGTGTCGCCCTGTACTAGCCTGACCTCGAGCTTGAGCTGGGAGGCCTTTGTTTGCTAAATAAAAGAGCTTCCACAACCTGTTCCATGCTTCTATGTATACATATACTAGCCGCGCGGCGCGCCAAACAAGTCGTGCGGTCGCGCGCCGCGCGACACAGCGAGCAGCATGTGCTTCGCGCGACGCGAGCGCACAGAGAGGTGCGAGCGAGTGAGAGCTACGAGCAAGCAAGCGGCCAGCCACGCGTCGGGCTGTGCGTGTCACGTACAGGCGAGGCGATGGCACAACGAGGTGCGAGCGAGCGGTGGGAGCGAGCGAGAGCTCCACGTGTCGAGCATACGCGGGAGAAACACGGTTTTGTACAATTTATTGAAACAACCATCCAACAATAGGATTTGATGTATGATTCATGTTCAGCCCGTACTTTTCTTTATATGTTGCTTTACAAAAGCCTCTAAAAAAACATGTAGTTCGCCTTCATCCCCTCTAGTCCAATTGAGAGTGAGACGACTCCCCTTCGGACCGCACCATGCTGAGTGAGTGACTTATGAGAGCCAATGTAACTGTCGACACGTTGGTAGGGATAGACGACGAATATATATGTAAGACGACGTTTTTGAAGGTGTGGTAACTTGGTCGAGCCAAAGGTGGAAAGAAGAGGAAAAGATGAAGGGAGGGCGCTTTTTAAAAGTTTTTGGGAGGTTTTGGAAAATATAACGTTAGTGAGAATGGATGCCAAAGCATGGATGTTAAGTTGCATGCATGTATATAGGTTGGTTTTTCCTCCGTTTAAACTTTAAAGGATTAGCTCTATCACGGCGATCGGCTTGTTGATTTGAGTAATTTTGAGCTCGCCCGCGACGAGGGCGCCGCGCACACAGTACCCTGTGGCCACGCCCTAACCCCTTTACCTCCCGAACCCATGGACCGGAGCCAGACCACACCGCCTCAGCTAGTCAGCTCTCGGCAGTCGGCCCCCTTCGCGCGCTCTATAAAAGCGTGCGTGCTTGCGTCCAAGAAGCTCGCACAGGCAGCAAGCGTAGCGTAGCTAGCTCGATCGGCTGGAACAGCTCATACAGCCAAGAATTCGAACAGCTTGGCCGTGCTGGTCATGCCGGCCTTCGCGGAGAGCGCGGCCGAGCCGCCGCTGGCGGACAGCTACTACGCGCTGCTCACCCGCGGCGGCGGCCGGCGCGAGGACGCATTCACGACGGCAGTTCATGGTCCGCCGCCGCCCGTGGCGGAGTGCGAGCTCCCGCTGATCGACGTCGGGTGCCTGACGACGGCCACCGCCGGCGGCGGCGGCGGCGCGGAGGAGCGGGCGGCGTGCTCGGCGGCCATCTCGCGGGCGGCGGCGGAGTGGGGCTTCTTCCAGGTGCGCAACCACGGCGTGCGGCCGGAGCTCCTGGAGGCGATGCGGCGGGAGCAGGCGCGTCTCTTCCGCCTGCCGTTCGAGGCCAAGGCCACCGGCGGCCTGCTCCACGACTCCTACCGCTGGGGCACCCCCACCGCCACCTCCCCCCGCCAGCTCTCCTGGTCCGAGGCCTTCCACGTCCCGGTCGCCGGCATCGCCGGCCACCGCTGCAACTACGGCGACCTCACCACCCTCAGGTACGCGCCTGCGCGCTGCGCCGGCATGCGCACTACCACTCTACCAGTGTCGTGCACCTCACTGATCATCACGTCATCAGTAGTCCGTACTCAGTACTAGCTATATAACCAGTACGTGCCCAGTGGATAGCCAGTACTCGATCGACATATGTACCCCCTGATTCAGATTCTTCCTCTATTGAAGTACCAAGAATAATATCAGGAAATCTTTCCCATCCTAGAGTTATATACTTGTTTCGTTGGGACGTTTGATTGACGCGGCTGATCAATAATTAAGCACTTGGGTAAAAGGAGGGGTCGATCGATGGCTTAATCACGGGATTAAGCTGGCATAGCAACATCATCTTTGGAATGTTTTGGCTCATTGGTGAGGAAGTACATCCAAAGGTGCGGGCGGCACCTGACGTGGAAAACGCATTGATTCTAGCCTTTTCTTGTAAGGAAAAGACGCGATTGGTTCTTGTACAATGTGCATATGGTGGCTGGCCATTTGATCATCACTGATTAATTTACTGTGTCATGCGTCCTGTCATGCATGGTAAAACAAACTATTGGTCCGATCGAGATGTATTAGTCTGCAAATTAAGCGTTCTTTACGATACTCATTCATTCGGTTTTTATCAGGCAAATTTAAGACGCCAAGAACTACTTAATCAATCTTTGAGCATGTAATCTAATTCTGATTATAATATAAAAATCTATCATAGACTATACACCGTAACATAGTCATTATTAAAATTTTGTGTTGTTCTTTTTAGTATCTATAAAATAGTTTTAATACATTTTTAGCACTTTTCAAGCATTTTTGCAAGAGCTAGATCTCATTTTTTGGATTATAATCATAATTAGATTTTCCGCCGATAGAAACAGCCAATGAATTAATTTTATAGCCTTTTTTATTCGCAGCTTGGTTTTGTTTATTTGGTTGAGTCAAAATTTGTTATTTTTGTATAAACCATTCAGTGTAACATTTTATAATTTTTTCAGGGTTTGTGGGGTTTTTCTCAAAAGTTTTAAAAAAGCTATATATTTTCTAGTCTTTTTGCGCCTCTTTTTTTTGGCGCTCTTTGCCTCAGGATTTGATTCGGTTTTAGTTGGTTAAGTCAAAAAATTTAATTTTTGTACAGACTATTTAGTGCAACTTTGAAATAATTTTTTGGAATTTTATGAGTATTTTTTCAAAGATTTTAAAAACATTTTAAAAAATATTTTTAGTCTTTCCGCGTCATTTTCAAGGACAGTCAATTTTTGGTTCAACCAACTAAATCTGAATAAACCGTGAACCAAAAAAACATATATCTACTATCTATATAAAGTAGAGTTAAACGGAGCCACCACATTAATCCTAAAATCCTAGAAATTCCCACGTTGATCGAAAAATAGTAGAAATTCTCACGTTAATCATAGAAAAAAGAAAAAAAAAAAGATCTATGGCGCTGATTTTTGTGAGGCCGGATTATAACGGTTTAGAATAAAAAAAATATTAGAAATTTGAATTAAATACTAAAGATGATGATATAATATGATTATTTTAGCCGTTCAATCAACTGTGTGGCCAAATTATAACGGCCTAGATTAATCGAGGAAATTCTCATATAAATCAAGAAAAAAATAAAAGATCTATGTGTCTTGGACTAAAGAAAATATTAGAAATTCAGATTGAATACTAAAGCTGATATTAATATACATCGCTCGTTGCTTAGGAAAATAGGAAAGCCACCAGGTCGGCAAAGAAGAATAGCAGCCAGTAGAGTACAAGGCATGAAGGCGAGCGCCTGATGGGTGTGTCGTGTGTGTGGACGCCGCAGGGATGTGACGCAGGAGGTGGCGGAGGCGATGTCAAAGCTGGCGAAGACGCTGGCGCGCGTGCTGGCGGAGGGCCTGGGCCACGGCGCCGGCGAGCGGTTCCCGGAGGGGTGCGACGAGACGACGTGCTTCCTCCGGCTGAACAGGTACCCGCCGTGCCCGTTCTCGCCGGAGGCGTTCGGCCTCGTGCCCCACACGGACAGCGACTTCCTCACCGTGCTCTCCCAGGACCTGGTCGGCGGCCTGCAGCTCATGAAGGGCTCCCGCTGGGTCGCCGTCACCCCCATCCCCGGCGCCCTCATCGTCAACATTGGCGACCTCTTCCAGGTACACTACTACATCCACCGACAATATTAATGGCACATCCACCGATCGCTCTTACATGTATACGTACGTACGTACGTCTAGCTGCGAGCTGCATGCATGTTGATGTTGCCGGTTGCCTTAGCTAGCTAGCCAGCCCATCAGCAGATGTATGGATGGCCAGTGTACTTCACTTGCTTCTGTCATAGAGTAGCTGGCTGGCTGGCAGGGGCTGCGTAGTACAATGGCAGCATCCATATCAAAGTGGATATATTCCAAGCGGATATGAACACTGAGAACGTGGACGCTGCCCCATCACACTTGCTCCCTCCCATGCTTCCGAGACGTGGCAGCTTCGCATTGGAGGAGCAAGGTAAAAAGTAAGGAAGTGGGGCCTGGAGAGCAGCACCCATGTGAGGAGGGAGCACGGGAGGGAGCAGGGAAAGGGAGCAGGGAAGCCAAATTCATCACACGCATGGCCGCAAGTGGCGGACTTGTGTGCGCTGTGCCTCTGTGCTAATGTACTGCAGCTAACAAAAAAAGCCTGCGGATTCCGCTAAGTTCAAAGGGACATGGTACATTGCATAGCATGGTACATTGCAACTTTTGCGAGGCCAAATGTGACGACATATACAATGGGTGCTATTGTGCTAACTTAATAAATTTCAGTACTGTAGCAAATAACGTAATAAAAATAGTATAGATGAATAATAAAAAAGAGATGTAAATAGTGGTCAAGACGTTTAAAGTTAGGACACTATTGATTATGGCCTTATATTACAAAACATAGATTAACACTCATAGCTTTAAAAAAACTCAATAGTCAGCGAAAAGTGCGTGCATATGTTTAGCGCATGATTAAATAGAATGATCCTAATTAATGATTACAAGCCCGTTTCTTGATTTCCCTCCTCAACCTCTTGTTTTTGTGATGTGAAGGCATGGAGCAACGACATGTACAAGAGCGTGGAGCACAAGGTGATGGCCAACGCGGCGACGGAGAGATACTCCATTGCCTACTTCCTATGCCCGTCGTATGACTCGCCCATCGGCACGTGCGAGGAGCCTTCGCCGTACAGGGCGTTCACCTTCGGGGAGTACAGGAGGAGGGTGCAAGAAGACGTCAAGAAGACGGGGAAGAAGATAGGGCTCCCTAATTTCCTCCTGTAGTTCAGGCAGATAATTTGGAATATATTGCTGCTGCACATGGCTGCAAATTAAGCTTCATATACCATGCATGCATGCGAATTAAAGTCATGGTCGTCCATGTCAACGCACGCATGTTGCTTTCTGTACGTATACCACCATGTACAATTAAGAATGCAGTACATTAATTAGTTTGTTAATTTGTAGCTTAGTTTGGTAGCGTACAAGAGAGAGCGCACCTAGGAAATAGGATAGGGATTGCCGGATTGGTACAGTTTTATGTGTTTGCCCTATTTGATTGTTTGGCTTGTCCTTTGTTTTGCAAGTGATGTGCGTATGTATGTTGGTAAAGGATTGGTATTTGCATGTGTGTGGATGTGTAAGGAAATGGGAGATTTTGCAAGCAAAAGTACTTACGTAGTTTCTTTCAGAAAGTTATTTTGGTTCCAATTTCTAGCTTAAGTTATGAATTTCAGTTGCATTCCATCTTTGTAGCTTTATCTTATTTTAAATAGGAAATCAGAAATTGATTACGTTTATTTGTTTCTCATTTGAACTCCATCCAAAGGATTTGGGGGAGACTACGGATCGGATCCATAGAAAAAGATCGGATGCTTTTTTAAACAATGGTAATAGCTCAATTAACGATGAAACACACATACATTAACACAAAATGTTCATGGCATACATTGATGTGAAATATTTCAGTAGTTATTTAGCGATGTATCACATAAAAAGTAAGCAACAAAACATGGATGGAGTAATGATAAAACATATAAAACGTACTCATAAACATAGCTGAAAGTACTAGTGAAACATCAATACATCATGGAACATGGTCGATCGAAATATTGATAAAACATAGGCAAAGTGTGGATGGGTAGGCTATGCTTGCCGGAATTCAAAAGCTTCTAATGCGAACACTCACGACATCATTCTAGCAGAGGACCACATATCGTTACCTTTGATGAGCTGTCGCAATGGAAGAAGAGTCGAAGTAGCCAAGTCCGACGCTGCACGCGTCGAGGTACATGAAATAGTTGTTCACTTCGGTCCAATGTCTCCTTGTCGATCACTACCACCTCGTTGGCCACCCTTGCTTTGTGCTAACTTTGATTTGCATTGCTTTACTCCGCGTCACCTTGCTTTGCATCATATCCAATCAACGTCGTAGCAGCGCCTCTACAGTGTCCAAAGGATACCTATACATGCATACTGCTCCCATTGACAGGGTACAGGTGAAGCTTAAGGTGAGATGCGTGTAACCCTTGTAATAACTCAACCATTTACTCGTTTGTGTGATGGGATACTAAAATCATGATTAACTCTTTAATCGCATTGGCACGACTATACGCTTGCCAATCCATCTACATCAAAGAACTCAGAGATATCTCTCATGTTATCAAGGATAGACAAATCCCATTTGGATCGCTCATACCCCATGCCTTGTTTCATGGCATACCGTAAACCATCTTTATATCTACCTGTTATATATGACGTGGTTGTTAATAATCTCAAAGTATACAACTATGTATGTTAGGACTCGTTGACAATTTTGAGTCTAAGGATCATATAAGTATGCTACTCGAGACTAAAGTCTGATGACACTTGAAATTAAGATAACAATTTCAACAATGCTTTAAAGTAGATTTATCCAACACCATGTTCTTTGACATGGGTCCAAATATTGATTTGATATCTTTATATCTATGCTATGTGAAACACTACCATCCATCAATACATGTGCTAGCTAAATCATTACATTTCACAGAATAATGATACGAGGCTAGGGATCACTTAGAATAATATATCTATATTTATGGTATGTAAAACATTGGCCAATCTCCACTTCAAGAGACTTAGGGACTCTATTTTGACACCTACGCTGGAGTTCACCCCGGCGCTGGCTTTGGGGGCATGGGGTCTGAGAGGCTCCCATGTAGGGGTTCACCTCAATTTTTAGCGCCGGAGAGCATAGGCTCGGGAGGCTCCCACATCGGGGTTTAGTCATGTCGGCCCTTCAGTGTATAGGAGGGTGAGGTTTACCTCTCCTACACACTATTGAAATATAGGGAAAGAAACAAATTGCAATTAGATTTATGAGTAAAAGATTCTAGGGTAAAAGAGTCATCTCACGTCAGGAAAAGGGTAAGAAAATGTTGATGGATGTTAACATGACAAAGTGACATTCTATTAAGTTGTAATGCTTGCGAGTGGCATTTTATCAATTCCACTCTAAAAAGTGGCATGCCCTAAGTGACATCCTATATAATCAATTAATTATCACCAGAAATATAACATCGTACTTGGTTTTTTTCATGTGATGCAATTAGATCCCTATATTTTAATTGCAGCCTAAAATTTTAAAATATTGCATATATGTACACTTCGAACAAGGCAGAACCATATCGGTTTTTTTATAGAAAGGGAGACGATGAATAGTGCCATGCCTCTGGATCATTTTGAGTTGCCTGATTAGTGATCCGTGAGGAGCGATGGATATACTTTGCAGCGGTGATTTTGTCGCAGTATTTCGCCAATAAGAATGTTTGCTACCGTACGTTGTCCTTTTCATTCTTTCAATTAACTGTTGGTCCTCTGCCTTTATACTTCGCGGATCGGCACCGCACCGATACGCGGGCTGGCCAAGGTCAGGCCGAGGCAACGTACGCGAGGTTGGGCTGTTCGGAATCGGAGGGCCGCACCGTGTGCTGCTGCCTGCAGTAAAAAGTTGGTACGAGGGCGAGATGTGCTTCGTACTTCCTTGCAGTTTAGGTCGATGACTCGACGGTTTTTTTTTTTTCGAGCGTTCCATGGTGGTTTTTGTTGAGAAACTCACTACCCAACGTAGTTCAGGGCTTTCTATACAACGTCTCTCCTCTCTTATTTCAAAGATACACAATCTCACAGAGAATACAGAGTCATAAGAAGAGCCTTTGTTTCTCTCTTTCTTTGTGTCATCACCCTCAACTATGATCGATGTACCACTTTGATCCATAAATCTTAATCTTAATATCGTACTTGTGAAGTCCCTCATATAGCAAAACCGGGATTGACCAATCCTTTGACGGGTCAAAATAGCAGTATTAGGGTTTTGACTGGTCAAAACGGCGGTATTAGACTTGAGAGAGGAGAGATTTGAAAGATAAAGTGAGAGATAAGACAATGAGATGTTTCGGTGTATTCTACATTGGGTTGTGCCCCCATCCCGCTGCCAAGTGGGACCAGAGCCCAATCAGAAAGCGCCCCATACTTAACAATATCGGGCCTAAATAAGGTAAAGATTCTAAACCATGTGTCCGTGACGCATGGCGCCCGAAGCGCAGGTGGGTGACCAGGCCCCAGGCATCGGGCGACCAGGACGCGTGGTGCCTGGAGCGCAGTTGGGCAACCAGGACGCATGGTGCCCAACGAGCAGTGAAGCTTCCTCGCTAAGGATTTCTTCAGGATACACCAAATCCAGAGCATTCAATGCGACAAAACGGCCCTGACAGAGTAGGCGGGGGTCTGATGGCATGATTACCCCCACCCCGCTAGTGATGTCAGTTACACTGTGGTTGTCTTCGCAGCCGTCCCGTTCACATCTACTGCGGTGTGACAGAAAAGTGCTCGGGGGCAGGCGGGCCGCTGTCCTATCCAAGATACAACAAAAACTGTTCGCCATAACGCGGGGTAGTCAAGACAGGTGGGTTGGACAGGTATTGCTTTAGATCCTGAAAGAATCTGTCAACCTCCTCCGTCCACTCGTAACCATTGTGCTTGCGCAGGGCCTTAAAGAAGGACAGCCCGCGTTCGCCTTGACGGGAAATAAACCTGCTTAGAGCAGCCATCCGCCCTGTGAGGCTCTGAACTTCCTTGACAGTAGTCGGAGCCTGCATGTTTTCAATGGCCTCGATTTTTCGGGGTTAGCAGAAATACCTTGCGAACCGATAACGTAACCGAGCAACATTCCAGATCGAACACCAAAGGTACACTTCTCTGGATTTAATTTTATTCGATGCCTGGTGAGATTACGGAAGGTCTCGGCCAGGTCTTTTACATGATCTGAAACATATTTGCTCTTTACAACTATGTCGTCGACATAGACCTCCAGGTTTCTTCCGCGCTGTTCTGGGAAAGTCTTCTCCATTAAGCGCTGGAACGTGGCACCAGCATTGCGCAGAACGAAAGACATGGTCGTATAGCAGAAAGTGCCGAAGGGGGTGATGAAGGCAGTCTTCTCTTCATCCTCGGGGGAGAT
Source organism: Raddia distichophylla (assembly GCA_005191435.1). Lineage (NCBI taxonomy): Eukaryota > Viridiplantae > Streptophyta > Magnoliopsida > Poales > Poaceae > Raddia > Raddia distichophylla. Next base: position 3,765,010 of record SPJY01035202.1, read on the forward strand.
GCTTATTTGGTGATAACCGGAGTAAGCATCCAAAAAACTCAAGAGCTGGGCATCCGCAGTCGCATCGACCAGTTGGTCAATACGAGGCAGCGGGAAATTGTCCTTGGGACAAGCAGCGTTCAGATCTGTGTGATCGACACACATCCTCCACTTGCCGCCCCTCTCCTGGCCCTAACCCAAAAATCTCTCGGCGTCCTCCGTTGCTGCTGCCGCCTCGTCATTCTCCGTCGCCGCCTCGTCGTCCTCCGCCGGTACCGCCGCCTTGTCATTCTCCGCTGCTGCCGCCGCCTCGTCCTCCGCCGGCGCCATCGCCGCCTCCTCGTCGTCCTGCGCCGATGCCGCCGCCTCCGCGAAGCCCCTTTGCATCGCCCTTGAAGCCATCTACCACTACCTCCACGAGGCCCCTTGCAATTGTGAATTTGGTCATACTACAAGCACACAGGGTTGCTCCTGATTTTCCTAAGAATTAAGTTGTAAATTTACTTGTAAATTCAGTTACACACTGGTGAAATTTATGGCTGAAATTTGTATGGTTGTATGTACTGGTTGTATATTCAGTCCTATGCTGGTTTCTTAAAAAAAATTCAATCCTATGCTTGTACATTCAGATGTATTGGAGAATTGTGTTGTATGACTGAGAAATCATATGTATGGTTGAGAATTCAGTTCCTGATTGAGATAATAAATCAGTGCAGATGTTTCTTTCGTAAATGCAAGTTTCTGTGTGGTGATGTTCAGGCATTGAAAGTAAAGATTAGAGGAAAACATACTGACTATTTAATGCTAGTTCAGCTTTGTTTTCTCTAATATCTCACCTCCAATCTGATGATTAGGCATTAGTGCTGGAACTCAACCATTGATGAAAAGGGTAGGTTCAGTTTCCTCTAATATCTAACGGTTGCTCTATTGATAAACAAAATGATATATTACACATACATAATAGTTGCTCTGTTATGTGCAGATTTGTGACATCTTCAAGATCCTGTGAGGGCGCACGAAAAAAGAAGAGCTTAGGAAAAAGGAGCTAGAGCCAAGAGCAGGAAAAAGAAGCTGTTGGATTTCTTCCATTTAAGATTGTAGTTATGTATGAGATGTCCATTATGTAATCTTTCTTTTGTTTTCTGAAATGGAACCAACCCAAACTTTAAATTGTATGTAAAAACAAAGAGGAGATTTGTGTCCAATGTCAAGAAATTTATGTAATCTTCTTCTTGTTTTTGTGCCAATGTCAAGAAATTGTGTCCAGATTAAGTACAGCCTCATCAATGTCAACAACAAATCAACAAAACAGCACCTAGAGGAAAGTCCAGAAATTATAACCTTGGTAGTGCATGAACCTAGAGGAAACCAAAAATTCATCATTCCAGAAATGGCATCAAGATTGTGCTAAGAACCTAACTTTCATTGCAAGCAGGAAATCCATAAATACATTCCTTTGAAATTGAACCAAAGCACATTAATTGAGCTAAGTTTGAGGCATGAACTTTTTATAACAGGCAACAAAGTGCAGCTGTATTATAGCTTTGGCATCCCAATAGGAGGATATGCAAACTCCAATATAAAGCACTGTCAAGTGCTCAGTTCAAAAGAGCATATACATCTGGATGAACCTTATTATATAAATACAAAAGAGCATGCTTGTCTACTACACACAAAAGAGCATGCATCTAGATGAACCTTACTATTTAAATACAAAAGAGCATGCTTGCCTGCTACACACAAAAGAGCATGCATCTAGATGAACTCTACTATATAAATACAAAAGAGCATGCTTGCCTACTAGATACAAAAGAGCATGCTTCTTGATGAAGAATTCTACTGTACAAATGGTGATTACCTCAATTGGTGAGACCATCTCAGTGGAAGAGAAGTCTATGCATCAGTGAACCCTAGCATGCTGATCATCGGTCATCATTGAGAGCACCGATGGCGTATCCAAGGAATTGTGGCCATCTTCTGCATGTCGATCAAACTCAACGGCGGCTGCTGAATCCTCCATGGATCAAACTCTCTCTAGGTTTGAATCAAACAAGGATACCACAGATCTTTCTCCCTAGATGGAGCTGAAGGCGAGGAAGTGCTCGTGTGGTTGAACCGGACAAGCTCGTCGGGGGACCTGGGCCGCGGTGCAGGCGGTGGCGATTGACCTGGGCAGCGGCACCACCGTGGCTACTGCCCGCCCGCTGCCTCGCTTTTTTCCCGTCTTTCTTCTCGCCTCCAATGCGTGTAGAGAAGGCAGTAGCTGTGGGCTGTGGGGAAAATGGGCCAGGACCCAATCTGAGGTGGAGCTAGCTCAGGACACGGAATTAAATACTGTTATGACTTTAATTTAATTCAAAAATAAAAAAATAATTTCCCGTTTAATAAAATTAAAAAAATAGCCCTTCGGCGCCGGTCCATCAGGCGCTATATATGAATCGCCCGTTCAACGGGCATTTATAACACAACACAGTTATCAACGCCGAACCAACGGGCGTTTAATAGCTCCAACGGCCCGGGTCATGGGCAAGGTAATAATCGCCCGTTCGTCGGGCGATTTATTCACTGTCGCATAAAAACCGCCCGTTCGTTGGGCGTTTAATGCGCGCGGGAATTGATCGCCCGATGGACGGGCGCTAAATCGTCCTAATACCCTCGCGCGGCGGGCGCTGCATCGGCACAGTGGTCATTTGCACCCAGCGCTGCGGCAGAGGAAAAAAAGAGGAGGAGAGGAGAAAGAGAGGGAGAAGAGGAGGAGGAGGAGAGGAGAAAGGGTGGGAGAAGAGGAGGAGAGGAGGAAGAGAGGGAGAAGAGGAGAGAAAAAAGAGGTAATTTTTAAACCCTTTCGTATTATTATTTCGTAATATTTGAAAACAAGGTAGGTTAGGTTAGCAATATGCCACATGATAAATTGAATATTTCGTTTAAAGCCTAAATTTAATGATTAGGTTCCGATAATAATTAGCTGTATTTTATGTAATTTTTCTGTACATTTGATTTAGAGGTTTAAATTAGGATAATATTCCGATATGCTTTTTGTATGAATATGTAAATGAGTTTAAGGATTTAATGTTTTATAATATATGCGGTAGATTGGAGTCTATATTTAGGGTTATAACTAGGGTTGTAAGGGAGGGCGATACGTTGATTTAATGCGTATGTTTATTTTTGTACAGTTTATGGTTAGGGTTTACAAATTTAGAGAACATGTGTAGGTTTGTCGTTGGGGTAGTGGCAGGGTCGATTTATATGAAGCATAATGCACGTAGGTTTAATGCATAGTACAAAGGATTAAAAGCGATAAATCTTTAAAAAAAATTTGTCGATACTGAAATAATTAAAAATTTATTAGTACATACGTTTTTTTTAGGGTCAATGGCAGACAGAAAATATTTGAATGTTCAGTACGGTCAAGGGGATATCAATTTTGATCCAGACGGGGTAGACCTATCTATGTTCCAGTCAGCGATGTTGGGATAGCTAGGCCCACGGAGAGAACGTTACCAGGGCTTGAAAACTGGCTGTTAAGGACGTTCAAAATTAACCCCGAAGAATATGGTCTGGATATCAGCGCTGCTTTTAGCCGTGCAACGGAAGGACCTTATTGGGAGTTGCTACCGATAAAGGCAACCCGAGCATGGAGGCATTATGTCGAGATCGCCACTGAACGAGGACTGCCACTGGCACTTCTTGTTCAGGCGAAATACAGGGAACAAAATGAAGAAGCGTTGCATGAACTCGTCGAAGGAGCACATGTAGTGCAGGAAGAGGTGCAGGAAGATGGTGACGACACTGAGCATGTGGTGCAGGAAGAGGTGGAGGAGCTGGAGGAGGCAGGGGAGGGATCAAGTGAGCAACAAACAACACAGGAACCGATAGGTGCGGCAGATGAGGGGGAGTATATTGAAGATATAGTTGCGGATATGGAGGCCGAGGATGCTGAGCACGAGCAAGTCCCTGAGGAAGATGTGTCAGACGATGAGAGTCCCGGTGGGTTTCAAAATGTCGTACCGGTCGAGTGGAACTCATCGAACTTTGCAGAGTTATCTATCTAAGAATGCACTCAAACAGCCTGAAAATACCACCAGAACGAGGTGACACAAGGAGCGACATACCACTCAAAGGAAGAATTGCTGACAGCCGTGAAGCTTTGGGCATTATCACTTATAAGAGAATTCAAGGTTGTGAAGTCTAGCCGAAGTGTGTACGATGTGATGTGTGTTGTCCCTGGTTGTCCTTAGCGTGTGCATGCCTTTAAAGGAAAGTGGATGGATTACTGGGTTTGTTCAATAGTGAGGGAGCATAATTGTACGGTGACTGAGGTAAGACAGAAGCACAGGAATCTAACATTGACAATGGTAGCACAGATAATGCAGACTCAAATAGCAGAGAACGTGAACTACGAGCCTCGGTCTATTATTCGAGCCATGGAGAAACAATTTCAGTACACTATTCCGTATGTAACTGCTTGGAGGACAAAGCAAAAGGCCTTAGAGATGAGGTTTGGGACATATGAAGCATCTTATGCGAATATGTCATCCCTGTTAGCAGCCATAGCTAGGAGGAATCTGGGTACATATTATGATTACAAAGAGGTGGAGGCAGATGGCGATGATATTGGGAAGTTCATTCTGCAGTGGGTTTTCTTTGTTTTGGGGCAGTACATAAGGGGATTTCAAAATTGTCCTCCAGTTCTATGTGTTGACGGAACATTTCTAACTGGCAAGTATAAGGGCCAAATCCTGACAGCAATTGCCGTTGACGGCAACAACCAGATTCTGCTGGTGGCATTTGCTTTTGTGGAAGGTGAGAATACTGAGAGCTGGTACTGATTCTTAGAGAGGGTGAAGCATGCGGTGGTTGTTGGCAGACCAGATGTTTGTATCATTCATGACAGACATCTTGGATTGTTGGCAGCGATCGAAGAAATTAAGTTTGGCTCTGACTATCAGCTGCTCAGTGGCCGGACATACATACCCAGTGGTGCATGAGACACATAGGTGCCAATTTCTTTAGCCAGTTTAAGAGTAAACACTTAATGAATCTGTTTAAACGGTTGTGTAAGCAAAATCAGCAGCGTAAGTTCAATCAGCTTTGGCACACGTTGAATGAGCTGACCACGAAGCATACCAGGGAGGCTGGGAACGTGAGGAACAGAAGAATTACAAACTTTTCAGAATTGATTAAAGACTGCCCGAAAGAGAAGTGAGCATTGCTGTATGATTCAGATGGCCGTAGATATGGAATCATGACGACAAACTTGGCGGAGGTATACAACTGGGTCATGAGAGGGACCAGGGCACTGCCGCTCATAGCAATTGTCGAGGGGATTCTGCACCGAACATGCAAGTATTTCATGGACCGGTATCGAGCAGCCTCAATTGCCATGTCTGATAATCGATTGTTTTTTCTAAGGTTGTGACAATGTATATTGTTGAAAAGGTTAAGAAGGCACAGCTACACTATGGGTACCGACGAGTTGAGATATGAAGTTCGCTGCATTGATATGGCTCGTCTTGGGCGCAAACGTCAGAAGAACAGATATGAGTGTATTCTTACTGATGAGCAATGCAAGTGCTCGTGTCGAAAGCCGAAATTATTACATAAACCTTGCTCTCATGTACTTGCAGCGGCATCGATGACAAATCAGTCAACCTACAATCATGTTTCTCAGTATTACAGGAAGGAAGCTATACTGCACACTTGGCATGCCAAGATATATGGGTACGGTATGTACGGGTCATTCACTGATCCACCTTTGCCAAACTGTAGGCATGTCCCGGATAGGAAAATGCTGAAATGCAACTTAGGACGCCGAGTGCATCGACATATTCGAAATTACGTGGATCAGTCGGAGGCAGGGCGTCCCGTGAAGATATGCAGCAGGTGCAATGGGGTCGGCCACACGTACCAAAACTGTAACAATCCAAGTGGTGGAATGTACGATTTGGAGGCTGGACCTTCAGGGTCAGCACACGATGGTCGACGTCCTTTCCGTTGGTTGGACATGTAATGTAATGCGACGAAATTTGTAATATTTATATTCGTGGATGTCATGTAGTAACGACATAAAATTTCACTTGTACTTCGTACCATGTATTGTAATAATGCTATATCCGTCGCAGACATGTACTATTTGCGATAATTAATCTTTGCCATATTAATATTTATGTTATCTGTAATTTTATGTATGGTAATCCGTATTTTCTTTTTACATTGATCCGTACGTTGCTGCAAAAGATTTTATTAATTCGTTAATTTTATGTAATGCAGGTGCGTCAGCATGGCGGACGAGGGTGGTGGACAGCAGGCTGATCGTCTTTTGGATCCCTCTGTGGACCTAAGGCATCGATCGCGCAGGAGTGCCATTGAGGGACGTGTGCTCCCAGCCTTTCGTCCTAGAGTACCGAAGGAGCTGCTGACTGTCGACTCCCGCTGGGTTAACAGGTCAACACAAAAAATTGTATATTCATTAATGAAAAATTGCGATAACAAAATTAATAATGGACATGCAGGTTACGCCTTGCCGCTTGCTCCCAGTTTGCCGTATGCTGTAGGCGACAGCCCTCGAGGAGCGACAGGTCCTTCCGCGTCGGCTTCAGCAGACGCGGTTCTGCTTCGACAGGTCTCTGCTTGCAGCTCTCGTCGACCGGTGGAGGCCAGAGACCCACACCTTCTACATGCCCTATGGTGAGGTCGCCCCTACCCTACAGGATGTGTCCTATATACTAGGACTTCCCTGTGCGGGTGACGCAGTGGTGGCTGTGGACGTGTCGCCACTTTGGCGGGCTGAGCTGATGGCCCGGTACGCCAATATCCAGCGGCGGCCGGGTTCCTCAAACTACAGGCCCATTCCAAATTCGGAAAGGGGTGGGATTAATAATTTTTACAGCAATAATTCACGTTTACTGTTCGTGAAATTGACCAGTCATGTCAGCATTATTAATCCCACCCCTTTCTCTCTCCGTCGGTGCAAACATGTCCTTGCGCGTGTCCTATCTCTCTCCGTCAGTGGACACTGCAGCCGAAATCGACGTGACAGCACCAGTAGCAACAGGATTGAATCGTACTGCTTCACCAAGCGATGTGACAGCACAAATCCGCAAAAGCTGCTCACATAGTGTTTGTACACAGTGTTTCATAAACAGCTCCTCGCCCACGCCCTGCTACGAATCCGATGTCAATTTCCTTTAAATGGCACACCCGGTGCTCACGAATCTCGCACCGCACTAACACCCGTAGCACATATCTCGTTTTGAAACACTCATCACTTGCCCAAGACCTATATCTTCAATTGTTTCGGAGGTGGTCTCTTATTTCAATCCGTTTAATTGTGACTTTATTTTTTGATTTTATTATATTCAACCTGCTTATATATGTGTTCCATGTGTTTTATCGCCCTCTTTATGTGTAGAGTATGGATAACGTGCATACTACTACTCGTCCATTTGTGCCACCTAGATGGTGGATTTCATATGGCCCAGAAGTTCAAGCGTACGCACCCTCTGAAGATTTGCCGATTGTATCGAGAGCTCACTACAACACAAATCCTACGATGCCTAGAGATCCGGAGTCCTACAGAGGATGGCCGAAGTGCCTCCACGGGGTCGACACGATCGTGCAGATTTTTGATCGTGTTGCAGATGGTTTTACGGGGCGTAGGTTTTACAGATGTGCCATGTTTGAAGTGCGTATATCATCAAGAATAATCTTATTAGGTTACAAAAAGGTTATTGAGAATATACTCGAATGTTCGTAGGCACAGGATTGTGGCTTCACAAAATGGATGGATGATCCATACCCAATGGCAGCATCGACATACATAGACTATCTGCACGGTAGAATACAACAGTTAGAGCGCAGAGTAAATGGTCTACTGAGTGTGCAAGAGAGAGAGTGGGAGCGCACACGATTAGTTCTTGACCCACAATTTGAGGTGAACCCCCATGCACCAATTATACATGCCTTTGTGGATGTCACTACCCCGAAAGTCCGAACGAACTAGTGCGCTACAGGCGAAATAAATTTCGGAGGGAGTACGGGCACATCGAAGATCCAGATTTCGTACAAAATCATTCATGCAGTACTCGATGGTGCATTTGCCCATGTCATTTTCCAGATCAACTGTCTTAAACGCACGCGTACTTGTATTCCGATCGAAGTGAGAAAAAACAAAGTGTCATTTTACCTACTCCTATCATTCTCGGTTGTCACCGTCAAATTTAATGGTTTTTCAGAACCGATGATTAAATATTAAAACAAATTGATTGACGTGATACAAGTCATGGCACGTATGATGCATAAACGTATGATGCATAAAACAATTTATCATATTAGCGTATCATAACTAAACCTACATGGCTTAGGAGATTTCAAAACATAGTTGTACCACACGATAATCACTCTACTGGGTACAGCGGGGGTATTTTTCCTTCGCAAATGCGCTAGGTCCTGCTTCCCTAGCTCTAGCAGCCCTCTCGCGCTTTCTGGCACGGTCGGCCTCCCGCTCATTCAACTGCCGCTGCCGGTCTGCTTCACGCTGAGTTTGAAACTCCTCTCTCGTAACTTTGTTTCTTTTTTTCCTAAGTGCGTCTTGCCACCGTTCCTCCGCCATAGCACGGTGCCTCGCCGTCTCTCTTTGCATTTTCCGCTCCTGCTCGGGAGTTTGCTCTGCGTCCAAATATTGAATAAACTCGCACAATGGAGGTTAATAAAATTAAAGTTAGCTTTTTCGTCTATATGTTCCTTATCAAACATAGAAGTAAGAAGTCACTTACAGGGTACTTTGCCCTCCTCTCCATCTCGGGTGTTCGCTCGTACGCATAGTTTGCGCACTTCCAATACCGTCTCTCGTAAGTGTAACCCATGTCTTCAGACATTCTTAAAATGCAAAGACTGCTGCAGAGACACTGTAACATCCCAAATTTTCGAAAACCAAATTTGGCACGTTAATAATTTCATTAAAATGTATAATTGAAATATCAAAACTATTGAAGCATTGAAAATCATCGTGGCATCATCATTGCATACAATCTTCTGGAATTGGTTTGGGTCATTAATTTTAAAGTAAAAATCATTGTCTTGGGTGTCAGTTATTTAAAAGTATTTTAAATGAATTTTGTCAAACTTTTGAAAGAAGAAAAGAGAAAAAAAACCAATAATTGAAAATAAAAATCTCTTCTTCTTCTCTCGGACCGAGTTTCCCCGGCCCAGCTCTCTCCTCGCACCCCTGCTCTTCCCCGCGCGGCCCATCTCCTCGGCCCAGCTTGCGCCAGCTGCGTCCCTCGCTGAACGACGGGCCCGCGCCTTGTCTCCCCCTCACCCTCGCTGACCGACGGGTCCCACCGGTCAGACCCTTCCCCGTCGTTTTCCCCTTCCCTCGCGAGTGTGTCTCTGCTCTCGGTTCTCTCTCGCTCTCGCTCTCCCTGCAGTTCCCTTCCCCGCTCCCTTCTCTCTCCCCATGCCGCGCGTCGCCGCCTGCGCGCCCGGCAGGTCCGCCACGCCCGTCGCCTCCGCCTGCGCCCGGCCCGCGCTTGCCTCGCCGACCGCCTCTGCTCTACGCACGCTCGTCGCTGCTCCGCCATAACTCCCTCGCCGCGCCGTCGCCTAGCTTATTCATCCTCCGCCTACCCTCCGCCCGCGTCGCCCGTACGCCTGGCGCCACCTATTCCCCCGGAGACCGTGCCCTTGACCTCTGCGGCGCAATCCCCTCCACCTCCAGTGCATCTCTGCAGCGTCGTCGCCTCGCCGCCGCTATTGCTCAACAGCGGACGTCTTTCGCTGCCGGGGCTTTCATGGCGGTGGGTGAGCGAAGCCGTGCCTCTCATCGCCTATAAAACCGGCCCTGTGCCTCCGTTGTCACCTCGCCTAGCGCCGTGCCGTGCCCGATTCTTCTCCTCGGTGAGCTCCTCTTGGCTACCCGGTGTAGCACCATCGTCTCTCCCTCACCATCACTCTCTCTCTGTCAGGAGTCCCGGAGCGCCGCCGAGTCAGGAAGCGTGCCCCCGCCGGATCCCTGTTCGCCGCCGCATCTCACCGTCACGCCGCCCCTGGGGTGAGTCTCAGTCGCCGCCGAGACCATCGTTGGCATCGCCGTCGCTCCCTCTTCCTCTCCCCGCGCGGAATCGGCCGCCGGTGGCCGGTCTCGCCCTGCCCCTTGCTCGTGGCCGCCTCGGCCCGAGGAGGAAGACGATGGGGGAACAGGGAGGAAACCCCGTTTCGGCCCCGGGCCGTGGGCCTCGCCCCGTTCTGGGCCGACCGGCTTAGCCGGATTTGTTCTTTTTATTTTCAAAAGCGAATTTAAAAGGTTCTAGTAGAAAAGATTTTGTAGAATATATCAAAAGCCATCCCAAAATTCTATAAATATTCTCAAAAATACCCTGCAGCAAGATGGATTTTATAAAAATACTAAATCAATTCTGCACCCATGTAACCACTGCATTTCTATTAGTTCAAGTGCTTAGGTTCCATTATTTCATGTGCATACAAAATAAATTAACATCATTCTCTTTAAATAAAATGCATAAAAATATTTTATGCATGATGTACTGTTATTTTTATTTGTATGTTTGGATCGTGCTCGAGTAGGAGGCCAAGGTGTGGTAGACCCGTCCGACGTCGCTGGTTGTTCCTACCCGTCGTCCGACCAAGGCAAGTCCCGTTGAACATATTGTGAGCCATGTTGCTTGTTTTAAAAACGATTCATTAGATATTGAAAACTTGCATGCTAAATTAAAAAGTAAAAGCGTCGTATTTACTAGTTATTAGTTATGCAACCTAGATAATCGTGGTAAGACTAGTGATAGGCTTAACCATAAGGACTTACCATAAGTCTTGTGTATATAATTACATTCCATTGATGTTAGGAAAAATGCCTAAAAAGGATTTTTATCGCGATGACATTATAACTCTTGTGTGTGAAAACAAATGTTGTGAAAGGAATGGCTTGAGAAAGGTTTCAAGAAACGGGTTGAGAAAGTATGCGCATTGAGGGCAATGCCATGGGTTGGAAAAAAAATGATTTTACTCTCTCCCCTAAAATACTTCCGACTAGGGAGAGACTTTTGCCGGTCCGGTGCGAGAAGGCACCATTCTGAGAAATCGGGGCTAAAATATCGTCTCTCTTCTAGTTTAAGGACTGTTCATCCTATGATCCTACGAACTGAGCCATACAGTACGACCTCGAGTCCTGTTATGGGACGAGCCTAGTTGTTAGCCGAAAAACCCTGACGGAGACTCCCGGCGGTCGCCGTTAGTGTTTGAACCTAACGGCTTTGTGGCGAAACACTTTTGGGTGCGTAGCCTCTCGAGGGTAAAGTGTACCCACTCTGCAGAGTCAAAACTATCATGATAGCCGTGCTCGCGGTTATGAGCATGCGAAGGGACTGTTCATATGGTAGCTCTTCTTTTTCCAAAAACCGGGAATTTTCAAAAAGGATTTGAGTTGAGTAAAAGTTGTTGAGAAAGAGTTTTGATCTTGAGATAGGTACTACCGGCTTGTATCATGAATTGGGTTCGGCCTATCATGAATTGCTCGCGCGGTTGGGCCTGACCCCGGTTCCGAGTTATTCCCCGTAACGGGAAGAGACTGAGGAAGAAAGTCGCTATGGCCGTGGCCAATTGGCGAGAGAATTTGAGAATGAGCCCCTAAAAGATAAAGATTTGAGATTGAGAGCTTTCTGAGTATTGCTTTTATAAAATTAAGAAAAATGAAAAATGCATTTCTGCAAAACTACCCAAGCCTTCCACTTGTACTAAACCCCATCCGCATATATCCCCGACTTGCGGAGTACCTTTGTACTCACCCCTGTTTTCCCCTTTCCCTCTTTAAAAATTTCAACAGCCGCAGAGCTCCCCTGCGACTCTGGTTTCGAGGAGGACTCGGACTACGAGGAGGAGGACTACGAAGACGAAGAGTAGGGTTGCGTGCTACCTACCGCCGTTGCCTGTGGAATAGCCTACTAGCTAGAATAAAGTCGCGCTATGTTAGGTCCCTGTGTGACTGTCTGTGTAACTCTGTATCTCGACCTGCGCGCCGTGCTTGATGTACTAAATTGTGACTCCTTTTGGGACCCGTAGTCCCCTATATTGTAATAATGTAATTCGAAGGCAATGTATCAGTTCTGTTTATTTGTGTGTACTAGCCATGATCTTCTGAGACTAGTACTGTTTAACACAATAGGATTCGGTTTTTTAGACCGGGTCCGACAGACACATGGGCCGCTGAACATCTCTTGAGACAGATTGATGAGCAGACTCCCTTGGTGGCGATGGGAACTCCATATCACTCTACTCGTGGACAGAGGTTGTTTTTAAACTGAAGTGCTTGCCAACAATCTGCTCGTCTGAATACTTTGCCTGCTGCTTTTCTTTTTATAGCCGAGCGTGTGCCAATTAAATTATCAAAAATCATCTAATTAATTCATCCCTAATGAGCAATTTATTACCAAAACGCGTTACGACAAATATCTACTTGCGAGTGTAGCAGGCAGGAAGTGATGGCGCAGCAGTGCGAGCACCTGTAGGAATCCAAAGTGAGAGGTTAATATATGGCAGGCAGGAAGTAATGCCGCAACAGTGTGAGCATGTGTAGCAGGAATCCGAAGTGACAGCGCAGGAAGTGATGGGTGCAACAGTTCATCTGCAGGAATTCGAAGTGAAACATAGGCAGGCAGGAATCCGATGGGTCGTGACAGCTAATAGCGCCCGCTGGCCGGGCGATTTATATAAAGCGCCCGTTGGCCGGGCGTTTTATCAGTATACCCCCGTCCAGCGGGCGTTTCATAAAGACCACCCGGTCAACGGGCGCCTGGCGGCTATTTTTTAATTTTGTTAAACAGAAAATTATTTTTTTATTTTTGAATTAAATTAAAGCTAGTACAGTAAAAAATTCTCAGGACACGTGCACGAAAATTATGTGGTGATGTACAGCTGCTCTGTTTGCTTCACCGTCGCACCAAATTTTCTTCCGTTCGGAATCGGAGGGCCGCCCCGTGTGCTGCAGCCTGCACTAAAAAGTTGGTGTGAGGGCGAGATGTGCAGCATGTGCTTCATACTTCCCTGCAGTTTAGGTCGATGACTGGATGTTTTTTTTTTTTCGAGCGTTCCATCGTGGTCTTTGTTGAGAAACTCACTACTCAACGTAGTTCAGGGCTTTCTATACAACGTCTCTCTTCTCTTGTTTCAAAGATACACAATCTCACAGAGAATACAGAGTTATGAGAAGAGCCTTTATTTCTCTCTTTCTTTGTGTCATCGATATATGTAGGAAAAAGTACCGATTTGGCCCCTCAACTATGACCGCTGTACCACTTTGATCCCTAGACCTTAATACCGGACTTATGAAGTCCCTCGTGTAGCAAAACCAGGATTGACCGATCTTTTGACCGGCCAGAACAGCGGTATTAGACTTGAAAGAAGAGAGATTTCAGAGATAAAGTGAGAGATAAGACAATAAGATGGATCCTATGTGGCAAACAAGTCAGCAAAAATCTTACTTGGATGCCACACAAGCCAAAAAAAAAACCCTAAAACCGCCCACTGACCTTGTCAAAGGATTGATTTGGCTCGGTTTTGTTACATGAGGGGCCTCACAAGTCCGATGTTGAGGTTTAGAGACCAAAGTGGTACAACGAACATAATTAAGGGACCAAATCGACACTTTTTCCATTTATATAACACATTAAAAGATTCCTCAATATATAGACACCTAATTTTTAGCGACATATCCTTTGTATAAAGATTTTCTGTGTACACATCATGTACACCGACTAACAAAAGTTATTAAAAATCTATGAAATTTTGCATACGTATTTTATTGGTTACTCTACCTATGTATAAAGTTGGAAAATCTATCATTTTATATTAAGAGTTACAAAAAGAGAAAATTCTAATATAGAATAAATTTAACTTGCAATTTGATTCATATGTACAGTAAGTTTATGAGTCCATCTATAATTCTTTTTAGTTTTTTCGTGATTTTCTTAGTTGGTGTACACAAAAAGGCCTATGTACGCACAATCTAATTTTTTAAAATATGGAAGGAACTTCCAGCCTTTTCACCAACTAGAGATGCATATGACCATTACAAATATTTATTGCAAAGCTTATATCCAACGCAAAATAAAAAATAATTTGTCACACTAAGGAAAACACACAAAAAAGAAAACAAAAAAAACAAACTTCTATCTCATACTAGATGAGCCTAACGTCATGTCAGTTGTGGCTTTGAACACTGATAAAGAAGATGATTATCAATCTCTATGAGATTTCTCCATAGTTTCATAAGAACAGCTTGTTGACACACAAATTTGGCAGAAAATCGGATATTGTAAATAAGTCAACTATATCGGAATTATTGGGCTGAATCAGAATGTGGGCTTGATTATCAAAAATAGAAGTGTGAAAGAAGATTCCGATAGTTACAAGACTCCGGAAGAATTACGAAGTTCTGATCAGAAGATGTCTTCCACGTCACGGTAAATTAGGCTGTGTCGGTTTCGGTTTTGTAATAGTATAAATAGGGTCCCAAGTCTCGTGTAAAGGATATACGACATACACAAACACAACTACTTTTTTCGAATCCGATCGACTTCGTCGAAAGGCTTCAACCCACAGGTAGAGCTATCTCGATGGAATAATCGATTCTCTTCTTGTAACCCGTATGCATGGCTGTATCATCTTGATCTTATGTATACAAAGCATGTTAGACTGTCTCGGGTTTACCGATATTAAACACGTTCTCGTATGTTATACTGTCTCGTTCAATCGATCTGTAGCATGTGTTTATCCTGCAATGCCGATTGTCAGTTATCTCATATGCTTTTCTTGAATCCGATGTATGCAACTGCCTCGTTTAATCGATCTTGCGTATACCTGTTTCAGAGATTCGTATATTTGTATTATTCGCCGATTAGCATTGCATTTACTTATATTAGTCTAAACCTTTGATCGGTTTATGAGTATATACCTAGATTTAGATTTAAATACTGTCTTGGTTTGACCAATCTATTTAATCTATTTCCCTGGTTTAATCTGATAACACTGATTTAAAGATTATGACTAATTTTATCCATAAATAACAAAAAGAGATGAAAGAAATTTATGTTTAAATGCTTATTCATATGTATTGCTCTATCGGATAGTAAGCTGATAGAATTATATAATCGGATTCCCTAAAACCGATTCCTAAAACCTGATCTGGCTGTTTTCTAAAGCCGATTTGGGCTAGACGCTAATAATTTACCCCTTGTCAATTTACATGTCAAATTGACTGGCACGCTTGGTTCTTGGTTGCGACGCAAGCCCAGATTTGATGCTTCTGCATGTCTGTTCGCGAAGATCCAACTTTTCGTGTCACAGCTCAATGGCATCAATTCCAAAATCTTTTCACATCACCTAAGAGGATTTAGTGAGGAAGTGGACAACGACCAAATCAACCGGTCTTAATAAGTTGACTCGTTGAAACCAATATGTACCTAAAATTTACCGCAAAGCCGCCCATTGAATCAACGGACAAACAAACGATTCAGATGTGTATGAGGACCAATGCCCCTCAATGGCACATATAGCAAGGTAACAACACCAATGGGTGCCATCATTGTTAAATCTGGCTAAAAAAAGTTTGAAAAATAAGATTTTCCCCGGGATTAGTACTTAAACACCTTTTTGCCACTCAATGTCGTTGCGGGGCTAGCCACCATGAATCATCGTTCAACCGTCATTGGAGCCAACACCGGTAGAAAATATGAACATGCCGTGTATAAGCCACCATAACACCGCTGCCAATGAGGCAATGCCGATCTAGATGGTTCGGCCTCATCGTCAGCCCGATGAACAACACAACTCAGACACAGAGATGTAGCATGAGTCCTATGGGTGAAGCATGTCTAGGAGAAGAGCGAAACCAACCAAAATGTGGTTCCCAAAACCGAGCTCCTCATTGGCAGCCGATTGTCCATCCTCCTCCTAGTGTTGCAAAGGACTTCGGAGTCGCGGGGATTAGCTAAATCTTGCTGTGAATATAGATCTAGATCTAAGGTGTGTGCTTAAGAGATTGGGGAAGAGAGAGGGGAAGGGAAAGGGTTGGTTGAGGAGCACAGGTCCCCTCCCTCCTCTTCAGTGAGTTCATCCGAAAAGAAAAGGAAGAGGGCCAAGGGTGTGACGCTAAGGGGAGGCAAGGGCAGGGAGCGAAGGTAGGCTAGCAACGACCGTGCAAGAGATAGAGATACATGGGGTTAGTGTTTCGGTAGTGGGGACATTCCACGTGATAATCTAGCCCATCGTCGGTTCCTCGACACGGTCTTCCAGCTATAAGACCTTTTCCCGGTTTCTTATATGTGATGCGTCCTGTTGGTAATGATGCTGTATTTTTTTTGAATGGCAAAACTAGTACTTATTAGTACTGTTTTAGATGTATAGCGAAGTATGAGGTTCAAATCCCGAATTTCATGGGCCGAACCTGAATGGTTAGGCTGATTTGTTCCCGGGTAGAGATGTGAACATTGTTCTTGTGGCCCAGATCAGGACATAGGTGCTGGGCGAACGAAACTACTACGGTACCATGGCTGCAAGACCCTAGTCGAGCCCATTAGGCCGCGATAAATCATTAGTTAGGACAGCGGACAATGGGTTTGGACATTTGGTAATCGGGGAAAAAGTGTAACAAAATAATTGAAAAAATATAAATGGAAAATGCAAATGATGTTTCAGTAATGGTTCAACAATGTAATGATGCCAAAAAATATTGTATTTATTCATTTCGTTTTGAAATGTTCCAAGACATCTATTTATTCATTTAGTGAAAGACCGAGCTAGACTAGAGAGAGTGAACGGAAGCCACAATTCAAAATTTGATGCTTTCACCATAAATCTATATTCATGTCTAGGGTTCATCAATCTATTTATTCACCCTAAACCCTCATTAAAAATCATCAAGCACTTGGTGGGCACAAGAGGAAGACTCTCTATATTCATGTCCATGGATGTTTTGTAATCAAAATGATCCTACGATGATACCCCATGATTTGGTACGAAGATTGAACCTACTAAAACAACAAAACATGCGGCAAACCAGCATTTATCGGACATCGTTCGGTGGAAGGTTGAGATGAAATGCACAGTTGAGAACACCACGACTAGGACGGTCGCTCGTAAACACCCCACGATGGACCCTCCACCGGACGCCATCTAGTGGGAGGCCGAGATGCGTAGAAACCTTGTTTTCAGGCTACCAACTCATGTCTCCTGGCTAGACCAAAAACCCAGTCCCGCGGGACCAAGCCCAACCCGACCCAGTGCATTGGGCCTTAAATTCAGGCCTGAGCCCGATACGAAGCCCGAAAACCTGACCCAAAACCCGAAAACCCGACCATGGCTAATTTCACAATTTTCCTACGCTCGAGCCCGACCCGACCCGGTGGTTGGGCTTCAAATCGAGGTCCGAAACCAGACCGGTGCACTGGTCCACCCAGGTCGGGTCGGGTAGGGCCGGGAGGCCCATAAGATGGTCTACTCCCTGCAAACCTTGACCGTAAATAAAAACCTCTGTCAAATGGAGTTTCTCAGCATGCACCAGTGAAATCTCTAAAGAGGTTAGACCGTTTGACTAATCTAAATTGTTGATATCCATAAAGTGTGGCCCCCCTCAAAGGGTTCATCAGTGCATGGTAAAGTTTTTCTTATCAAATACTCATCATACACTTGGAACAATTTTCACATGGTCTCACGTTTAGCATAGTGGAAATTCATTGAAGCATCTTTAGTATATTGATAAGATGAACCAACATGACTTGCAATAATGTATCCGTAAAACATCTGTTTAGAAGTTTAGCATGGTGACTCAAATACTATTTATTTGTGGGTCCAAAGTTTAGAATCTCAAAACATATTAAAAAAAATTATAATCACACTAGATGATGTATAGGATAGGGTTATTAGTAATCGGACACCATCAATATAATTATTAAATGATTTAAAAAACTGTGAGAAGTGGCACGGCAAGAGGGTGCCAACTGTTAAGCGTCTGGTGTGCTCTGCAACTTTCGATTATTTTTCAAAAACTACAGTGAATGGCCTATATATAAATATAAAAATAATACAAATTACATACCCAACAAGGCAACAAAAACTAAAAAAATAACGGGCGTGCCTGCTCCACTTGCCTCGCTTTGCATCACTAATCCGAGGAAGCGAATCCGGAGCGTGCGGCGGAGGTGTCCTCTATCTGTTCTGTTCCTCACTTCCTCTAGCCCTATTCCCTAGCACGAGAAGGTGAATCGGCAAAGGACCAAAATATCTCCTCGTCAGCTTCGCCGCTTCATTCCCCTCCCCTCCTCCGCCGGCGGCGACCGACGCTATCGTTTCCGACCTGCCTACATCTGTGGGTGAAGCGGGGCGGCCGGCCATGATTTCGACGGCCGCCATCGTCGTGAACCCCTTTTGCCCCTTGCCGTCCGAGCCCATGTCCAGAGCACGCAGATTCGCCGTCCGAGCTCAAGGTATGTATGTACATCAATCCAATCGATCAAGATTCTTCCTCCTCCTCAACAATCCCACTGATCTTTGACCGCAGGGGTGGATGCGTCCGACAAATCCGTCGAGATAATGCGCAAGTTCTCCGAGCAGTACGCCCGCCGCTCCGACACCTTCTTTTGCGCCGACAAGTCCGTCACTGCCGTCGTCATCAAGGTCAGTATCATCACCATCCTTTCGTACGAAAGAATCCATGTGCTTGATTTGTTAGTTATACCACTACTGAATCTTAGCATACGCAAGAACAAAAAAGTTATGAGTTTGCTAATCCTCTGTCGCCTGAAAGCTTCAAATCTCTTGGTCGATTTTTGACTTGTGTCGCCGTCGTCTTCATCTTCTCCGGCCGCCCCCGCAGTGCCACTGGGGTTAGGGATAGGGTTTGGGTTGGGTGTGAGGTTCCTGGTGCCCCTGGGCATAGAGGGAGATAGGAGGAGGCGGTGGCATAGCGGTGGGGTGGGGATTGTGGTGGGGCAGCAAGGCACCGGCAGCAGCGCCCGAGCTGCTGGCTCGGGCGATGGCGGCCGGACGGCAGATCGATGCCGGCAATTCAGGTTAGGTTGGACGGGGTAGCGCTGGCGGCGGGATGCAGAGGGCGGAGCGGCGAGGCGCCAGCGGCGCTGGCCATGTGTGGTGGAGGTGGAGGTGGGGGAGGGGGAGGAGGCGTTGCAGGGTAGACAGGGGGAAAGAGAGGAGGGGGAGAGATCTGGGCCATTTGATTGAGATCCAACGGCCTAGAAAATCGACTGAGTTAAATAACTCTGGGTTGACTGACATTTAGCTGGTTCCATAAAGTTAACCATGCAAAATTAAAGTTGTTGTAGCTGTCGTACCTCCATGGGAGTAACAATGTTGTGCTAATATATGCACTGAATTGCACTACAAAATGGATAATATGCCCTTGCAGCAATAATAAGTAGATGTGTTCGTGGGCTGTTCTTTGTTGAGCTGGAAAGTCATAGCAGTGGTATGTGCAAAAGATACCATAGGACATCAATTTGTGACTGGCTGCAGCGGAGAAGACTGGCACAAGGTCAAGGAAGGTTACAACGCTAAGTAATTTTTTCTTGCCAATCACCTACCCAGGGGGCAGTACATTGATGGATGCTTAGTACGGTTAGGGTTGAGGATCTGTGCTCTGATGCCAATTGAGGGGAACAGGTGATGTGTTTAGTATTGTAGCCCATGTATGAAAAGAAAATGGGTACATTAGATACCATTGCAAAATCATAGACTACTATAATAACAATCTCACCTATCGCTAGCTTCTGAAAACACTCTGGTCATTCCATGATACTGATCGACAAAACTCTACCATACTTAATTTCTGAGTGCAACTCTGGTTTTTGCAGAGGAGAGAAACCATCTTTTGATTATAAGTATAAAATTTAGAATGTTGCTGCCCCTTTTCAAGGAAAAAGTAAAAAAATAGGGATTGCATTATGTTTTTTTTTAATGATGAACGGAAACATAAAATTGTTTGCAGGGACTTGCTGACCATAAGGATCAACTTGGAGCTCCTCTATGCCCTTGTAGGTAATGTGTCTTATGCATCGTTCTTATTTTTAAAATTCATCTACTTTGTGAATATAAAAAGGTACTTATTTTTCCTCCCTTTGTGATCTTAATTTAAATTAGGCATTATGATGACAAAGCTGCTGAGGCAGCTCAAGGATTTTGGAACTGCCCATGCGTACCCATGCGTGAGAGGTCTGGTTCTTTTTAAAGTTCATGTTTTGATTATGTTTTATGACAGTGCATAAAAAATGTTGAGATGCTTTTTCTTGTTTAAAGTGAGAGATGCAGCAGCGGTGTTACTTCTCTATTGCAAAACATGGTGATGTTTATTTCATTTGCAATCACCAACAACCATCATTTTTTTTTTGTCTCTGTATGGCTTCCATAAAATTAATAGTGGAGTCATATGCTTGGCTAAGCAAGCGAAATAAAACCCACCATTCCTCTTGTTGTGTAGCATACATTGAATACTTTTGTATGGTAAACAGCTGTGGAATGTGAATTTTCTACTTCCTTTTATGTGGAGAGGGATATAGAATGGAATAATGAGCTGTGTTAGAAGCATCTGTTCTTCAAATGGGGATTTGTTTCGCAGGAAGGAATGCCATTGCATGCTTTTCCTTACTCCTGACAATGATTTTGCTGGGAAGGACCAGGCAAGTCCTTCTGTTCCCTGTGTTTCCTGCACACAGCACTCAATTCAGAGGAACTGCTGAACTCTCTCTGCATCAGTTTCTTTTATACAGATCCATCAAGGAATGGTCTTATTTATATGTATATAAACGAATGTGTGTTGCAGGTTATCACCCTGGAGGAGATCAAAGACTCCACATCAAAGATCTAGCCCACATGGCCTGCACATTTTACTTGACGGCTAGTATTTGATGGTTGTATATGTGATTTCTGTAAGATATGCTACTGAAGAAATCTACCATAATAATAGCAACAGCAGTTTTTGAAGGCTGTCAACTATGTATTAATACAGGTGTGTAGGGGAAAGTGTTGATTTTCTTGCCGCTTAGCATAGCGCAGGTGCTAATAGTAGACGTGTAGTTGCACATGTAAGAACCTGTATAAGATTTCGTGCACTGGAACTCTGGAAGGGAGGTCATTTACATAGGTGCTCAGTGATGCGGCAATGCCTTCTCTCACCTGGGCATGTCCAGCAGGACGGCCAAATGGGCGGAGCAACACTGTTCATGGATGAAGGCTCTGTTTGTTTGAGCTTCTAGCCTCAGAAGCTAAAATCTCAAACAAACAGTCAGCTTTTGAAACCCCCTTTAAAGAAACCAAAAGCCATCAAAAGCCTAATTTAATTTGAACTGTGTTCTGTTTTTTTCTAGAAGCTAGTTTTTTGTGACTTTTTCCATAAACAACTTTTAGGGAAGCTGTAGCTTAAACAATCAGAGCTGAAATAGGGCGGGGAATGGGAAGGAATGGGACAATGAATAGTGAATACAGAGTGGGAGTAGTGAACGAGCCTGCTGCGGAGTGGCATGGATAGTGTTGGGCTTGCCCGTGCGTGAAGCACGATTGAATCCTTGAGCGCCTCTGTATAAGCACGTTGCATTACATGCTTGCCTGGCATTTCATTTCTTGATTTCTTGACACATGATCCAATATGGCACAAGGCCCTGTTTGTTTGAGCTGCAGCTTCTCTAAAAGCTGTTTATAGAAAAAACCACAAAAACTAACTTCTGAAAAAAGCTTAAATCACAGTACAAATTGGGCTTTTGGTGGCTTTTGGCTTCTTTGAAGTGAGTTTCAAAAGCTGGCTGTTTGTTTGAGCTTCTGACTTCTGAGGCTAAAAGCTCAAATAAATAGAGCCTAAGGAGTAAGGTAGGTTTCAGAAAAAAATTAAACGGCATGCTTTCAGCGCCTGTTCCTAAGTATGCATTACATTGTACATGTTCCTAGGCTGTTTATTTATCATTCAATCTTACAAAGGCCTTGCAGGCCTCTACCTGTTGTGCCACATGGCACAACTAGAGCCTTCCACATGGCACAACTAGAGCCTGCTACGTCACTCCTTCCAAAGAAAAAACAAAAACAAAACCCTTAAAAAATCAGAAAAATCCCATAAAAAACACAAGAAGTCTAAAAAATTCTAAAATGCGACAAAAAAAATTATGGTGAGGGATTATGAATGAATTTAAGCATTAGAAATGCTGACTTATATAAAATAAATTAATAAATAATAGAAATAAAAAAAACACAGGAAAATTTCAAAAAAATAAAAAATAAAATACAAATGTGTCTTGCGAAACTAATGCCACGCGCCACGGGCACGTAAACATCGCTAGTTGGATACATGATACCTGATCCAATATGGCACACCAGGTGGTTGGTTTCGGAATAAAAAAGAAACAGGTTGCGATGCTTTGTAAGATAGCCTTGATGAGCATTCTTCAGGAAAAGTAGGATGATTCGCACAGGGATTTGATAACCTTTTCGTAAATTTTAACGGGGGTTTGGTAGCACCAATTAGGCCAATAATCATTTTTTTAGCAGCGGTTATGGATATGTCATTATAATGAAAAATTCCAGTTCAAATAACTATTGGAAATTATCTAATCAGCTAAACTATAACTAAATTTATTGCGAGATTATTTTTGACAATTTGGGCACAATTTGAATAGGAAAATAAAATAAATATGCTTAGCATCTGCATCAAATAAAAATTTCTGAATAAATATTTAAACATAAAAATGAATATTTTACTTTAAAAATAAAGGATTTTAAATTTTGTTTAAGAACAAAGGCTTTTGTATCTATAAAAATAAAATCAATATTTAAACGTTTTCCTAAAATAATACCTATGTAATTTCTTATGTAAGTTTATTTGTTAATTATTTCCCTATAACTGTGCAACCCTATGTTGCATGTGTTAAAACTTTAAAATCAAAAATAAATACTTGAAGATCTTTCCAAAAATAATATTTATGTTTTATCTTCAATAATTTTATTTTGATAAATAATTTGGGAAAGAAAGAAAAACATAATTTTTACTATATTGTTTTTGATTCTTGTATTTATTTACTCTCCTTTTATCTCCCTTTGTACCCACATGTCATCCACTTTTTTCTCTCTCTCCTCTCTTTCTTTATCATCCTTCTCTTTCTTTCATCACGCACAAGCTGCCTCTTTGAAGGTACTTTGACGGTAAAATTTGATGATTTGAGGTGTAAAAAATAATATAGGAGACAATAGTGGTGGAAACAATGAGGAACAATGCTGCTAGGGCGGACTCCACCTAGGTCCCTGCGCCCTAAGGAGAAACCGTCGCGGCCAAGGCTCTGGCCAAGGGACTGCCCGGAAGCGCTGGAGAACCCTCATCCCAGGTATAGGCAAGTGGCCATGCTATGGGGGTGTCGTTCGCAAACCTTGCTGACGTAACCAACCACACCCCACCTACATAGGCACACATGCCTCACTACTTGTGAAACTGGTGATTCTTCACACATAGCCAGCCTGTGGAGTACCAGCAAGGGAAAAAACCATGCTGTAACCACCAAGACTAGCACAACGGCCACCCTTCCACCACCTCCCCCACCACCACCTCCACCACATCCCACTACCAACGTATCCTTTACGTCCACCACCACCACCATACCCATTGCCAATGCAAAAGTTATAAATGACCATACCACCACCTCCGCCCCAAAACAACCCAAAAGTTGAGTCACATTTCCCATGACATGCAAACCTGCCACATATTCAAGCCACGCAACCAAACGCTAGGCACGTAGCCACCCTGAAAGAGGCTGTATCCTCGTTGGGCCCTGCCTCCATCACAACAACACCACCTCGGTAGCCGCGCATCTCCATGCCAATAGTTGGGCATAACCCTTTATGCTCTTGGTCATCACCAAGTTCACAGGGTATACAAACCCAAAGAAGTTCCTACAGGTATAGGAGATGGAAACACACTTTGCAGATAGGTATCGAAGCAATGGAAGGGGATGACTGCAAGAGCATCCTCCTGGCCATGGAAGGACCCATCCTATCCTGGTTCACCAGTCAGCAAGAAGGTTCCATCATAGACTAGGACCACATCTGAGGAATGATCGAGAGCAAATTCCAAAGCAACTACATTAGCAAGAAAGAGGAGGGGGACCTTTTCACAGTCCACCAACAGGAAGGCAAGACCGTGCATAGCTATTATCAATGCTTTTCGGCCATCCACTTCTAGGTGTGGGACCCAAGTAAACAACCATCATCAATGCCTATCGATGCGGCCTCCTACTGGGCCCCTCTTGGAAAAGATGGATCAAAAGGAGCTCAAAATCGATAGCAACCTGTTTGATATACTACAAAAATATGCAATGGCGAAGGATGACACATTACGGTGGGCCCAGCCCATGCCTGCATGGTGCAGCCCGAGGATGGCTACCTCGTATGACGCGACCCTGACAGTGGCCCCCATCGGCCAGGAGACGGCTCTAGGATCTCCATACGCGCTCTATGGGATTCACCAAAAAACAATCCCCTCCTTTTGAGACGACTAATCAGTGTCACCCACAAGGAAATTGTAGTGTCTACTGCGTGGGCGACAATCACCGTGGAAACACACTTTGCAGGTAGGTCGTGGAGGCCGAAGAAACCAAGGTCAGGGCCATGATGGACATGGCAGCCGAGATCCTTGGTCCAAATCGTCATCTACCCGTAAACTAACACACAAAACATCATTTGAGGTAAATTAATGCTAACAAAACATGACATTTATAACTTACATTTTTTCCCGGAAAATGTTACGGTAATTTTTTATTCCATAGTGCACCCAACAACCACCGGACAATGCTTGTGGATCCTTTATCACGCACAAAATGACCGAAATAGCATACGCATAAAAAAAGCAGCAACAACCACCACCGTCATTTTTGTATATCTCATGGGTGGCAGTTTCTTGTATAACCCATCACTACTTATGGAAATCAGTGACGGGTAATAACCCACCACTAATGACGACTCATCTGTGATGTGTTTGGAGTGACGATTTTTTTACCCGTCACTTTTGAGGGTTATAACCCATGACTAATGTGTGGTTTTGACGTAGTTTACGGCATTTTGGTCCGTGGAAAAAAATGCATGAAAAAATGGGAACGGTTTCATGTCATGACTTAGAAGAATTCATGGGCGCAGTGTCGAACAATAAATGTTCAAAGAATTGGGTGTTATTCGAAATGAGGCGTTTCAATTTGAGTGTTATATATTTAATTCTCCCAACGGTGTGGCGTGTGGAAGGCCCAAAATGCGAAGATGCAAACACGCAATGGTGTAAATAAATATGAATCACATAGAGGCATCAAACGGAATGCCGTTGAATAGAGAAAAAATCGATTTTTTTTATTTTTTTTGTGCGAAACCGTCCAGGGTGGACCGCTAGATGTGGCTAGTAGAGCGATCCGACGACCGAGAAATTGATGGCGTACTTGTACATTTCTGAAGGACCCTATTTTCTTGTTGCATACGTAATACAGTAATATACAAGATGAGCACGGTAGGTCTTGGTACAAACAATTACATGAGAAGCTTTACACAATTGCATCGATCAAGCTATACATGATCTAGAACTTGTCGATGGCGACGCCATCCCTGACAACCTCATAGGCGTCGCGGTTCCTGGCCTTGTTCATGCCAGCACAGAAGTGCACCTTGGCAGCGTCCGTCCTGATGGCCGTCACCTTGGTCCAGATCAGGATCTTGGTCTTGAGGCCCTCGATGTCCGAAAGCTTTCCCTTCTCCAGGTGGCCAGTCACGCAGGTGAAGAAGCGCAGCACCGAGGAGTCCTTGTAGCCAACCTCGCAGGCCGACGGGATGTACACGGTGAGCTTCCTCGTCTCCTCGCTGAACTCGTAGTTGGTCACGTCCTGGGGGAAGAGGCCGATTGGGAGGTCGTATTCCTTGAGAAATTCAGGCAATGGCTTCTGCATCTTCCCTGAAAATTAACCGGGTGTTTGTTTTACTCGGATGAGAAATTCAGGATTGTGCTAGCTGAAATTAGTTCGTAATCACATTGCATGCTAAAATAGTTTTTGACTACCATAAGAACTAGCCATTTCAAGTGGATCATTTTTCCTTCAGGTCCCCCCGCAAATTTCAAATGTACATGTGTTTATGGGGAACATATAATAAAGCCAGCATTGCTTAAACCTCTGCAATTATAACCAACAAAGCCGATAAGGAATATCTTACCTTTGATTTTGTTGACCATCCATTTGGCTCCATCGCCGATGCTGCTAGAGATTGACTGGATGACAGTAAAAGATGTATGGACTCAGCTCAGAAGAAAATGGTATTTTTTCTATTACTTGCATGCATGGTTTGCAAAATGCCTCAGAAGTCCATCATATAGTGTGGGAATTACACCACACACAGTATATCAGTGATGCGAATTGTATTTATGAGTACCAACTAATTCATAACACGAAAAGCTGAATGCTAATTTAGTATTAAAAAAAAGCATGAAAAAAATAGTATTCACAATCTTCGCTCATCCTAATTGCATATGTTCAGCGAGGTTTGGCATGCATGCTTATGCTAGCCTACCGTGCATGCCTGTGCTAAATGTCAACGGAGAGACATAAAAACTCTGATCCGCGTCCAATTATGAAATCACCAGTTTCACAACATCCATCGTTGCGGTATTTTTAATTTGTTGCAACTTTGGAACAATGCATCAGTCCTTCCTTGACACATTCAATTGTAATTCATTCCCTCTTATGCCTCAAGTCCTCAATAACACAAACCACCCTCCAACCAATGGCACCCAAATTAACTATTTTGCAAGTTTCACCGTGCAACTAATGGCACCCAAAAGATAACTCTGTAAATATCCAATACTCTCTCAAGAACAAGGAGCAGGAAGGGTTGTGCGATCCATCATATATATATCGCTATAACAAATCGAATGAGACGCTGAAAGAAAAAAAAAAAATAACGACGAACAAACCAATTAAATGAGGATTAGAGGGTCGTGACTGACATTGATATCGTCGCCCAGGTTGTTCATCTCCTTGCCGGCCTTCTGGTTGAACCAGTAGCTGCCCACCTTCCCCATGATCTGATCCATTATCCCTCTGAATCACAGACTCAACCCCAATTAACCTCTTCCCCACAAGAGATCATAAAAAAAAAAAATCAAATCTTTGCAGCTCTGTTCTTCTTTCCCCGGCTGGAAATGGATGGAATCGGCTCGACCGCTCTCAGGTTGCTCCAGGTGTTCTTCTATATTTAGAGGGAGGGGAAGGTGATGGTGTTCGTGGGACCCCACATGGCCACGACTATATGACAGCTTGGGCCATCGCTCATGCTGCGCTGGCTCATCTATGGGCATGCAAAATAACATGCATAGCATTTTCAAGAACTAAAAAAACATGTGCATCATGTCACTGCATGCATGAAAAATCTTTCAAAATCTAAAACATTTAGAATTGATTATGTTACTCTTAAAAAGATTAATAGTAATTTGATTTAAGCTAGAGTGGTTTTGCGAAACAAATAAAATGCTTGCAAATAATGTTTGATTTCAAAGAAAATATAATAAAATATAAAAGATTGATTAAAATAATTTAAATTTAAATTAATTATCTGAGTGAATAATATTTTTGGCCCTTAAGAATTATTTAGCTTTTTGCGTTTTCTCTTCCTTTCTCTCCCCCTCAGATGGGTGCCAACCTAGTTCTCTCCTTTCTCTCTCCCTTTACTTTCCTTCTTTCTTCTATCCCCGCCAACCCCCTCTACCATTGATTCTCCTCCTTGCGCAACAAAAAGGGGAGGAAGCTTGCTCATATCCTCCACATAGAAACCCTGCTATTTTCTTCCAACAAAATTGATGGGGAACGACCCAATAGGGCCCATGATTAACCAATGTGGAGCAGCCCACCATGGCTCAAATTCGCAATATCAGGGGAGTTATCGACAAGTGGCCCTGACGGCGTGTTCTTCACCCAACCACGGTGAATCACACCCCTATCAGATTTCTATCTTGCTAGCCGATCAGCCCAAGCTCAGTTCGATTCGAGCGTCGGGCACGATAAGGAGCGACGCGCAGAGTTTACCCAGGTTCGGACCCCCTGCGGGTAATAGTCCTACTCATGCCGAGCCTTAACTCTTTTCGTGTTGTGGTTGTATGGAATGTGATTACAGAATGTTTCGAACCCCCCTCCTTTCTCTCTCCACCCCTTTTATACAAGCCTCAATCTGGCGGAGAGAACCGAGGGGGTAGGCAGTACAGTACTCTCAGTACACTGATAAGACGTGAGGGACGGGACAGGAGAGACGAAAACGTGCTGCTACTGTGCCGAGAGGCGCCGCCCACGCGTGCTTCGCAAGTGGCTTCTGACCCGTGTGAGAATGTGAATTTTCTACTTCCATTTATGTGGAGAGGGATATAGAATGGAATAATGAGCTGTGTTAGAAGCATCTGTTCTTCAAATGGGGATTTGTTTCGCAGGAAGGAATGCCATTGCATGCTTTTCCTTACTCCTGACAATGATTTTGCTGGGAAGGACCAGGCAAGTCCTTCTGTTCCCTGTGTTTCCTGCACACAGCACTCAATTCAGAGGAACTGCTGAACTCTCTCTGCATCAGTTTCTTTTATACAGATCCATCAAGGAATGGTCTTATTTATATGTATATAAACGAATGTGTGTTGCAGGTTATCACCCTGGAGGAGATCAAAGACTCCACATCAAAGATCTAGCCCACATGGCCTGCACATTTTACTTGACGGCTAGTATTTGATGGTTGTATATGTGATTTCTGTAAGATATGCTACTGAAGAAATCTACCATAATAATAGCAACAGCAGTTTTTGAAGGCTGTCAACTATGTACTATTAATACAGGTGTGTAGGGGAAAGTGTTGATTTTCTTGCCGCATAGCATAGCGCTGATTTTCTTGCCGCATAGCATAGCGCAGGTGCTAATAGTAGATGAGAGCAACACATAACTTATCATCGGTGCTTACGTGTAGTTGCATATGTAAGAACCTGTATAAGATTTCTTGCACTGGAACTCTGGAAGGGAGGTCATTTACGTAGGTGCTTAGTGATGCGGCAATGCCTTCTCTCACCTGAGCATCTCCAGTAGGACGGCCAGATGGGCGGAGCAACACTGTTCATGGATGAAGGCTATGTTTGTTTAAGCTTCTAGTTAGCTTTTAGCCTCAGACTTTTAGCCTCAGAAGCTAAAAGCTCAAATAAAAAGCCAGCTTTTGAAACCCCCTTCAAAAAAGCCAAAAGCAATCAAAAACCTAATTTGTACTGTGATCTGAGTTTTTTTCAGAAGCTAGTTTTATGGCTTTTTCTAGAAACAACTTTTAGAGAAGCTGCAGCTCAAACAAACAGAGCGGGTGGAGAATGGGACAATGAATAGTGAAGGAATGGGACAATGAATAGTGAATACAGAGTGGGAGTAGTGAACGAGCCTGCTGCGGAGTGGCATGGATAGTGTTGGGCTTGCCCGTGCGTGAAGCACGATTGAATCCTTGAGCGCCTCTGTATAAGCACGTTGCATTACATTCTTGCCTGGCATTTCATTCCTTGATTTCTTGACACATGATCCAATATGGCACACTAAGGAGTAAGGCAGGTTTCAGAAAAAATTTAAACGGCATGCTTTCAGCGCCTGTTCCTAAGTGCGCATTACATTGTACATATTCCTAGGCTTTTTATTTATCATCATTCAATCTTACAAAGGCCTTGCAGGCCTGGTTGTGCCACATGGCACCACCAGAGCCTGCCACGTCACTCCTTCTAGGAAAAAACAAAAACAAAACCCTTAAAAATCATAAAAAAAATCCCATAAAAAACACAAGTCTAAAAAATTCTAAAATGCGACAAACAAATTATGGTGAGGGATTATGAATGAATTTAAGCATTAGAAATGCTGACTTATATAAAATAAATTAATAAATAATAGAAATAATAAAAACACAAGAAAATTTCAAAAAATTAAAACTAAAATACAAATGTGTCTTACGAAACTAATGCCACGCGCCACGGATACGTAAACATCGCTAGTTGGATACATGATACCTGATCCAATATGGCACACAAGGTGGTTGGTTTCGGAATAAAAAAGAAACAGGTTGCGATACTTTGTAAGACAGCCTTGATGAGCATTCTTCAGGAAAAGTAGGATGATTCGCACAGGGATTTGATAACCTTTTCGTAAATTTTAACGGGGGTTTGGTAGCACCAATTAGGCCAATAATCATTTTTTTAGCAGCGGTTATGGATATGTCATTATAATGAAAAATTCCAGTTCAAATAACTATTGGAAATTATCTAATCAGCTAAACTATAACTAAATTTATTGCGAGATTATTTTTGACAATTTGGGCACAATTTGAATAGGAAAATAAAATAAATATGCTTAGCATCTGCATCAAATAAAAATTTCTGAATAAATATTTAAACATAAAAATGAATATTTTACTTTAAAAATAAAGGATTTTAAATTTTGTTTAAGAACAAAGGCTTTTGTATCTATAAAAATAAAATCAATATTTAAACGTTTTCCTAAAATAATACCTATGTAATTTCTTATATAAGTTTATTTGTTAATTATTTCCCTATAACTGTGCAACCCTAGGTTGCATGTGTTAAAACTTTAAAATCAAAAATAAATACTTGAAGATCTTTCCAAAAATAATATTTATGTTTTATCTTCAATAATTTTATTTTGATAAATAATTTGGGAAAGGAAGATAAATGTATTTTTTATTATATTAGTTTTGGCTCTAGTATTCTTTTAGTCTCCTTTCATAGTGGCGGGCCTATGTTGATTTTTTGTGCCCAAAAAATTTTTGACTACCCCCTCCATCCCAGCCCAACTCCACGCGGACCAGCCCTCACCAAGTCACAGGAAGCTCGTTCCCAGCGACCGCACCCCCATTCCCGACTCCCCGTGATGCCGCCCTCTCGGCGAACCAAATTGTTCTAGAGCCCTCGTTCCCCAATCCCCACCCCTTGCGTGCCTTCTCTCCCCCAACAGCCTAACTCAAGCAATGCGTCGCTAGCCACTCGCCCGTCCCCAGTGGCACCCCACACCTTCAGCTGCCGCCCGCCGCCCCTCCCCCTCATCTCCTGGCCTTTTCCTCATCTCCACGGTTTCGGTTAGGTCTAGCCGCCTCAACCCTAATTCCCCAATCTCAATTTTAATTCAGTGTTTTCCGTGGCAATGTATGGGATATATTCATATATACATACAATTTAGTATAAAACAAGAAATCCCCACTAGCTACTATGGATGATGTTTCTTCTACCTTCAACCATGCCACACCTATTATTCACAAAGCTTTAGATTGAAAAATTAAAATGAGTACTCCCCCTTTTTTTTATAAGGTGTATTGACTTTGACCAACAATTACTTTATTAATATGTCATTTATGTGATACAAAATCATACTCATATGTAAGTACTTTTGAATACAAATCTATCAACATTAATCTTGTGTCATGAAAGTTATGTATTAATGAAGTAATTGTTGGTGAAACCCTTGTCTAACGAAACAAAATACTCCTTATAAAAAACGGAGGGAGTACTGCATATGGTTAGATTCAATTAGCTCTTACTAACCGCAGATATGCAGTTAATCTCTATTTTTATATGCCTACAAGATTGCTACCAAATATTATTTCACCTAGGTTACCTTAGTGCTCATAAATTCTTCCCAAAGATAAATCTATAATAAAAGGCTAACAATTCTCGCATCAAGGCTTATATAATTGGAGTGATTTGGACAACCATCTCGCTAGCTTTTGATTGGTTGGTCTTTTTTGGTACCGCATGATGTCTTTTGAAAATTTTCTATTGTCATATCTTAAAATTATGTCCACTCATTTTGAAAATCCTACACCCGCCACTGTCCTTTCATCTCCCTTTGGACCCACATGTCATCCATCAGGGACGGATGCAGACAAAAATAATAGGAGGGGCTGAAGTTTAGATTAAGACCAAAGTTTGAAGTTTAGCCTCTTCTTCCCTTCTATTTTACAATAAAAATTATAGGTGGGGCTCCACTATCATAGACAGCGTAAGTGGAGCTAGAGCCCCACCTGACCCGGTGTTGTGTTCGCCCCTACATCTCTCTCTCTCTCTCTCTCTCTCTCTCTCTCTTCTTTCTTTCCTCACGCACAAGCTGCCTCTTCAATGTACATGCGCACTCCCTCCCTATCTTTCTTGCACAACCACCAAATGGAAGAGGAGGAGCCCCCAAAATGGTTCATCTCCCTTTAATGGTTATCAATGGAAATATTGTTGTCAGTTTCTACTCCATCAAATGCCACTAACCTGTGCACTAATCACCCCTTCATCTCCCTGTTCGTCACTATAAATTCCTCAACCCGAGCTCTCTCGTTTTTCTTTTGGTCTTCTCTCAATTCAGCTAGAGTAAGTGAAGTGCGACCACACATGAGAAGATCACATCCCCACTGTGCACCTAAGGAGGCCCGGTAGCCCATCACAACCGCAACACTCCACTATCGATGCGTATTTGCATCAAGAAGAGGACAAAACATTCAAGCTACTGGCCATCACAAGGATCGCAAGAGACACTGACCCTAGAGAGTTCTTGCAAGTCTACAAGATGTTAGTTGAGGCCCTAGAAGGCGATGATGACATCGAGGCGAAAAGCATCCTCCCCACCATGGAGGGCTCGACCCTCCCTTGGTTCACGGGCGACATGAGGGGTGCATCACCTACTGGGGCAAGCTAAGGGTGATGATCAAAATAAATTTAAAAGCAACTACATCTCCAAGGAGGAAAGAGACCACTTTATGGTTTGGTAGAAAGAGGGCAAGAACGTTCATAACTACAACCAACACTTCATGAGCGTTCATGCCAACTGTGTGGCGCAAATGACACCACCATCATAAATGCGGGCTCCTCCTAGGGCTCCTTCCGAGAAGCTTATATGGAAGGAGTGCAAAACGAGCGTGAATTATTTGACATCTTGCGACATAAGAGGCCACCTACCGGTGGGTCCACCCAAAAAGGTCAAGAGCGATGGCACATGGTGCGACTTTAGGGGAAGTGGGCAATGCTCGTAGGTAGGCCTCGAGGACCCTATGACTGATCAACGCCATCAACACCACACGCAACACCCCACATGTTCCGGACCAACACCACCACCAGTGGAGCAACTAACATTCTGACAAGTGTTCCATGTGGGTGATAATCACTGTGAGGGAGCCCCGAAAGAGGCGGCGACGGGAGTGGCACCCGTGCAACTAGGGCTGCAGTCATAGAAACCCGTAGAAAGGAGCATCTAAGGGTCCACGCGAAGGGCTACACATTCGATCCGATGCGACCTCCGTGGCGACGACAACATGCACCCCCAAAGGAACCTTGGGGCGAGCATCATGGATATCCCGCAAGGGGCCTGCTAGGAGCAGATCATCGCTCACATTCTAGAAATCGAGACGGACAGTGAAGAACACCCTCGGTGAGTGATAAACACAATACTCAGGGGGTAGTCCCTTCTGCTACCATCCAAAAGGCAGGTGATCATCATCTTCAACTCCATTGATATATAGTAAATTTCCACTTTCCCCACCGTTCCATCGGTGGTCGTGGAGGGCATCACTTGATGCAACATTAGGAGGGGCCTTGGTACGTAGGGAAGCTCTTCTTCAATGCCCTTCAAAGGGTGTGTATATCGGAGGACCACTTGGATCCCTTCAACCTCCGCTTATTGGATGTGGTGGAAAACCAGTCAAGGCCAAGGGGCAAATTAATCAACTTCCTAATCTAGATTGGGGAGGGCTCCGACGCAGTCACCCACAACATCACCTTCGACATAATTAATACTCCATCTGTTTTTTTGTTTGACACTTTTGATTTTTTAACAAATTTGATCATTCGTCTTATTCAAAATTTTAGTGTAAAGATGCAAAAAAAAAATAAGTCATGTTTAAAGTATCGTTATTGATAAAACAAATCACAACAAACTAAATAATAATTATATAATTTTTTTTAATAAAACGAATGGTGAAAGACGTGTACAAAAGTCAAAGGTGATAAAGAAAAAAGAAGGGAGGGAGTACGATGGTATAGTTCGCAAGTTTAGTGTAATGGGCACAGCTGGTATCGGTGACGAAACAGGTACTTTCTCCTAAGATTTTTAGACGAAACGGGCACAAAGATGCATTACATTCATGTTGAAATGATCAAGGGTCGATCTTACACGACAGCACCTTCACAGGCACGACGAGAAATCAGATCAACACAGACCCGAGTACGACTTATACCACCTACCTCCTGATGCTGATCAACAATGACGGGAGAGGTCTTGCACTCGCAAGATCTGTGTCAGAAAGCTGGACAAGGCATGCATCGGAGCATCAGAGTCAAGCTACTTTATTCTAAGCAGAGAAAACGAAGAAACCAAACCAGGCAGAACAACAGAAGGACGCAACAAGAACAACTGATCACTAACGAGCGAACGAACGAGAGAGCTAGGAGCGATGCACACACGGAAGAGCAGCTAAAAACGGCAGGACCACCGATGAACGGACTCCGCCGCCGCCCCCGCCGCGCGGCGGCGGGCGGCTGGCTGTGGGCCTGTGGCTAGCAGACCTTCTTGCAGAAGCACTTGCGCTCGAGCCCGTGCGACTTGCACTCGCCGTCGGGGAAGTTCTCCGTCCTGCACACGTTGGCGCAGTTGTTGCTGCTCACGCACATGCCCTTGAACCTGTGGCTCTGCGACAGGCAGTGCCTCGCCTCCGCCACCTTCGTCGTCCCCATCTCTGCATATATGCACACCCACATTAAGAACAACGCGTACGTCTTAACATTAACATTGCATGAACGCGAGATTAGCATTAATTGCATCGTGAAGCACCTGTGGCGACGAGGAGGACGAGGAAGATGAGCACGGGAGCGGCCATGCGACGAGAGAGCGCCATCTGCTGCTTAACTCCGGGAACTGAACTGCACTCCGTGAGCTCGCTCGCTGCTGCCACTGGCTAGCTTACGCTTAGCTAGGCTGATACTGGACACACCACACACGAGTAGTGTCTGTGAATGGATGGATGGATGGATGGGCTAGAAGCCGGGTGTGTTTATATATAGGGAAGTCGAGTTTAGCTGCAGCTAACCTGCTCCCCTAATCAGATGCTTCCGGGACTGATCAAGAATTACCAAGATGCGAAGATTGATCAGAAGACCAGGGCCGTGAGCCCAGCCTGCGCCAATCTGACGGCGAGATCAGATAGCATCTTTAACGGGCCAACTTTACGGAGGGCACTGGCATGGGGACGGGCACACCGTGGACTTTAGCGGATTGTTTGCGATCAATCATGGAGGGCCATATCTGGTGGGGCCCACATGTCACAGGCAGTGGGCCGGGCGCACGCCGCACGCGCACCACGCCCGTGGGACGTGGTCAGGCCGAGCGGGGCCTACGTGCGGACGCCCGGATTCCAAACCGGTGGCCGGGGCGCGTGCAGGCGACGCAGGGGAGGGTCCTCGTGATGAAGGGCGAATTCGCCTGCGATCGCGGCAGGTCGACGTGTGCACACATGAATGGCCGTGACGCTGGGTGGCAGATCGCACTTCTTCTCGCGCGGTTGTATTCTCGCGCGGATGGGAGGAACCGGTCGAAAATGACAATATGCACCGTGGGGTGGTGGGCTTGGGGGGGGGGGCATTTGAGAATTGGTAAGATGTTCTAGAACATTTTGAAATTGGTATTTTTTTTGGAATGATTAAAATTTTTTGACCTCTAATAAAACTAGAGGTGCATACCGCCGATAAACCATAGCGAAATGATAAATAACGAGCATGATGTTTTGAGCAAACGTGCGGCTTGCTAGATTTGTCTCCATCATTCAATTTGACATGCACTCTTATTCATGTTATTTCTCTATTTCAAATTTATACATTTTTTTTAATTTTTAGTAGATATGGACTCTCTCTTTGATTTGTCGTGTGTTCTTATTTTTATCATTTTTAATTGCAAATTTCAAATGTTTTTTCTTTTAATCTAAACTGTTGTAATTTAGCATCACTGAAATCAACGGTGTAGATCTTTTCTTTTTCTTGATTTATGTAAGAATTTTTTCGATTGACATGGTGGTTCCGTTGGCTCATGCTTTAATTACATAATAATTTTTTTAATCTAAGTTGTTATAATCTAGCTCCACTAAAATCAACGTTGTACATCTATTCCTTTTCGTGATTTATATGAGAATTTCTTCGATTAATGTGGTGGCTCCATTGGCTCATGTTTTAATTATATAATAGATATATGGATATGGCTGAAAAAGCCAGAAATTTAGGCTTCTCTCGGGATCATCACTTCAAAACCTTTTTGTCACTCACCATAGGTCACCGTCCTGTCACCATTGGGACCAACTTTTCAATCTGGTTGCCTCCGCCCACAACGAACCGCACTCACATTAGATCTGGCAACCTTGGCCAAAAAGACAACACACCCACAAAGGACATCCACCAAAACTTCATAGTTCACAAGCGCAGAGATGCAACACACCCCTATGGACAACACACCCTGAGAAACAACCAGTCAAACATAGACTCCCAAATTGTGGAGGTTCTCATTGACGGGCGACCGACAGTTCTCCTTCTCCTGGTGCTAGGAAGAACACCAAGGTTGTGAGAGGCAACTAGATTTGGATCTAGATGTGAGGTATAGTGCTTGAAAGATTGGAGGAAAATGTAGAGAGAATGGAAAATGATGATGAAGGAGTATGCATCCCCTCCTTCTCCTCGTCGGCAAGGAAGAGGAAGGGGGCTAAGAGAGATATAGGAGAGGTTAGTGGAAAGAGAAGGTGGAGACAGAGGGTTCAATATTGTCTTTTAGCCCCTTGAAGCTCCTTGTTGAGGACCTACGTATTTCTGATTACTATCCTTTCAACTTTATTGCTATTCCCAAAGCTCCTGAAATTAATATTTTTTTAGCTTGTTATTGGGTACCTACAGTTTTTAAATTATTATAATTAGCTTTTCAGCTCTATTTTTAAGAAAACAATATTGTTTACGAACACAAAAGGGGTTTGGATCTTGGATTCTTGGCGTGATTTGTCGTTTTCTATTCGCTCTGCTCTATCCCAGCCAGTGAGTAGGGGTGGCGATAGGGACATTCCCCGTCGGGGAGTGCCTCCCTATCCTCATCCCCATGATCCAAAATTTTTCTTGGCCCCATCCCCGTTCCCTGTCTCGGGAATAAAATTTCCCCGTCCCCATCCTCATTCGGGTAGCAGGGTTCCGTCGGGGACCCATCCCTGCAAAAATTCCACACAAAAGAAAAGCCGTCATCACCATTTTTACCCTAAAATCATGCTAAGTGGGAAAATAGGATGAGTGGATACATTGAAGGTCCGGTTGTTACATATCAGAAAATGAGGATACAATGGGCTAGATGACATGTTTACGATCTAACAATTCTAATAGCAAAAGTAATTTCGAATCCCCAATAGGGTCCCCGCTGGGAAAACAATTCTCCGTCCTTGTCCCCACCATCCCCTATGGGGGATGATTTCTCCGTTTACATCCTCGTGTGGTGAATTTTTCCTTATACATGTCCCTAATAGAGAAATTTCGTGTCGGAGATTGGGGAACGGGTCCCAATGCCCATATCCTCTGCTGTACAGTATAAAAGGCAAAGGGCATTGTAGCAAAACGTAAAAAAACATGAATCCTGTAGCAATTGCACTGTTTACTGTCACTGTAGCGAACTCTGTTCACGCTGCGCTGTTTTATCTGCGGATCTGAGCCATCCTTTTTAGATCGGACGGTTGGAATTGATAAAATGCACAAACACTGTTCATCCTCTGCCTTTACAACCAAAGGCAGAGGATATGGTTCCACCGGTGAGTAGTGTACCTGCTGCACGGCTGCACCGTCATGGTTTAGGGATGGGCCCTCGGCCCCTCGCTAGTCGGTACTTACTGGTCAGGCTTAAGACATCCATTCATCCAAGGCAAGGCAATCAGTGAGTGAGACACAGGGTGACCTCTCCTCTCCATGCTCCAGCACATGGTGAGTGGTGACATGCAAGATGTAGATTTCCAGAAATGGCAAAAAATAGCAGATTTCCTGCTGGGTGACGAGAGTGTTAAAAGTCTCTCCACCACTTGGGCAGTTGGGCTTCTTTGGTGTGGCAGCAATGTTCTGGGCAATTTGGTTTAAAAAGAATGCTTGTTGCTTTGATAACGGGATTACGGGACGCCTTTCACTTAATTTTTTTTTCTGTTCGTTCTTTTCTTTGATGCTGGCCAAGTTTATTGAAGGCTAGCAATCAAGAACTGGTGGAGGTAGGGATTGCCAAGATCTTCTAGATTCTCAAAGATATACTGTACAAGACCAAACGGGAGCACGCCAGAGGAGAGAGATCGAAGATAGGGATGGAGAGTAACAAGATTGAATGTGAATCTTGGTGGAGGTCATTTGTTATGTTTGAACTAACACCACCTTCATGTGTTATGCTTCTTTTGAACTCATGCCAAAAACTCTCTTTGTTGAGATTGGTTAGTGTGTTGGGGTTTTAACTCTTAAGTGGGGCTGGAAACTGATTAGAGGTTTACTATGTTTGTTCTGGAGGTTTCTATAAGTATCCAGGTTTCCAGTTCCTCTGGACTGTGGATCCTTCGTTGCAAGACAGAGAAAAATTATAGTCACTGAAAAATGGCCCCCACTAGCGAGGCTACGGGGGAAGCAATTACAAATCACAAGGAAGTGGAGGAGGAAACCTGGCGTTATCGCTCAGCCCACAGGTGTCTTTGCGGCCCATATTCGCGAACCCCATCTCCTTTATAGTCTTGTACATGCCCCAGATGACACCGCTGCATAACATACTACCGGGCCTTAGAGAGAGCCCATGATGTTTGCTCCTGTTTTT
Organism: Raddia distichophylla; assembly: GCA_005191435.1. Classification (NCBI taxonomy): domain Eukaryota; kingdom Viridiplantae; phylum Streptophyta; class Magnoliopsida; order Poales; family Poaceae; genus Raddia; species Raddia distichophylla. The sequence goes on from SPJY01035202.1 coordinate 3,803,901, forward strand.
ACACCATTGTCCAGCACATGCCATGTCAAGACAAGCAAGAAACATTTTTTAGATTGTTTTCTAAGCGTTATTGCGATCAGCCGATCATCCACACTTCCTATCGAGCTACCACTCCTGTGCGATCCGTGTCACCGGGCACTCCAAAAGCTCGAGCTTTGCACTGTAAGCAGACAACTTCTGCGTGCATTTACCGACAAAGTGCCCAATCCTCGCCACCAAGAATGCATCGGCAAGTAGTATAAGTTACTGCTCTCGCTGGTAAAGGGCCTTCTTCTGACTGCAAATGCACACCGAGGATATAAAAGCACCATTTGACTAAGGAAACCGACCAACCGATCGAGCTAGCTAGTTGGTCGTATGGGGGTCATATTTGCATGCAAGAGCATCCCAACCGGTACCTCATAATCTCTCTCTATAACACTGTTCATCATTTTTTTAATAGATTTTTTCATTCTCTTTTTTTTTTTTTTGCAATTTACACTATATTATTGAAAACATGTCTCCTTAACAGCTCTTCTGTATCTAAATAAAAATTAAAATAAGGACGTCTAGGATACCCTAGTAGAATTTGGGTTACATGGATTAAACGGACAGATCAAAAATAAATATTTTCATTCTCTAATAAGTAATAAACTTCCATGTAACCGTGTCCACTATGCCTGAATTATTGGCATGTTTTATTTTCGCTCGTTGATCAGTACGCCCATCCGTTCTTTATGTCTCCTCTTCACGAGTTACATCACCATAGTCCTCAGTGTTGCCGGTCTCTTTCGAAACCATTGACGCAATTATGTAATGGATACAAGTATAAATGCAACTACACAAAAAGGTCGAGCAGAGGGATTTTCCCTTTTCCTTTTTTGGCTAGAGTAGCTGCATGCAAGTTGCCATGTTGGTCTGCACTTTTAAGTAGGTCTATTTCCTCCGTTGCTTCAGATCATCAGATCATCTAGAAGAATGGTTAGTACTTGACAGTTGGGTTAGTGTCCTACTCACTCCATTTTAAAATAATAGTTGTTTTAAACTTGTCTAAGTCACAGTTTTAAAACTTCATTCACAATTTTTTTTTTGAATTTTGGATTGGACACATGAAAACTATATATATAAATTCATCTCGACACTTCCATATTATCATATTTTTTCGGATTTTATAGATAAATTTATTATATAATTTAAGTGGGATCCAATGGATCGAGCCACCACATTAATCCTAAAATCCTAGAAATTCACACATTAATCAAAGGAAAAAGATATACATCATCTGTTGTTGTGGGTCCAAATTATAACAGACTAGATTAAAAGAAAGATTTCATATGTAGGACTAGAAATTCAGAATTAAAAATAATAGAAATAAAACTTCATGCTAGGTTAGAAAAGAGTTTGTATCAACTAGAACAAAACAATACAGAAATTTCAAAAAGAATAATAGACATAAAGGTCTATGTTAGATTAAAAGAAAGAGTTAATATCTGATGCAACAAAAAATGCATAAATTTGGAATGAAAAATAATAGGAGTAAAAGTTCATGTCAAATTAAAAAGAATGAGAAAAATCCAGCGGTACAAACGGATGTGGAACCATGCTTGTTCCAACGGTAATTGAGGATCAAAATTGCATTCTGAAAACCGTACCAAAATCTAAAACAATTATTAGTTTAAATGATTCACTTCCATGTTCCTTTAACTCTCTCGAGGCATGGAAATGTATTATTTTGGATATTGATTAACCCTATCCTTGAAACACGATTCTGGTCACTCAATTTTCACTAAGAAATATATTTTGAGGCAAAATGTTAGACCATATCGTGCGTATATCGTGATATTCTATAATCATGTGCACATAATATACTGCGACATATCTTTTTCTAATTCTCTCAATACATTTCTATAAATTGATGATCAGGATATGGTAGGATGCTCGCCTGTATGTATTGTCGTATCGGTCTCTGGCTCTCTTTGCAATACACTGTGAAGTGTGAACATTGTTCGTCTATCACGAGCATATGCTTAATCATCCGTTCTTGAATCTAACTATTTTTTTTAAAAAAAATGATATCTAAAGTTTCAAAAAGGCAACGGTATTTCTCCCAAGACAACATGTAGTGTTTACTTAGATGCAAGCAGGTTGGTCATTATTCGTTAGCAAATACAGGTGCAATCCGCGATGCGGTAGATGGGTAAAGGTGTGCTAGTAAACGGTGTTGGTCGACTCCCACAAAATTATGTTGCAAGGGATTTAGCTAGTAATACGTGGAAACATCTTGGATATATCAAAAACAAAATTGAAAACCAACCGGCTCTTCAATCCCCCATGGGGTAGGGTTTTGCAAACGGCTCGTCCCGCGGGCAGTCCGCTAGGGCTGGCAACGAGCCGAGCTTGAGCGAGCCAGGCCCTGGCTCGCTCAAGCTCGTTCACTGACGAGCCGAGCGGAGCCGAGCTCGGTCACCGAACGAGCTAGGAAAAAAGCTCGGCTTGGGCTCGTCGAAAGCTCAGTCCAGTTCGTGAGCGCTCGCGAGCCTGGTGGGAGGGCAGGAAGGCGCAGGCCCAGGTGGGAGGGGAGGAAGGTGCGGCCCGTGGGGGTTGGGAAAGAAGCGGCCCAGAAGCCCCTCGGCCTAGCTTGGGTGTGTTGCTCGCGCGCGTCCTAGAAGCTGGTGCGGCCTAGAGGCCGAGGCAGGCCATGCGTCCCAGCTCGTGGATGCGCCCGCCGCGCGTGAGGCCAAGCAGCTGCGTGGTTGGCTTGGCCCAGTAACAGCTCGTGAAGGGGAAGGAAGGATGCGAGTAGCTGGCGGGGGGGTCGAGGCGAGATGGCGGCCTAGCAGCGGGCGCAGCCCAGCTTGGGGGGTCGGCACGGCTCGCACGGCCCAGCAGCTGGTGCGGCCTAGGTAGGGGCAGCGGGAGACCGCCCGTGAAGGGGAAGGAAGGATGCGGCCCGTGGCGCGCCAAGGCCCAGAAGCTAACGAGCCACGAGCGAGCTAGCCCTAGGCTCGGCTCGGCTCGCTAATTGACCGAGCTGAAAAAAAGCTCGAGCTCTGGCTCGTTGGCCTACGAGCCGAGCCCGAGCCGAGCCAAAACCGAGTGAGCTACGAGCTGTTCATGAGCTGTGAGCCAGATTGCCAGCCCTACAGTCCGCTCAAGCCCGCAGATGAGTCCGCCTGTCCGCACAAGCCCGCAGATGAGTCCGCCTGATTTGTAGTGGACGTGGCAGACATCCACATGTGAGGTTAAGATTTCACGTGGATATTGCAATAGCCGCGATGGCCGCATAGGTTTACACAACAGCGCCGGCCGGTGTAGCACACGCAAACGCCCGCACCTGGCAACGCCGGCCGCGCCGCCGCGCGCATGCCGATGGGATGCCACCGGCCGGCTCCCAGCCGTCGCCCGCTGCTAGTTAGTTGTCGTCGTCGTCAGGCAATGAGGCCCGCAGATCAACAACGTTTCAAGCAAATGTGGCCACAATGGCTAGTCGCTGAACAGAGTTGTGTGTCCTCTCACAGGCGAGATCTCGTTGCTGGTTGCCCAGCAAATCGTTTCTACGGCAGATCGAAGGGAGATGTACACAACGATAAATCTTTGAGGTTCAGAGAAAAGATGATTTGATGGTATTGAAAGGGGATTGAAGGCATCGATGATCGAGGAAGAGTGATCAAGCTATCTAATCATAGTCGGTCGTGAATTTTTTTTGACCGCCGACGTCCAGCGGACTATGCGGACTGAGCTGCATGAGCCGAGTTTGAGCGTTTCGATTGTGGTTTCCCACTAATTAAAGTCACAAGACGTTGTTTATGTGGACGGACTAAACTGGTCCGTTTCTAGATGCATCCACTTACAACCTTAACTGGGATCCAAAAGAGTCATCGATCACTAGCAAGGATTATGTGGCCACCACACCCCTGGAGGGAAGTGACATCACTAGATCGATCAATTAATTGACGGTGACGGTGTTATCGATGGTGTTTTCCATGGTCATGGTCGCTCCTCCCATCATCGCATTAAGGGCAAACATGATCGATAAAGGTAGTTCTGAAACCGCGATTATCTTCCTTGTTCCATCCCTCTCTGTCAACTGGCGGTGACCGTCTCGACAATGAAATCAGCTGTGGCAACAGGGAGAGATAGATGAAGGAGCTCAAAGCCATCACAAGGACATAGGGAGATGGTGGTGGGAAGGTGATGCTAGAAGCGGGAAGGAGTGGGGCCGATGGCCGCACCCGCAACTCCATTTGAAAAGAGCTGAAGAGGGAGGAGGCAGGGCGCACATTCGTGGGATTTTTAGTGGGCTACGTGGGCTTTCGCCATTTTTTACTTGTTTTATTAGACTTATATGCGCAAGCCCACTTAATGATTTTTTTGCGGACAAGATTAGCAGGTCACGGACAAGCTACCCCCATCTGTATCCCTACTTTTCACATGTCTGGAGAGAGTATTAATAGCACTATATGGTAGTAGTACCATAAAGATCACACACATGCGCAAAAGCTAACACGCAGCTGGAAATCAAACCACCCTACACGACTTACACCCAGCTGCTAATGTTCCACCAAAGTATGAATTGAAAGTTCACTAAGATCTAAAGGCCGGAGGAGTTTAAGTCCAAGCAACGGCAAAAAAAATCTCAGTGGCCACATGCACGTACAGCTCCTCCAAAGTCCAAAGGCTTTTAGGCCTCTATAAATAGATTGCCTCCTTTTTCCGAGCTTTTAGCTAGCTAGACCCTGACTGTGACCAGGGGGCCCTTTACGAGGCAAACGCCACGGAGCCAAATCCGGCGGGCCGACTCAATGCATCATCAGCCAAGCCACGATGCCGGCGACGTCGCCGCCCGCCACCTATCTACGCCGCCCTGACCATCGACTCCGGCCTTGTTCGCCGGTTAGGTAATGACAAGGAAATAAAGCGGCGGGGCGACGAGCGAACAGCTACAGCCGAGGCGCGCGGCCCACCACCAGCCACTGCGCGCGCGGAAATCCTCGTGGAAATGGTGGGGTCGTGCGGTCGCGCCCGTGGCCGGCGCCGGTGGTGGTGGTGGTGGACTGGTGGTGGTGGCGCCGTGGTGGAGGGTGGCGGTGGATGCACGTCGCGCTCTCGATCCACCGGTCGGTGCTGTGCTGCGGTGCTGCCGCGTAGCGCGCCACCCCTGACTGACACCGAGCACCGGGCGCGCGCGCAAAGCCGGCTTTCGCACGGCCCATCGATCGCCGGGGCTCGTGATTGATTCGGCGGCGAGCGCGAGTGCGCGCCTGCCAGTGTTGCGGCGCCACGTAAAGCGCACGAGCAGCCGCGAGGCGCGGGTGGCGATGTCAGACCGCATGCATCTGTGTTCCCTTCGTTTTTAAGGCCTTGTTCTCTTCAGCGTATTGTACCGTTGCGTATTACTGTAACAAATTTTATTTTTTTATATAGCCTATATGTTGTCATAATTTGCGACGATTTTTTCATGACTTTTCGTAGTCGTACCAAAGATTCTAAAACTATTTTTAAATTATTTTTTATAATCTTTAGACCTCATTTTGAGGGCTCTCAAATTTGCTACAGTAATACGCCAACGCAATGATACGCCGAAAAGAACAAGGACTTAATTTCTTTTCCTATTTTCTCCACGTTGTCTTTTCTCCGTATTTTTCATCGTCTTTTATGGCATCCACTTGAAAAAATTGACGAAAAAAAATTAGACAGAGAGAAATTCCCTTTCAAAACAAAATGGTGAAGAAAATCTATTGAAATGGTTAGAGAAACTCGAATATGTTCATGAAGCAAAAATGTTGCACATGGTCTCACATACTAGGTCACATTTGTTGCTTGGTTTGTAAAAGTGTGGCTAACCGTTTAAAAGGCGCTAGGTCTTCAAAAAAACCAATATGAATTTCAACCTTGAATTGACTGTCAACCGAAAACCGTCCATCTTCATGAAAAAATAGCTTGATATGTGTGTTAACCGCTAAGGCTTGGGTGGTGCTACATCCACAACGGTCTCGACTGCATCGACCTCACTAGTATCAGCCGCTCAATCGTGACAATGAATTTTTCTTGGCGCAGTTTTGCGTCTGCGGCTACCTCGACATTGGCTACCTTAACTCGGCTCTCTTTGCAACTACGACCATGGAAACCTTACTCTTGGCTATCTTACCATCGAAATCGAAAGGGCTACCGTCAATTTGAACATTCTCCTCGGCTTCTTCTATAGTCGAAGCGTGTGTGATGCTCCCACTACGTCTGCCGGGATGTTGGCTTTCTCGGTCCACTATGTATCCGGCCTTGCTTGTGCGTGTGCATTTCTCTTGTTGTGACTACGGGAATGTTGGAGTATACCAACACGATACCTCTATATCTGACAGTTTAGGATTTATAATCTGGCACTGTCTTATCTATAGAGATCATTTTTCATATCTAGGTAGAGCTTCTTACCTACCAAATCAAGAGTTCCTTCACCAAGTCATATGTAATCTATATAAAACATCCTCGAGGCTCCGTACAATCATCCACTATTGCATATTCATCCTCTTACATTATAAAAAAAAAAGCTTCTTAAGCCGTCCTGTTTTATCTCTGACTTTTAAATTTTGGATTTTAAATCCATCCGATTTTAAAATGGTTTTCGAACCGTTAGCTACGAAAAAAAAGGCAATTCAGGTTTATGGCCTCGATTCAACTGGGTGAACGGTGATCATGGTTCTCTAATAAGTAATAAACTTCCATGTAACCGTGTCCACTATGCCTGAATTATTGGCATGTTTTATTTTCGCTCGGTGATCAGTATATCTCGATCGATCGGCCATAGGATGGTGCTTCATGTCTTGTTGGGTGGATTGGCTAGTGGGGTTGTGCAGCTGTAGGAGATAAGCCACATCATTAGTCACGAGAATCCAGTTCTGCGACTTGGGATTTAATTAATCTCTTGGGCTAAAAGTGTTATGATTGTTAATCAGTCGTGCCGTGAGGATATGTCCTTCGCTAAAAGTATATCGCGAAAAGAGAAGAACAGAGATACGTAGTAGAACAGCATTGGCGGAATTAAAGGCAGCTTAATTACAGGAGCATCCCGCATAAACCTCGACCAGACACCCGATCATCCCTGCAGTGAGCCAGTGACAATGAAGCTACGTCGCCGTCACATTACAAATATCATGCCACTAGTTTGGAGCGGTGCTGCATAGCAGGTACCTTAGACTGTCGAATATATGTATGAGTAGGTTATATGGACTCCGTGTTGTGATAGATAGGGTTGGTTTAGAGTTGGAGTTGAACTCTAGCCAGGCCTCTACAATATAAAGATGGACAACCCTGGTTGATCTTGCTTTGGCATAAATTTCTAACATAGAGGAGATGTAAAACAGCATGTTTTATGTGCAAGTATTGCAACTACATGATAAGACATGTGACTCCAGAAACAACACATGGTTAAATGGTGGCACGAAACTAGGATGCAAATGGCTTTTCTAGAGAAGACCTTGACAACGAGGAGCTGATATGCAAGATGGTACCATTACTAAAAGGATAAAAAAACATGTTTTTTCATTTAAAAGTCACAGTAGGCGCGATGTGGTTTGGAAAACTATGGTTAAAATTAGGTCGAATTCGATTTTAAAATTTAATTTTAAAATTTTTGTAAAAGTTCCTGACAACAATACTATATATGTGATTGAAACGTTTGGGACAAATTGTTTTATAAAACAGAAAAAATCAAGTGGTTTTGGACCGTTCCTTCTCTTCATAACATTACATCAAACACAAGGACCAAGGTAGATGGTCGCTTCAACCTTCCACTGTCATGTTGCATTATTTTATTTTATTTTTTGAAAGATAATAGGCAAGCTGCCTAATTCATTCAAAAGTAGGAAGAGAAGAGTACAAAGTTCTAAGCCAAAAGCTTAGAACCACGAACAAATTGGAAACGACAATAGAAGGACACCCAAAGTAGATACTAGGTCATATCAACAGTAATGGCGGAAACTACATCTACAGGCCACCGATCAACACTCCGAAAGATTCGGTTGTTTCTTTCCATCCAAATATGCCAGCAAATCAGTATTATGACGCCATCCTCCCTTCGTCTATCCGAAGCTCCCCCTCGTAGTGAATCCTACCAATCGCCCAAGGACTGTATGTGGGCAACCGTAACGGTTGTAGACGACAGACAAGGTTGCATTAGGTGCCAAATCTGTCTAACAAATGGGCATTCCCACAGCAAATGTTTATGGGATTCCGGACAGGCATTACAAAGGGCACATGACTGCCTACAAGGCCATCCTCGACGCATCAGACGATCCGCAGTCATCAACCTATTTTGGATCGCAGTCCAGAAAAAGAAGCGGCACTTTGGCTGTGCTGTTGTTTTAGATCATCAACGAGGACATCACTGCTTCCGTAGTCTCCTGGAAAAACAGTAGAAATTTAGTGGAATTTTTTGTGCCTGCACGATTTCGCAAATTATACGGGCAAAAAATCTCTCGACATGAAAAATAGAAAACAAAATAAAATTTATAATAAATAGAAAACAAAAGAAATCTATAATAAACAGAAAATAAAATAAATCTATAATAGATTAGACCTTGCGCAAAAATTCCACTATCGCAAAACATTTTTTCCAGTAAATAAAAATGTGGAAAAACAGTAGAAATTTAGTGGAATTTTCACTAATTGAGTGCTAACTATTGGATTAATCTAGACGCACTCACGATCCAACGGCCGACCGCGCGCGCACCCAAGATCTAACGGCTGACCGCAGCGCCTGCGTGTTTGGCCGGCGCACAGACGCCTGCGAAATAGCGACGCCGTTGTGTTTTTCGGTAAAAACCTATGTTTATTTTTGAGGAACCGACAGTTTTTGCGAGAGCTGGTTTTTTAACCCAAAATGTTCTTGCACATAGACGAACGATGATCCCAAGTTCAAATATTGTGCAAACATAACAGCTCAGAAACTCCACTCGATCTCATGCGTAACTAAGATGAAATTCGTTTCAACAAAAAGGTCTGTCGAAGGGAAATTTGTGTGCACACTTTTTTTAAATTAAGATAACACACATTAGTGTTTTATATTGCCTATTCTGTTCGAACAGAATGCATCATCTCTCTATAAAAAAAGGAACCATATATAGCGAACGTAAAATCTACGTACCATCGTGTATTTGTCAAATCTTAGCCGTCAGATCTAAAACGGACCATCGAGGTCGATTGCCACTGTAGTTGGTACGGTGCCATCTGCGGAAAAACAGCCGTGCTACACAGATTCTTCTGTGCACGTTGCCGTGCTTTTGTACTGTTCGTACGTGCCTATATATACCGTTTTCTCTCTGGTGCAGTCACTGTACAACTAAGAGAGGTTATGTAGTGGCCGGGAAGGTGGGATATGTACGTTGGACTGGACAGCCGTAAAATACTTCACCTCAACAATGAATTAAAGAGATAAATGTTGGCCTACTAATTATCCTTACGTGATTAATTGCCGAGTTACGTGATTTGATCGTCATGCGACAAAAGGCAAAGTAAAAAAGAAAGACGAAAGTTACTTTGGATGGTTGGGGATGCAAGTGGCGCAGCATTTTCGTTAGGTAACTGGCAACACCAGGCCACCAGCCCGAGTGGCCATAGAGTCGCGCCGTACCTGCCCAATTTGTTCATTTTACTCGTGAACTGTCGAGAAAGCGATGCGGTAGACCACGGTGAAATCCGTGATCAAACCTCCACTCTCAATTAAACCAGTACAGCACCGGTTAAAGTTCCACAATGTTCAAAGGAAATCACATGTTAACCGTATTGTGTATCCACCAAGCCCCGCCACGTCTCTTTCAATGACCAGAAATAATTGTGTACTTGCATATTATGGAGTACTGTCCTCTCTCTTTTTCCAAATGCATTATTGATTCAGATGATGTCAACGAAAAATATCATTGAGACAGGTCAAGTTTAACCGATGACCCAATTGACACAAACCACATACTCCTATACGGCAGTGGATTTGCTGTGTTGAGCTGTTCTAGGTACGTTCATCTTCACAGGATCTTGCTCTGAGATACAAGAGTTGCACCTCACCCGCTACAGTTATGCATAAGGGCATGGCTAATAGGGTTTAACTTAGGTTGATCTAATACTGTAGCAAATATAATAGAAGAGATTTGCAAATACATAGAAGAGATGGAAATGTAGATGAATAGTGGCTGAGCAGTGCTGAACCGATTTAAGTTGAATCTAGGTTAGTGATGCGATGCCCTATTTAAGATTGACAAAAATTTACTCGTGCAAAATGGGCTGGACATACTATCTGCCCTGGCTATTTTGATCAATATTTGTGCATGGCTGTTCGTGTATGAACTGATGCTACTTTTTTTTTCTATTTGCAGTTAAAAAAGCTATGGGAGCTTTTTCGGTGTGACGGTGTCAGCCACCTAGCCATTTTGGCGATCAAATTAAATTAAATTATATGAAATGAATATTTTTATATAAGTCAAATGGTGTAATATTTTATAGTCATTTTTACGGGTTTTAAATAGTTTTTTTAGAGTCCGTAAAATAATTTCTCATAATTTTTCAAATTCTTTAAATCGTCTTTTAAGAGGGGTACAAATTTGCTATAGCAAAACTCAACTCAACTTTAAGCCCTTCTTTACTATTCTCTCGCATCCGCTGTGAGTTTGCCTCTTCCCCAGTGGCTTCCTCCCCTGCCACCCTCCCTCTCCCAAGCAGATCCGGCTGGCATCGCCTCCTCCAGTGTCTACAGTGGTGCTTCACTCATCAATCTTCATGCTTATTAGAGTCTATAGGCAGTGCCCTTTCTGAGCGTAATACCTATCGTCAACGGCGAGGGGCCTCCAATTTGAGAGAGCTGCATGCTTAACTACTCTTTTATATACTCGTATTATCTAGCAGGGATGCGGACGGATCCCAGAAGTATCGTATCCGTGCTTAACTACTCTCGTATTTTCAGGTCCTCCGTATACTGAGTGCAGGCTGCTACTCTGCTTTCGTGGTGGCCACGGAGGAGGAAAATGGAGAAGCTTGAAGAGGGTCACCACCCACGGACGGCCGAGTGCCTGCACAATCACAAGTCAACCGAGGCACGCCACACGCCGGCCGCCGCCCCCCTTGACATCCCTTACCACGCTGTCCTATCGTCTCCTACCTCACCTCGCCGTGCTCCCAGCCCCTCGCCTCCTCCACCCCCTCCACCACCATTGTTCCGTTGCTTGGGGTGCAAGCGTTGAGGAGGCACAGCCTTTCTGCGCACCAGAATGGCTTCGGTGCGACGCACGCTGCACGGCTCCTGAAAAGGCAAGGAAGAAGAAGCCTCCTTCCGTCCTTTCCCTGCTCGGCGCCGCCATCAGTGCAGCGCTGGCTGCGTCCATGGGGCGTTTCTTGATGCTGCAACGGCAACGCGCCACCACCGCATGGCCGTGCTGGCTCCTCCTCCTCTGCGTGTCGGTGCACACACTCTTCTCGTCTCCAGCCAGCGCCCTCGGCCGAAGCTCGTGCGGCCAGGGTGATCTCGACGCGCTCAGGGGCTTCATGAGAGGTCTCAGCGGCGGCGGCGGCTGGATGGTCCCGAACGCGACCACCGAGGCGGCCGACTGCTGTGCATGGCGTGGCGTCACCTGCGACGACGGAGGCCGGGTCATCTGGCTGGACCTCCAGGGCAGGAAGCTGAGGGGCGAGCTGGGGCTCCCGCTCACGCAGCTGGATCAGCTCAGGAGGCTAGACCTCTCCGACAACAACCTCCATGGCGCCGTCCCGGCGCCACTCTTCCAGCTCCGCAGGCTGCGGCGGCTCGACCTCAGCAACAACGACCTCACCGGCGCGTTCCCGGACAACATGTCGCTCCCGGCGATCGAGTTCTTTAACATTTCCTCCAACTTCTTCAATGGCTCCCACCCCAAGCTCCATGGCTCGCGGCGGCTCAGGGTGCTCGATGCTGGGTACAACACGTTCGGAGGGAGCATTGACACGAGCTTCTGCGAGCCGTCTGGAGTTATCCGAATGATCCGGCTCACGTCGAACCTCTTCAGTGGGGAGTTCCCGATAGGCTTTGGGAACTGCACAAAGCTTGAGGAGCTGTATGTCGACCTCAACAGCATAACTGGGAGCCTGCCGGCTGATCTGTTCAGGTTGCAGTCTCTGAAGATCCTGTCTCTGCAGGAGAACCAGCTCGCTGGTCAGATGAGTCCATGGTTCGGCAATCTCTCCAACCTTGTAAGACTGGACATGTCTTTCAATTCGTTCTATGGACGCCTCCCGAATGTTTTTGGCAGCCTTGGAAACTTGGAGTACTTCTCCGCGCAGTCCAACCTGTTCAGTGGCCCATTGCCTTCCTCTTTGTCCCATTCACCATCGCTGAAGATGCTGTACCTCAGGAATAATTCCCTGACCGGAAAAATCGATCTCAATTGCTCGGCAATGGCAAAATTGAGCTCGCTTGACCTTGGTACAAATAAGTTCGTCGGCACAATTGATATTTTGACAGCCTGCCATCGTCTGAGAAGCCTGAACCTTGCCACAAATAACCTCGGTGGAGAAGTCCCTGCTGATTTCAGGAAGCTTCGGTTGCTAGCCTACATATCTCTTTCAAACAATAGCTTCACAAATGTTCACTCGGCATTATCTGTCCTTCAAGACTGTCCAAGCCTAACGAGCCTTGTGCTGACAAAGAATTTTCATGATGGGAAGGCCTTGCCGATGACTGGAATACATGGCTTTCATAACATCCAAGTGTTTGTCATCGCTAATAGCCATCTTTCAGGATTGGTACCACCATGGCTAGCTAATTTCACACAATTAAAGGTGCTGGATTTGTCATGGAATCAATTGGCTGGGAATATTCCTTCATGGATTGGTGACCTTGAGCTTCTATTTTATTTGGATCTCTCTAACAATTCACTTACTGGAGGAATTCCAAACAGTTTGTCAAGTATGAAGGGGTTTCTTACATGCAACAGCTCACAGCAATCCACGGAAACGGATTATTTTCCTTTCTTCATCAAAAGGAACAAGACAGGCAAAGGATTACAATATAATCAGGTTAGCAGCTTTCCACCTTCTGTAATTCTCAGCCACAACAAGCTCATAGGTCCCATATTGCCGGGCATTGGAGGACTCAAGAACTTGTATGTCTTGGACCTCAGTAATAACCAGATTTCTGGTATCATTCCTGATGATCTCTCAGGCATGTCGAGCTTGGAATCCTTGGATTTGTCACATAATGATCTCACTGGAAGCATCCCCTCTTCACTAACAAAGCTGAATTTTCTAGCAAGCTTCAGTGTGGCGTACAATAATCTGACAGGTCCAATTCCATCAGGAGGGCAATTCTCAACATTCACAAGTTCTGATTATGAGGGGAACCCAAAGCTTTGTGGCATTCGCTTAGGCCTAACTCCATGCAATATAGCTCCTGCCCCTGCCATGTCTGCGATAAAAAATAGAAAGAACAAGGGTGTCATATTAGGAATAGCTATTGGTATTGCACTTGGAGCAGTTTTTGTTTCGTCTGTTGTTGTTGCACTTGTGTTGAAAAATAGCTTCAGAAGGCAGGATTATTTAGTCAAGGCTGTTGCAGATACAAATGGAGCCCTCGAGTTGGCTCCAGCTTCACTAGTTCTTCTCTTTCAGAACAAGGATGATGACAAGGCGCTGACAATTAGTGACATCTTGAAATCTACAAACAGCTTTGATCAGGCCAACATCATTGGTTGTGGTGGCTTTGGTCTAGTGTATAAGGCAACCCTGCCAGATGAAACAATAATTGCCATCAAAAGACTATCAGGTGATTTTGGTCAGATGGAGCGGGAGTTCAAAGCAGAGGTGGAGACTTTATCAAAAGCTCAACACCCCAATCTTGTGCTTCTTCAAGGTTACTGCAGGATTGGCAGTGATAGGCTCTTGATCTACTCTTACATGGAGAATGGAAGCCTAGATGACTGGCTTCATGAAAAGCCTGATGGTCCATCTATATTAAACTGGCAGAGAAGGCTTCAAATAGCAAAAGGAGCAGCAAGAGGTCTGGCATACCTGCACTTGTTGTGCCAACCACACATACTGCACCGTGACATCAAGTCGAGCAACATACTTCTCGATGAGAAGTTTGAAGCTCACTTGGCTGATTTTGGGCTTGCTCGGCTTATTTGTCCCTATGATACACATGTGACAACTGACCTAGTTGGCACATTAGGTTACATTCCCCCAGAGTATGGTCAGTCTTCAGTAGCCACATTCAAAGGTGATGTTTATAGTTTTGGCATTGTTCTTCTGGAGTTATTGACTGGAAAGAGGCCTGTAAATATGTGCAAGCCGAAGGGAGCTAAGGAATTGGTCTCATGGGTTATACATATGAAAGAGGAACACCGTGAAGCCGAAGTATTGGACCGTGCAATATATGACAAGAAATTTGAGACGCAAATGATGCAGATGATTGATATTGCTTGTTTGTGCATAAGTGACTCGCCTAAAATGAGGCCATTGACCCATGAACTAGTGCTATGGCTTGACAACATTGGTACTAACAGTGACGCAACTAAGTGAGGCAAGTACCGTAACATCAACCATTTTGGAAATCCTTGTACCTTTATCCCTCCTCTTTTAGATGAGTTCCATAACATCAACCATTGTGGAAATCCTTGTACATAACAGTGACCAAAGAAAATGAAGGATGAGTGTATACAAAATAAGACAAGCTTCATGGGAGTCTAACTTGTTAATTCAGTAACACCAAGACCTTTTTTGTTATGTCTTATGGCAGTTAATGCAATTTTCCGATAGCTGACGCAATTGTTTCTGCTTCTTTTATGCTTATTCTTTGGTCAGAAGTTTGCAATTTTGAATGTGGTTACCGATGTTGTCCTAAGGAAGCACATACTAAACGTTTACAAGATGTCATTTCAAAGCTAATAAAAAAAATTGCACAATATCCTAGAAATATTAGAATCAAAATGAATAATTAACATGGAAGGAACAAACATATATTGTGGATCTATATATGAAATTGTACCTACCGCTGCAGGCATTCCTTTCTTCCAAGTTCCAATGGTGTTTCGTATGAATCATTTAAGATCAAAACTGGCCATCCTTGGATCCTCACCTAATACATGGCTTTCCAGTCTCGAATGTTTCCGGACGATACATAATAAAGGAGAAAACGATTTCAATTCTTACCCTGAAAATATGCTATTGTCATTAACGGGGACACATAAACTTCTTTCCCTCCTTTCCCTTTTGGTCGAACTGAAACAAAGAAGAAAGCAACTTTGTGAACTATACATGACAGAGTAGAAGTCCTCGGCTCTCCCATTCGGTCGAACAGGTTGCGTGCGTGCGTGGTGACCTTGACAGCGGCTAAAGCCACCGCCGGACTGGGCCCCGAAGCCGGCTGGTGTACGTCACCTTCCCTCGTGCGCCGCCACACAGAGGTGGACCGCTCCAACGGTTGCCGTCGTCCGCCGTGGTCGGGCCTGCGTCACGGTCGTACCACGCACGCGCACCACTCCACCAGGGTGGCGGTCTCCGGGAGAGCGACGGCCGAGGCGTGGCAGGCTCGACGGGGCCTTGCTTCCCACTTTCGGTGCATCGCACCAAGCGATGAAGAAGACAACCAAGCCACCATGAACCGGCCGCCGGCTAGCCTGACGGCCGTACGCCGCAGGCGGCAGCCTTCGTCTCGGTGAAGGGCTGAAGGCTCAGCAAAAGGCACGAGTTCTTGACATCTAGCTCGTGCCTTTTGACATCTAGCTCGTGTCAAAAGGCTCCACGACTCTTGAGCCCAATGACTTCGAGTGAAAACTGGGAGCCGCAGAGGCAAAGGGAAAAGCATCGCAAGGGCCCGTATCAGAAGCACAAAACAGTTGGGCCAGAAACCGGCCTACTAAATAGCATAGACCTGTTCACGCTATCTTTCTTTTTTTTTTGGTTTCATTTTAAGAAGGGGATAAATAAACACATGCAAACAGCCCATACAGCGGGTTCTTTTTTTCCTCCAAATTTTCCTTTTAGCAACCCTTACATTAGAAGTAGCGTTTCGTCGTTAAAAAAGCTTTCTTGTTACAGGTAATTCATGTTGATCCATACTGATGTAGGGCGTGTTTGGTTGCCTGCACGCGGGCTGGCCAGGCTCACCGCGTGCAGGAAACCGGTGTTTGGTTGCTTGGATGTTCTTTGGAGCCTGACTCAACTGATGCAAAAACACTGTACTGGTCAGGCTGAGCTCGAACGCAGAAATCGGCCGTTTCCGGCAATGCAGGCTGGAGGCATGCAGTTACGTGGCAGGCTGGAGCCATGCATGTAAGTGGCAAGACAGAGCATGCGCTATATATCTACTATCTATATAAAGCAGAGTTAAACGGAGCCACCGCATTAATCTTAAAATCCTAGAAATTTCCACGTTAATCGAAAAATAGTAGAAATTCTCAAAGTCAATCATATAAAAAAGAAAAATCTACATCGTCGAATATGGATACTGTTATGTAAATCTAATGGTCAATATTAACCTCTATAGCAAACTATTGAAGCTGATCTATATATTAGAGATAAATTCTAAATTTAATCTGATATATTATCTATATCTTAACACAAATCTAGCCGCTCAAACGAGCGGGTCACCTTGCTCGTTTTAATTGGTATCTCTGATTGACGAACAGATTTCGAAAATGGGTTCCTGACATTTTTTTCAAACAAAACTAGATCACACTTGCCATATAATTTTTTTAAAATTTTTTTAAAATTTTTTGAAATTTTCATTATTTATTGTTAGTTTTAAAAAAAATTGTTTTCTTATTAAAGTGATAGATTTTTTAGAATTTTTTAGAATTTTTTTAAAAAATTGTTTGTCCTCCTATGGATTTTTTGTATCCCACCCTAATCTGGTCAACCAAATAAAATCTCTGCACAGCCTGGCTTAATAGGTACAGGATAACCAAACAACATCACTTGCATCTGCTCAGCCAGGCTCACCTCAGCCTGGCTGGCTCATACGGACCAGGCTGAGATGGTTCGTGCAACCAAACAGCCCCGTAGTGAAAGCGGAGGACCCACAACAATGATGAAATGCCTCGAGTAATTAATCCGTTTCCCAAACAGAGTCTCGTGAAACCTTTTCTCTTTGCCTTAAATTACATTTTAAAGTGATTTGTATACTCTATTGTGGTTATGATCATCCCTCGTTGGTTGCCCATGGGACCCGGTATCAAGAATTGTATGATTTGTATCCAAAACTTCTTGTACCAATATTTTCTAGCACGTTACTAAATTTGCTGACACTAATTCACTTCTTTTTAATAGATAGGCAAGGTTAATGCTAATAGCTCTGGAATAATTAACAGTAACTCTTTAATTTTCAAATTATATCCATATATGCATACATACAGGAAGATACTACATATATATGTGGAAATAAAAAGGCACACTTTGGTAGAAGAAATACATGAAGCCAACATGGCCAACTCCGGGGTACACACATCCACATGTGAAGACTGAAGTTGTGAAGTAGCGGAGACCGTATGCATGGGTGGTAATAATGCAGTAGAATCCACCAGCCCAAGGACAGTAAAATGCAGCCCGATCACGCATAAGACTGAAACTGAAGTAAAGCATGCGCTGGAGGAGGCCTCGTTGTACGTATATCTACACTTCAGTGCCCCCTCGCGCGCGACGGCGGCCGGAACCAGCGGCGGCGAGCCTAGGCGTTGCTCCGGTAGGACCCGAGCTTGGCGGCGCTGGCCCTCAGCACGTACTGGTGGTAGGCGGCGGCAATGGCGGCGCCTATCAGAGGCCCTACCCAGAAGATCCACTGCACACAAAGCAAACGACAGTGGCACAGTTGGTCAGACGAACGTCATCCGTTTGTTCTCTCACTTGGCGCGCAGCAGCGCACTTCACTACTCATGCTTAATCAATTCATACTTCATGATGGCGATTGGCGATGCAATATATCATGAAAAGCTTTTGTTCCTTATCTTATAATTTCTGATGATTTGATTGATCAGTTATGGTTACATGAAGCATGATTAAAATGATTAATAATAAGTGCCGTGCTGTCCTGTACAGCAAGATGTAGCTGCAAAAATGGGCATCTTTTAGGTGGCTGTAAGGTAGGAGGAGGGAGCGTTAAGGGATTAGGTTATATTGCGTCCATTGAATATATATGTCATGCGTAAGCTAAGTATGCACAGTAAACAAATCGATCGACTGATAAAAGATTAATTGGGTGGGTGACGGCACCAGCTAGCTGTTCAGTACTTCAGTCTGTCCAGCCTTATCCTGAGCCGTTCGTTTACATTAGACTATACATGCGTTTGTCAGCTAGTAACTAATTAAGCATGAGAAACTAATCAATCAAACATATCCTGCGTCATTATCAGTTTAGTCTTGAGTTATCAAGTACTAATCGATTGTTAGTTGTGACCAGATTCGATCGAGCGAGGCAGTAGTTGACAAACCAGGCTGGTCCTTGACAGCCTCTGGCTAGCAGATAACCATAGCATGCATGCATTTGTCAGGGTAATGTGATCAACATTTGTACGTACTTGGTCGTCCCAGGCCTTGTCCTTGTTGTAGATGACGGCGGCCCCCAAGCTCCTCGCCGGGTTGATCCCTGTGCCGGTGATGGGGATGGTGGCGAGGTGGACCATGAACACCGCGAACCCAATTGGCAGAGGAGCCAGCACCTGCAGATCAAGAGATCGATATATAAGTCCAAAACCATATTCAGATCAAACCATCTCGACTTCTCGAGCAATCGATCGTCGCAATTGTAACTTGTAATTTAGCAGTTTGATCCGTTACATCTCGAAGTAAGTAACTATCCTAATCTAAGAAATAAAGAAAAACTGCTTGTCCTGGAAATTTCTGATTACTCCAAAACCAGCAGAGCCTTCTGAACCCGTGGTCCTGGAAAGGGATGGTTCACCAAATCTAAGGGAATAATACGTGAAGAAAGCCGTCGTTCCACTAGAAATTTCTCGTGGATTTTTGCGCCTTGTTTGCTATCCACAGAATATATGTGCGCTCATAGCGACAATCATTTGCGATTTGCCACTTCAAATTTGGTGTAGACGACGGCAAGAGAGACAGCAACTGCTGTGCTGACAAACAAGCGCTGCCTACGCGAGAGAATCTTCCTATCCGCTTATTGGCAAGAAACGCAACGCATCCGGCAAGAAGATACATTTGCACATGTGCCCGATAGGGATTAGGAAGTGTGGCTTGTTCAATTGAGTCCACAAAGGATTGGATGCGAGATTAATTAGCTGTCTAGCTACTCTGGGAGTCTAGGTGATATTAGAATGTTTGCTTTAGGATGCATGAACAGCATTCGTCTAAACTTCATGCACCATCTTGTGGTTGTGGAGTTTACATTATTGCTCCACCAGCATATAATACATGCGTATTGCTAAATCATATTAGCACCTCTATATTATCCATATACAGTGTAAATAGCTAAGGAATTGGGTTGTCTGACGAAAAAAACGCATGTTGCTTGTAAGGGCGGTTACAAACTCTCAATCTTTTCTTAGATGTACGTACAGTAGGGCAGTAGGCTAGGAGCCTAGGACCAGATATCATAATCCCTGTTTAGATAGGCTAAGTAAAAATGACATAAAGATTGAAATTCAGATAGTGTATATCTGTCAATTCAGTGCAATGAATAGTTTGAAAATTTTCGGACTCGCCTTCCCCTTACGAATGGACCTATATGCAGTTTCCATTGTTTAGTTGCGCTATAATAATTTGATTTTTATAATATAGTACTGCAGACAAATTTAGCTAAATTAATTTCTCCCAAAAATAAGTTTTAGGAGAGTGATGTCAGTGCCTTTCACAACACTTCCTGCGGCAATAATTAACCAGTTATGTATAGACTATAGAGCATGATAGACTACTACTAGTTATCTTGTTTGTGCTGTCTAGACAATCCAGAATCCATATAACAAGCCGACGGTTCAAATTAACATGGACGATCGAGAAATTGTGAATTTATTGCAGCACTTCAGGTTCTTGTGTTAATTGAATGATCCGGACCATCCGATTTTGATCCAACCATCCATAATATGTGTCAATTGGTATTTTATTAGTTATTACCTGTAGGCAGATGGAGGGGACACACACACACACACCCCATTCTGCAACCAGCGAAACATGATAAAATCTTTACTATTAACAATCCTCTAGCGGTGATTATCAATTACCTATCATGCCATCCGTTATAAAAAAAGATTCATCCCATTCAATAAGTTACCCACCCATCACCATACCATCTGCTATAGTAATAATCCATAACACATTATCAGACTAGCATGCTTACGCACAAAAAAAAAAAAATCGCTGAGTCGGTCGCGAGTCGCAAGTCACCACATTTCGCGCCACGTGCCCGACAGTCAAAGGTGTATGTCTCGTCCTCTCCTAATCTTTTCATAGTAAAGCACGGATACTCGACTTGTGTACTTGTACTCACCGGGACGTGGGAGTCACGGGCGCTGCGCTTGGGGTCGGTGGCGGAGAAGACGGTGTAGACGAGCACGAAGGTGCCGATGATCTCGGCGATAATCCATGCATGCTTAAGCCCCAAAAAAAAAAAAAAAAACTCGCTCAGTCGGTCACGAGTCGCAACGCGCAAGTCACCACATTTCGCTCCAGTGCCCGACAGTCAAAGGTGTATGTCTCGTTCTCTCCTAATCATTTCATAGCAAAGCACGGATACTCGACTTGTGTACTTGTACTCACCGGGACGTGGGAGTCACGGGCGCTGCGCTTGGGGTCGGTGGCGGAGAAGACGGTGTAGACGAGCACGAAGGTGCCGATGATCTCGGCGGCGAGGCCGGTGCCCTTGGAGTAGCCGGCGCTGAGCTCGTTGGTTCCGCCGCCGTACCGGGAGTAGTACGCGCTCTGGAACCCCTTGACGAGCCCCACGCCGCAGATGGCGCCCAGGCACTGCGCCACCATGTACAGCACCGCCCTCACCAGCGACACCTTCCTCGCCAGGAACAGCCCGAACGTCACCGCCGGGTTGATGTGCCCACCTGCACCGCCGGTGATCCTACACCGTCAGTCTCATCTCATACAATATTGCAGTTGCACCGGTGAAGCCGGTGATCGGCGGCGGACGGACCAGAGATGCCGGCGGTGCAGTAGACGAGGATGAAGATCATGCCGCCGAAGGCCCAGGCGATGCCGAGGATGCCGACGCCGCCGCAGGCGGCGTCGGCGCCGTTGACGGCGGCGTCCGACTGGTGTTTGTAGCCGATGACGGTGGCCACCGTGATGTACAGGAAGAGGAGCGTGGCGATGAACTCGGCGATCACCGCGCGGTACAGCGACCACTTGGTCAGCTCCTCCACGTCGATCAGCGCCGCCGGCGGCGGGTCCGTGTAGTCCTTCGCGGCGAACTCGCCCCCCTCCGGCGCGGACGCCTCAATGTCCTTCGCCATGCTACCCAACTAACTCCCTCTCTCTCTCAGACACACTGTACTATACCTTGCTAGGGCTACGCGCTTCTGCTGCTGTGTGGTGTGAGGAGGTAGGAGAGGCAAGGTATATATCGGGAGCTGGAGGATGGCTCGTGCCAAGGAGAGGACGAGCTCGTCTGCTCAACGATGACTTGTTTAATTAGCTATCGGTTAGGGATAAGTGTTTCTGGTTAGGGCTTTTTCTGGGTTATAATTTGCCGCCCAGAACCGCCTAAAACCCTCATCGTTATGTCACTCCACAGCCTAACTGGTGGCCAGTGATTATTTGGAGGGGCTAGCGAATTCTAATATATTGCCTGCGCTTAGCTGCTTTCGTACTGATGTACTACTGCTCTGACAAAAGAACAAGTAAAAAGGTTTGAAAGAAAGCACGTCACTATTGGCTGCTCCTAATTAGTGGCTTAGTTTCAGACTTTCAGTGATGGTATATGCTTTTAGCTACGATCTCTTGAGGCTGGAGGTTACAATAAATCTCGCTGTAGGTGAGGTCAAGATCAACATAGAAATACCATAAATTTCGCTGGTTCCTCTTTGAGCTTGTACCAAATAAACTTTAATTTTTTAATATTTTTACTAATCATTAGACAACTAAGACTTATTTATCTCTCAGTTGATTTTTTTACATACCTAGCTAGATGCTCTCGTTAGATCTTTTATGTGTCATATGGAGGTGTATGATTGTTGACAGTACAGAAAATCGACTGAGAGTTAAATAAGTCTCAGTTGTCTGATGTCAAGCCGGTTCCATTTTTTAACCCCTTAAACTTTTTTCGTGCGCGCCCCAACCCTCAGATTGTTTATTAAACAGAAGTGCATGGTTGTCCATGTGTTTGTTAGACAATGACATGCTCAAAGGTTGACGTTGCTAACCATCTATATATGCAACAATGATAAGGTGGCTGCCACATTATCTTCATCTTCCTCGTCTCTCTCTCAATCTCACCCTTCCCCTCTATTCTCTCTACCTACCCTTCTTTCTTCCGCTCGAGTGAGATAAGAGACAAAATCCTGATACTGTGTCATTCCAGTCCCCAACCGACTCCCCACACCTTCCTTGCCCTCGACTAGGCCATCGATCCTCACATCATTCGTGTCCTTTGCCTAGCCACCCTGTGTTGTCGACCTCATTCTTTGTCACATGCTTGGTCACCAAGTGTCCTCGTCGCCAACCTGGTTGATGCCTTGTCGCCGTATGTGACCAAACCACCTAGGTTGTCACCATCTCCAGCCAAGTCATTCATAGCTTTCTTAGCCTAACTACCCCATGTCGTCCCCAACCCCGGTCCATGTCATTTGGGTGAAACGCTAATTCTCCCCTTCTTCCCTTTCTCCTACACTTCTCCACCCCCTTGGTTGCCCTTCTTCTTACCTTCCCCTACCCCACCACCTCCCCTTAGAATGACCTCAAATAGGTCCATGTAGCATGAGTAGGGAGAGACGAGAGGAAGGGGCGACGTGGATAAGGCAGTCTGCGGGCAATGCTCGGTTGGCAGCGACGACGGCCGATAGTGGAGACCAGTGGTGTGTTGGGAGGTGGCTTGCATAGGATAGAGAGAGAGAGAGAGAGGGAAGAGATGAGAGAGTGCGAGGGAGAGCAGAGAAAATCGAGAGAATGAGGCGGTGGTTGAGGATCGATCTCCCCTGCCTTATCCCCACACAAGGGGCAAGGTCGATGGTGGCTAGGAAATTGGGACAATGAAGTGCCCCATTTTTTGTGGTATTAGAGTTGGAGAGGATGAAAATATAGGGAATAAATAGCAGTTTGGAGAAAGAATACAGAGACCAAAATTTATGTGAACTTGTTTCTACCAATTGAGAATGCGAATGCATAAATTAAGGGGGAATTTTATCATCTTTGGAGAGAGACCTCAATATACCATGTGAGGGGGTAGATTTGGTAATTCCAAATTTCCCTCGTCTCTCTGCCTCTCTCTCTCACACACACGTATAGGGTAGCACGAGCTCACTAGCAGGGGCCTCCAGCAATGGTGCTCTACTGCTCCAGCATGGATAGAGCTACTTAGGTTGACCCATGCTAAGGGTAGTTTTGGCAATTCCATATATCGTACACTCTCTGTCGCGCACACACACGTATGGGCGGCCTATGCTCACCAAAGGCAGCCTCTAGTGATGGTGCTCTGTTGCTTATCACTAAGGATGGCCATATGTAGAAAGTAATTTTGAAAATTCTAATTGCATTCCCTTTCTCTCATGTATAGGGGCGACATGAGGTCGCCAGTGATGGCCGCATGCAGGTGGTGAAGCCCCGACGTGTCAAGACGGTAAAGCCCCGCATGCACAAGGAACAATGGGACGGTAGGAGCTTAACTTGTAGGCTGAGCACGCATGGAACGGAGGGCATGTGTGGGCCAAATGGTGGAGGGCAGGTTCGACTTAGTGATTGGTGGTATCTGGTTTGCATGATCATAGGTGAGGAGGAGGAGGAAGAGAAGGAGGAGGAAAATACCGGGTATATCCTTGTCGAGTAGTGGTACACTTGTACATCAGGTAAAAAAAAAGAAGCAAGATGCCACAACAGTGATAAATCCCTCGTTCGTGAACTTGTTTTCTTTCCTAGATTCTTTAAGGCTCATTTGGTGTAATTTTTCTCGCAAAGCAACGACATTTCTTCCGTCGTGAAAACTGGAAACTCAACTAAGCATTGGCATACAAGGAAAAATTCGGCTGGCAGCCCATCTTGTGCTGTTGGCATAGATTAACATAAACAATTCGATGGTTTTATCTTTACAAGAAAAAAACATTTCAGTACGCACATAATTAATCTTATCTTCTGAAAAAAAAAGTAGATAGAGTACGTTTATCCACGAATGGAGATGCTCAGAAACTTGAATGCCAAATAATAACAATAGGGACAGCGAATCATCACATACAAAGACAGCGCGCTCGCTATAACTACTTTACAAATCGAGATTCTTTATAGGCAAATCGATTACGTGCAACGTACAAGCTGTATGAGGTGACGGCCAGCCTGAACTGTCCTCCTCTTCTATCTGAAAGAAAACTCCAGAATTTTCCAGACCGATTTGTTAGCCCTATATATCCCAAGGGCAGGCGCCCAACCAAATTATGCTCTTCTGAAGCACGAACCCATCATATAGCTCATGACCGTTAATCCTAACATATCGACAGGGTCTATGACAACAGATCAACGGGGAATATTAATACTAATTAATTAAGCATCTGCATGACCAAAATTTGCCTTGTGTGCTGTCTAACGTCCTGGTGAGCTGTACGATTCGGTCTCTTCTCTTTGCCTCTTTTCTCTCCTCTGTCACTTAACTCGTCCACATGTGCTAATTATAGTGGTTCGTATTGTTCTCAGCATCAGAGCATGGCCCACAGCATTTTTAAATTTGGATATCTATGTCCCATCTTCAAACCACTATTTATCCTCTATATTTTCACACTTTTCAGCAAGATCTCTATCCTTCAAATGGCATATATAGAGATTGAAGAGAGAAACTTTAATTTGAACTCTCTCTCCTGGTCACTATATATATTTGGATGCTGGGGCACTACTTCTGTTGGAGCATTTGGAGATTGAAATCAGTTCGCAATAGTGAAATGCTACTCATGCCAACGATGTTTTATGTCACTCCCTTTTGCCTACAAGCTAGAGAATCCATTTCAAGATAGCCCCTCGGTCTTCTTAATTGTGACGTACCCTAATGAAATATTGAATATTACGCTCTTGTTATAGAAAAATTGGAATAAGTCCATCTTACAAATTAATTTAAACTATCAAAAAAGTCTATCTAACACTACAAACTTTGAAAGTGTCCATTTTATATATCTCAACTATGAAAATAAGAACAAATAACCCCATGTGATAGTTTTAAAAGTGATTTTGCTATTTTAAATTTGAATAAGTCCATTTTACACTATTGATTGTTTTAAAATCCAACAATCCTCTTAAACTACAAAACAAATCATAATGAATTTTTTTATCCAAAATTTCAAAGAAAATATTTATTTTAAAAAATTACAAAGGTTCATTGAATTATTCAATAACTTGATATTGTAAAATACATTTATCCAAATTATAAATGGCAAAACTACCATTAAAACCACATAGGGGTTATTTCTTCAGTTCAATAATTGAGGTATGTAAAATTAACCATTTCATAGCTTAGTGGGTTAAATAGACTCGTGATATGGAATGTACAATAGGGTCGGTTCTATAACTTTGAGACGCCGGTGTGAAAATATAACCAAGTTTGTAAATAGGAATTTTGAGGCCCTGATACAAAAGGTAAAAAAAAAAGTTTAAAATAGTCTATCATGAGTACGAAATAAAAATGTCAAAAAAGAGAAAAGAATGCTTGTGTGGGATTTGAACATAAACCTACAAGTTATTTGCATCATTTCTTAGCACTAGGCTACTCACGCTAATGTGATTCATTATTGGTGCATATCAAGATTATGTGTCTATACGTATGTTTAGCTATCTGAAACTGGGAGCCCGATGGTTTAGACCATGTGCAGTGGCACGGTCCGCAAATGGCCTGGACCGGGCTTGACATAAAATGAACTTAATTCATAGAAAAAAGTGTTGAAGAAATTTTGAGAGCTGATTTGAACGGCTAAACAGCTGAACGATTGAAATGACTGAATTTTGAGAGGTCCTTGAGGTAGTCACGAGATTCAAATTCATTTTGTTTAACTTGCTTCTTAAAGCGTTAGGACACACATTTAAAACAGTGAAAAAATAGATTCAAAAAATATAAAAAAAAGTTTTTTAAAACGTACTTAAGTCGTTAAGCTATTAAGCTCAAAAGAACATGTGGTTGTTTTTTCTGGCGAAGCCAAGCCTGACAACGAAACAGAGAGATACAGAATGTTCTTCTGTCTGCCAATATTGCTAAGAGATTTCGACGGTGGACCAATGGTCCATGGCTAGCTTGATACCCCCCTTAGGGCTCATTTGGATGTCCAGGGGAAAAATCCCTAGGACAAAATTCCACTGAGGGGATATTAGTGGCACTTCACTTCCCCGTCTTCCCTTTCCCCGTTCCCCGTATCCACATTAGCCGTGGGGAGAGGTCCCTCGCCGCGCATGCAGAAGGAGCACTTCAGGCACCAGAAGTCCTCGTCGACGGCGCCATGGTCCTTCTTTGTATAGCTCGGCGAGCAGGACTAGCAAGAACACCTGGAAGGAGGCCTTCATCACCTCCCGCACGGCCACCAGCTGCGCGCGATCTACGAGGATGGAGAGGAGCACCGCCTGGTTCTGCTTGAGCGTGCGGAGCGAGGGGTGGATCCGGGCGTCGGCGATGCCGTCGTACGAGTAGTGCGAGGCGGTGCGCAATGAGAGGTGGAGGGCGCCGCCACACAAGTTCAGTGGAGGGGCGGCGGCGGCAAGGTTACGGAGGCGGCGTCGGCAAGGTGACGGAGGCGGCGGCGACAGGGAGGTGGAGGGGGAGGCGGCTGGCAGGCGAAAAAATTCAAAAAGTATTTAAAATGGGTTGCTCTTGATTTTAGAAGAATTATGAAATTTATTTCACGCATTTTGAACACTGTTTGAATTTTATACAAAAATCAGAAATTTAATTGGAAAATTGATCAACCCGTGCTAGTTTATCTAGTCGCTGCACTTCTTATCTAGTCGCTGGTTTCCTGGGACATGGGCGCTCGGCATCACGTCTGATTGGCGCGGTAGCGGGGATCCGACCGCGCAGGTCCGACGCCTGGCGCTCGCCTTGAATTTTTCAATAACTTGATATTGTAACATACATTTATCCAAATTATAAATGGCAAAACTACCATTAAAACCACATAGGGGTTATTTCTTCCGTTCAATAATCTTCTGCCAATATTATTGCTAGAAGATTTCGACGGTGGACCAATGGTCCATGGCTAGCTTGATAAATCTACACGATATCTTCTCGCCCTAGCTGCAGCCTCGAGATGCGTACTATACGTACTACCCAGCTGTTTAATTTACATTTCTTTTCCGTTTTAACCATATGGTACGTACTCGATTGACACGTGGGCGAACGGTGGCCATCGGATTACTCCCCGCTCGCGGCCGGCCAATCCGGCGGCGCCACGTACCGTCGTGTGGCTGGGGCGAGCCGGGCGGCGCCGGGGTCCCGTTTATGGCGCCAATCATTCAGATGATGCCTCCCCTGCAACTGCGCTGGAGGAGACGCCGGACGAGGGTTTCCTGTAGCTTAGAAGCAGAAGAAGCGTAGGCATGGATGGATAGGTCGATAGCTGACAGATATGCTGTTTTTATTCTACGGTATCCACAGAATTCGTCTGCGTCGTGGTGCTGTTCGCGGCTAGCCGGCTACCGACCGGTAGCGATGGGTGCTGTCCTCATCTTGATCGACGTGCTTGTTTGTGGTGCATGTGTGGGTGTGGAGATTTGGGGCTGGGCTGGGCGGCGAGTCGCCGGCTCACTTGCTATGGTAATCGTGCGGGTATACTTGTCATTTCTTGCGAGGATAATTTTAGGTTTCGGAGAAAAAGTTTGTTAAGTTGAGAATAACTAAGGTTCTGGTCTTTTGGAGTGATCTGTACGGCTGAACGGCTGAATAACTAAAATGAAATTTCGAGAGTTTTTCAAGATAGTTTTAAGATTCGGATCGATTTAGTTTGACTTGTCTTTTAAAGCGTTAAGACCCACCTTAGAGACGGCGAAAAAAGGACTCAAAAAACACAAAGCATATTTATTTTCAAAACATAGATAAGCCGATAAGCTGTTAAGCTCAAAATAACAGAGCCTAAAGCAATATATTATCTACACGATGTTCGGAACTTCCGCACGAAACTTCCTTCAAAGAATTCCTTATTAGCTATTGGAATTTAGGCCAATTCTCATATCTTGTCAAAGTTGAATTTCCACCCCTAAGTGTCACTGCCGTTGTAACACCGTCAATAAGCCAGTCTGAACTTGTCAAGTTTTCATGAAAATGCCTATTTTAATTCTGGTGAAGCCTACCTATCAACATCGTCTTCTTCTTTCTTTCCCTTGGTCCACTTCAACTCCTCGACCTCGACCCTGACTGCATGTAACCAGTAACCCTAAGGTTGCGTTAGGGCCACCATGGCCGGCATGCCCCTTGACACCGTCATATGTCTATATATGGCCACCGCCTCTCCTTTTGATCGCCGGGTTTTGTTAGATTGATGCTAGTCATTGCTACTTGTCGTATAATCGCGTGTGTTGACTAGACCGTCTGTTTTACTCGTCATCAGAACCCCAACACATTGTTTGTGTCTAATTTACATTTGCAATTTAGATTGCTTTTACCTTGTTCTTCGATTGCAATGCAGGAACAAATCTTTGTGATCAGGTCGATCGTGTTCGGCATAATTGATAACGCGTCATGGTGATTTAGCGATCGTCGGGGTCCAATCCTTCGTGGTTTGTAGCCGGATCATCACTATGACACCAAACCGAAATCATCCATCTCACTAGAAGGTCGGCCGGGCACCCGTCCCTATCATTTGGTGTAGTTGACTAGTGGAATTCATCATTGTTAGTAAATTGATTTCATACATATACTCCAAAAAAATTATCATAAAAAATATTTGCCCTAGTCCTTTAACGTTTGCATTTTTCTTTACAGTTTTGCATATTTAATTTTTTGCCTAAATTTTTTTTTGTTGATCCTGTCTAGGTCGTAGATTAGTTAATTACGAGTATTCCACCTTATTGCTCATCTGCCGTCATCGCTAGTGTCACCATTGCTATTTGTGTTTAGCCAGAAATCAAAGAAAAGTTTCTCTGGATTGTCTTCCACAAAAATAGGAGATTGTCCTAAAAACAGTGCATAGGTTTTCGATTTTTTTGGGCGACCTTCCCAAAAATAGTAGATTAAATTCGGATTATTTCGAGCTGTATTTGAGCTGTAAACACTCGGAGCTCCATTTGCTTCATCGGTCCGATATCTGCAAACACCTAATTTTGGTTTATCCTTTAGCCGTCTTGTGCATACCTCTGCGAGCAGTCCAGTGAGGTGCGTTTGCACTCCGGTTGAGAAGAAAAAAAAAGTTAATTAAAACTTACAATATAAAAGATAAGAAAAGATGCTAGTTCAACGAAACAGCCGCTCTACTGAAAACAAAAGGGAAAAAGTTGTGAGCAAAGAAGAACGTAAGAGAGATTTATCATTTTTAGTTCTGCATCTTGGAGATCCTAGCCTTGTTATCCACTTTTTTGAGATTAGCATAGATCTAGACCGATCAAGCAGTTGATATTTTAGGCTAATCTTCAATTGTGCATCATTTATATTTAACAATTGCTTTCCTTTGCCACATATTATGCAAGTGCAAGCTCCACTACACTACTAACCATATAGAGATAAATCTTGCTATCGTTTGACACCGCGTGAACTCAAGTTATCACGAACTAGTCGTCGATTGCACCGTCTAATTGTATGGTTAGAACTTGTAAGTGCAAGGTTAAAGGTTTGAGCGTGAGAGATTTATCCAATGTTAGCACCTATTACTGGAATAGGATTGTACATATTTTCATGTGCTTCGTTACAAGTCATGACATTGGCGTGAAATTGATAACCAATGATTTATGTATACACTGCATGAAAAAGTTTTACTCTCGACGAACAATATATAGCGTTGATAACTGCGCATGTACATCTGCCTAAACGACAAAAAAAAAGTTATTGATACTAAGAAGCTAATATTATCGACGGCCAAAAACTAGTTGCCAATACTAAGAAGCTAGTATCAACATTTTTTTATAACCATCGACATAAGAAGTTACCTAGAGATTGTGGTTTTGCTCTAAATTTGAATGCAGGAATCTATTTGATACTAGTATTGACGGTCTGACGATCGGTTGTTGATATAGTAGATGTCTACCAACGGCCGCATGAGCCGGCTATTTTGAAGACGTGCAACATATGCATGGTGTCGACGGCCCACTATTAGATCGTCTACATTGGGTATTGCCAAAAATCTATTTCAAATTGAACAATTGTAGAAATATGTTAGTATTTAGATGTATGTATATAACTTAAATAATCATTTAATTAAATTTATATACATTTAATTTGAGGACCTGCAAGGCTCAATTGCTGGGATCCCTGGCGAGCACAACAACATCTGGTGCACAACCATGAAAAATAAATGTATTTTTCTTTCTTAACTTGTCATGCACAAGGCCATTCTCATGGCGGACTACCTAGCCCTTCGCGGTTGGCCACATGGAGAATTTTGTGTTCTTTGCGAATCCATCAACATTTTCACTGGCCACTACGCATTCGCTGAATAAGTGTGGTAAAGCATTAAATATATTTTGGGTTCATGGATCCCTCCACAAATGGAGGTTTGCCTTAGGTCCCAGTTAATACATGCATGGGTGAAGTCATGATTTGAGCATGGGGGCCAATTAATCCTACAAAGATATTGTTAAATATTAGTCGTTAGCTTAATGAGCTTAGCCTAATTAAAAAACACAACGGGCGATCCTACGAAGAAATCGTTAGGATATTAATTAGTCATCAGCTTAATGAATTTAGCCTAATTACAACAACTTATACGCAGAATATATAGCTTACTGACTAACCATTGCCTTTAGATATCAGTCCTTTTCTTTATAGATTATATTATAATTAACCGTTACAGCTAAAAAATTATCATTTTTTATAAGTCATACGATATAATATTTTGTAGTTATTTTTACGACACAACCCCTTGCTCTGCAACAGCTCCTGGCTATGCCTCACCCGACGTCTACTGCCCCGCTACAGCTTATGCAAGCCTAACATAACCCCTCGCTCATCTGCCTCTCTTCCTTGAAAAATCTCTTCTAATCTTCCTCTTGCTCTAATCTCCTCTGCAATTTCCCTAATTTTTGTAGCCGTCATTAACATGTTGAAACCCTAAAACTCCTCTTAATCCCGAGCCTCCTCGTCCCTTTATATTGTGTAAAAATAACTGGAATCCATATTGGGCTCAACTTCTCCTCTTTCCTCGACCTGCTGCGCTCCCACCTGGGCCACTGCGCGTGCCTCGGCCCTCCAACCTATGCTCCTTGCTCCTGCCCCCGCTGGGCCTCCCGTGCGCTGCCGATGCCTGCGTGCACTGTGCCGCCTGGCCCCAGCTGGGCCGCAGCCGCCTGGCCACGTGTTCATAATTTTTTTATATTTATATTTATTCGTTTATACAAAATTATATGGCGGATTGAAATTTAGACACAAATAGGCCCCGGTCGCACTTTGAATTAACGACAGGGTCCCGGTCGCACTCTCAACGCGCGACAGGTTGATGAGAATACCGGTTGCAAGAGGATGCTGGGCGATCGCACTTTGAACGTGCGACAGGCCTCGCGCTACAGTAAACTGTATAGTAAACTGTGTAAGTTTGAACTTCTTATATCTATTAACGTTTCATACCATATCCAACTTACACGAAACAAAATTTAAAATTCATGTAAAATCCTAAAGAACCCATTTTTTAAAATTTCAATTTTTTAAAATTTCTTTGAATTTTGAATTTCGAATTTACACTTGAATTTGTATTTTAAATTTTGAATTTCAAAAATTCAAAGATTGAAAAATGGGTTCTTTAGGATTTTACATGAATTTTAAAATTTATTTCGTGTAAATTGGATATGGTATGAAATATTAAACTTCAAATTTTCTTGTAAATTCAAAATTCAAAATTCAAAAATTTGTTGTTTAACAATTCATACCATTTCCAATTTACACGAAACAAATTTTAAAATTCATGTAAAATCCTAGAGAAACCATTTTTCAAACTTTCAATTTTTTAATTTTTTGAATTTCGAATTTACACTTGAATTTGTATTTAAGCATTTAGAGGTGCAAACTGCAGAACGTGGCTTGCATACAGCAGATCGTGTCTGGAAAATTAGGTGTGCTGATTTGTTTTTGTAGGTATTACTTTGAAGATAAACATTATATATGGGGTTGTTTAGGCCATCTTCAATGCAGGTGCTTAGACAGATGCTCAAAGAAAAAACTGGTTTTTTTTTTGCAAGGGTGTTTAGACAGGGGTATGAGTGCCTAATTTAATCATCATGATTAGAGAGGTGTTTAGATGAACTAAGCACCCATACAAGCTTCTATGCATTGAAAATAAGTTTTCTACATAAATGCTCAATGATGTGGCAGCACTCTCTGTCCTTAAGCACCTGCTATAAATGTTTTGCATTGGAGATGGCCTTATAGTACGCTAATTTTGTGGGTGTTTCACATGAAACAATTCAGTTTCCATAAGAACAGGGGAAATTCCCGCGTTAGAGGCAAACCCTGAGAAATCGATCAAAAGTTTCAGATTGTACGCGGAACTTGGAGGAACTTAAAAGATTGATTTTACGAAGCATTAGTATTGATATGAATTTTAGTAGGATTTATCCAAGAACATATGCTGTGCAATCACACTTACGGTGCAATCACCGTGCAATCGAAGTATCAAAAGTTGTAAAAATTCTGAAAAAATTTGTATATGTACTCTTCAACTTACTCTATCTCTGGATAAAATTTCAAGTTCAAATTCATTATATATTGAAAGTTACAAAAAAAAAATAAAATTCTATCAATTTTGAATTTATCAAAGCTGTCGGTTTTTTTCTTTTTTTATAACTCTGAATATATAATGAATTTTTCTTTGAAACTTCATACATAGGTAGAGTAAACACTGTAGTATATGTACAATTTTTTTCAGAATTTTTTAAAACTTTTCATAGTTCGATTGCACGCTGATTGCACCGTAAGCGTGATTACATAGCATATGTTCCCCATGCACAGCACATGCACGTTTCTTTTCCTTTTTTTTCTTCTCATTTCCTTTTTCTACAAAATCAAAACACGCACGCGCGCGCGCGCGTGTGTGTATATATATCCAAAACTCTCCAAAAATATTAGTTCAAGATTAGTCTAATAAATCTCTCAAATATTCATCTAAAATTATCATTTTCCTTTCAAAGACATTCCAATAATTCCAAAAATATGTAAATAAATTGTAAAATCATCTCATCACAAAATATTCAAAATATTCACTCAACATCCTAAAAACAGTGCATAAGTTTTCGATTTTATTGGGCGACCTTCCCAAAAATAGCAGATTAAATTCGGATTATTTTGAGCTGTATTTGAGCTGTAATCACTCGGAGCTCCATTTGCTTCATCGGTCCGATATCTGCAAACACCTAATTTTGGTTTATCCTTTAGCCGTCTTGTGCATACCTCTGCGAGCAGTCCAGTGAGGTGCATTTGCACTCCGGTTGAGAAGAAAAAAAGTTAATAAAAACTTACAATATAAAAGATGAGAAAATATTAGATTAGTGAGGATATGGATGGATTAGATGGCATTCCTATTGGAGTCTCTGCTCCTGATAAAATGGAGGAAGATATTCAGCTGAACCAGAAACAGAAAATGAAAAATTCCGTTGGAATAGGGATTTCCTCTGGCGGGTGGACTAAATGGGGGTAATACAAAAAACTCAGGTCAGGGAAAGACTAAGGGGATGGAGGCTAAAAAAAAGTTTGATGAGCTGGAAGAGTCAATTGGATCTGATGTGCAGTCTAGTCAAGAAATGAGAATGGTGGCTAGAGATATAGGCTTGGATTTTGATAATCTGAGTGATGCTGATATCAATAGCTCTCAAGAGGAGATTTCTTTTCCAGTAACTTTCTTTGTAAGATGTCCTCAGATGAGTCATTATCAGTTTTTTTTCCTAAGGTGCTTTCAAATTTGGTGGTTATGGACATGAAGAGTTGGTGGGGGCAGAAAACTGAGCAGTATAAGAAAGGGGATTCAGGGGAATATAAGTTGAATTATACATTGCATGCAAGATCTTGTGTAATAGAGGAATTGGAGGAAGGTGATATACTTATTAAGAGGAGAGATGCTGAAGTGGTTATGTCTGAAACAGAAAATGTTGCTGAAAGGGAGGATATCCATATTTCTTCAGATGGGGGTAGCCAGATGGTGATGCCTACTCGCAGAAGTGCAAGACTAAAGGATAGTGGGGTTCATACTCTGGATAAAGTATCTATTATGGCTAAGAAAAGGAATTTAGAAGGTATATCCCAAAATCCTGATTCTTTTGTTAATATGAGCAATTATGATATTATTTCTTTTGCTGAGATTGTGGGTTTAAATGGAAAGGAAGTGAAGGTAGATCATATTAATCCGGTTAGGGAAATAGAGCAGGCTAGGTTTGAGTTATTCAAACAAAAGCAAAAATATAATAATTCAAATAATATTTCTGTTACATTGGGAGATAAAGAGGTAGATGAGGAAGAAATTTTTTTTTGTATTGTGATTCTGAAGAAACTGATCTAGATGATAGATTGATAAGTAAGGATTTTAAAAGGGACAGTGGATAAAAAAAAGGGTATAAAGAAAGGGAAATTTCTTCCTGTTAAGGGAGGGAATAAAGTTAGTAATAAAGGTAGGAGTCCTTTTACTTTAAGAGGAAATATTCTCAATAATAATATTAAAAAGTTCTCATGATGAAGGTGTGTGGTATTTTTTGGAATTGTAGAGGTATTTCCAAAAAAAAAAGATGTGGTGCTCTCATAAAAGATTTGATTAGACAACATGGGTTAGGTTTTATTGGTTTGTTGAAAATTGAAAAGAAAGATTTTACAGACAGTTTTTTCAGGAGGATTGATCCTCCTATGGTTTTTTATTGGAATTGGGTTTCTGCTAGAGGTAAGGGAGGAGGTATTTTGGGAGGTATTTCAAATAGTCTATATGATATTTTAGCTGTCAAAAAAGGGTATTATATTTTAATGTTTTGCTTATGGGATCTAAGATTAAGAATTAAATGGAATTTAATGATGGTATATGGTGCATCTGCTTATATAGAGAAAGAGGATTTTTTTAGACAGTTGGTTTCTTTTTGTGACAGTTCAGATGTTCCTTTCCTAATGGGTGGAGGCTTTAATATTATTAGATCAGTGGATGACAAGAATTCTGATGGTTCTTTATCTAGATTCAGTCACTATTTCAATTTTATTATCAATTCTTATGGTTTGAGGGAGATTCATATGTTGGGCGGAAAATATACTTGGTCTAACATGGAGAAAAACCTTGTCTTTGAAAAAAAATTGATAGAGTGTTTATGTCTCTTGAGTGGGAATATTTATTCCCTTTGATATCTGTGATGAAACTACCTAGAATTCTTTCTGACCATTGTCC
This sequence comes from Raddia distichophylla, assembly GCA_005191435.1. Classification (NCBI taxonomy): domain Eukaryota; kingdom Viridiplantae; phylum Streptophyta; class Magnoliopsida; order Poales; family Poaceae; genus Raddia; species Raddia distichophylla. Next base: position 3,839,504 of record SPJY01035202.1, read on the forward strand.
TATTCTGCTAAAGGAAGGGGAGAAGAAGGGTTTTATTCCGGTTTCTTTTAAATTTGATATGGGATGGCTATCAAAAGAAGGTTTTTTTTCAATTAGTTTCGGAAATTTGGGAGAGTTCTTTTTCAGGAGGTGATAGTATTTCTGTATTCAAGAGAAAGGTAAAAAAAAAGTGAAACAAAAGCTCAAGGGGTGGGGGAGGCATAATTATGGTATTTAAAAAAATAAAAGAGTACATTATTCTGAAATTGAAGTACATGGAAGCTCTTGAAGAGTGGCGCATTTTGTCTGGGGAGATGGTTAGTTTAAGAATTGAACTGTTAGCTGAACTTTATTTTTGTATGAAGAGGAAGAGATGCAATGGTATGTAGCTTCTCATGAGAACTGGCTTCTTAAGGGGATGTTAACACCTCATATTTTCATAAAATAGCTAATGGAAAAAGAAGAAGAAAAAATTATTGAGAGTTTTAAAGATGGTGATTCCGAAATCAAAGGGGAGCAGAACTTGATAGATTTTGCTACAAATTTTTATAAAGTTTTATTTGGTCACAGTAATGAGAGTTCTCTATATTTGAGGGTGTGTGGGAGGATGAGGAGAGAGTTTCAGACTTAGAGAATGATATTTTGATTTCTCCATTTTTGGAGGAGGAAGTTTATTTTGCTCTTTGTTCTATGGGGTCTAATAAGGCGCCTGGTCCGGATGGTATGCCATTAGAGTTTTATAAAAATGTTGGCATATTGTTAAATATGACATTCTAACTATGTTTAGAGACTTTTTTGAAGGTAGATTAGATATTTCAAGATTAAACTTTGGAGTTATTACTCTTATTCCAAATGGGGAAGGGGTAGAGAAAATTACACAGTATCGACCTATTTGCTTATTAAACACAATTTATAAGCATTTTACAAAAGTTTTGTCTATTAGATTAGAAAAGGTGCTAGAAAGGATTTTTTTTCAAAAACCAAAGTGCTTTTTTAAAGAGTAGGGATGTTATGGATGGAATTTTACTCCTTCATGAAGTGTTGCATGACACAAAAAAAATGGTAAAGGGGTGGTGGTAAAGTTAGATTTTGAGAAAGCCTATGACAAAGTTAGGTGAGATTTTCTTTTTAGGTGTTTGGAACTAAGGGGTTTTCATTCTACGTTCTGTAACTGGATTGTTAAGATTGTTAACAAAGGGATTCTGAATGTTAATATCAATGGGAGGAATGGAGGGTATTTTAGTAGCTTTCAGGGGGTTAGGCAGGGGGATCCTTTGTCTCCTCTTCTTTTTAATCTTGTGGAAGATGGTTTAAGTAAAATGATTCATCTGGCAAAAACTAGTGCTTTATTTGGGGGGTTGGCAGGGGAGGTGATGGAGGGAGGTTTGGTTAATCTTCAATATGCAGATGGTACTATTTTATGTTTAAATCATGAGGTGTAGGGTGTTGTAAATATGAAACTTCTTTTAGCCTTGTTTGAGAACTGTTCGGGTCTTAAAATAAACTTTGAAAAAAGTGAGGTGGTGACCATCAATGGAGATGTTAATATGGATTTAAAGTATTCTGAATTTTTCACTTGTCCTGTGGGTTCTTTTCCTATAAAATATATGGGGGTGCCTGTGGGGATTCAAAAAGTTAAAGTGAGAGAATGGGAATTTTTTGTGGATAAGTTGGAAAAAAAATTGGCTAGGTGGAAAAGCAACAATTTATCATTAGGAGGACGTCTCACTTTGGTAAAAGCTTCCCTTTTCCAACATTCCAGTTTATGCTATGTCTATCTTTCTGCTTCCTAAGATGTTGATTTATAAATTGGACAAAATTAGAAGATCTATTTTTTTTGGCAAGGTGGCAGCCTTAAAAGGAAATATCATTTGGTAAAATGGGAGAGTCTTTGTAGAGCTAAGGGTTTAGGGGGCCTTGGTGTTTGCAAGTTAAGAGAAATGAACATTAGTTTACTTGCAAAATGGTGGTGGAAGATTGATTCTAGTAAGGATAGTTTGTGGAAGAGTTTTGTTTTAAATAGGTAAGGATAACTTAAATAATCATTTAATTAAATTTATATACATTTAATTTGAGGACCTGCAAGGCTCAATTGCTGGGATCCCTGGCGAGCACAACACCATCTGGTGCACAACCATGGAAAATAAATGTATTTTTCTTTCTTAACTTGTCATGCACAAGGCCATTCTCATGGCGGACTACCTAGCCCTTCGCGGTTGGCCACATGGAGAATTTTGTGTTCTTTGCGAATCCATCAACATTTTCACTGGCCACTACGCATTCGCTGAATAAGTGTGGTAAAGCATTAAATATATTTTGCATGGGTTCACGGATCCCTCCACGACTTAGTGGAGGTTTGCCTTAGGTCCCAGTTAATACATGCATGGGTGAAGTCATGATTCGAGCATGGGGGCCAATCCTACAAAGATATTGTTAAATATTAGTCGTTAGCTTAATGAGCTTAGCCTAATTAAAAAACACAACGGGCGATCCTACGAAGAAATCGTTAGGATATTAATTAGTCATCAGCTTAATGAATTTAGCCTAATTACAACAACTTATACGCGGAATATATAGCTTACGGACTAACCATTGCCTTTAGATATCAGTCCTTTTCTTTATAGATTATATTATAATTAACCGTTACAGCTAAAAAATTATCATTTTTTATAAGTCATACGATATAATATTTTATAGTTATTTTTACGGAGTTTTAAATGGTTTTTTCTAACGTATTATACCTTTTTTATTAAAATTTTCAGCTGCATTCAGTTCAAAGGAGCAAAACGGTTATCTCAACAGCTAGCTCGGTTTGATGGAAGCAGATCCGTCCTCCTCATCGGCGTCCTAAGTCAAAAGCAACGGCAGCAGCGCTGGTCTTCCCCGAAGCTCAAATGCCGAACCGCAAGATCAGGTAGGGAGGCTTACGTGGGCCGGTACCTCGATTGTTGGGCTTTCGTGCTTCATGAATAATGGGCTTATTTTATAACGTGTATGCATTTGGTTCCTTGAATGCAGCATTCTGCATCGATGTAAATAACTAGCTGGGTAAGCGCGTCCATGTCGCGCCACTGCATGCCATCTTATACCTAAGGAAATAAAGATGTATCATAAAAAAATAATAAGAAATCATTACACCTTTCGTTTGTTGTTCCCATTTTTTATTTCTAAAATTAATTTTTAATGCCTAAATCTTTTTGTAGGTCATTATCATGACACCACGGTGCATTTTGTAAAGGTTTTTTCCAGAATTTTTTAAGTGGTCACAAAAGTTAGAATAAAAGAAAAGAATAAATTATTTCGTAATACAACTATCTGGAATCATAAATGTTTTAAAAATAGCTAGATCTTTTTTGTGGACATCTTCATGAATACATGCTTATAAACTATAGTTATATATTTAAAAGGCTTTTTATTTTCTATTTCTTACTAATTAATATTGTAGAATTTAATATTTGTAATGTTAAATTCATTTATGTACACTTACCATAAAATTTTGGCTGCATTTTGGAATTTTTTTGGATTTCTTTTAGCTTCCTAGTAAAAATTGGAATAAAAGAAAGGAATACGTTTTTCTTCGATTTTTTCTATGGTTGTTTTAAATTTTGAAAATGAATATACCTTTTTAGCAACCCGTACCATGACATTATGATCCAATTTTTTTTAGAGGGCTGCAAAGTGTAATAAAAAGTTTAAAAGGGGACCAAAGCTGGGGATCGAACCAGCAACCTTGCGCTGCACTAAGACTAACAGGCCAGCTAAGCTAAGCATCGTTGGATGTTGAGACATTGGTATGCAGCATAATAGGTAGATAGAAGAGGAAAGGCGGGAGAGCAACAGAAAAGCTGGAAAAAGAGAGGCGTTGAGACTTAAGCTCGCGATCTGTGAACTTAAACCCAACGCTGAAAACCACCAGGCCAAACGCATCGAGCTGTTGTGGCTTGGTAGGTAAAAAATGTTTTATATATAAGTGTTAAATGGACGGCCGGATTTAACCCTAGGTCACGATCGATCGGTTGTGGTTGAACATACCAACGCAGACGCACCGCGCATCGACATGGCAGAGAGTACGCGTGCCACGAGGTAGCTTCTCTGCGATAGCGCTTTAATATAAATGGAAGATAGATGATCTATTTTCTTTTTTTTCTTTTTTTTTTGCGCCGTAGAAAACAGGAAACGAAAGGAAAGAAATAATGGATTAACTGCGTTACTATAAAATCTTGGTATTTTTCCCCTTTTTTGTGTTTTTCCGCATGGCAAAAAATCTTATGGTCAAATCTTGGTCTATTTTCTTTTTTTTTTATTGTTTTCTCGCAATGTAAAATTTCTACAAAAGAAGTCAAACAAAATAGGATTGGACCATAAAATATTGGTCTATTTTCTGTTTTTATTGTTTTGTCAAATTGTAAAAAAACTTATGCTAAAATCTTTCTCTATTTTAAGTTATTTATTGTTTTGTCGCATTGGGAAAAATCTGGAAAAAAAGGTAAAACCAATTTGGAAAAGAAATAAAAAAATTGGGTTGAACCATAAAATCTTGGTCTATTTTTTTTACATTGTAAAAAAATCTTATGGTAAAATCAACCTTTTGTGAATTTGGACTTTAAAAATTTTCTAATAACATCGAACTTTTTATGAATGTTTTTTGTGCAGACACGGTTTAATTTTTAAAACATTTCTAATTTTAATGATTTTCTTGCAACCTATAAAAATGAATAAGTAAGGGTTAAGAAATGTACATGCAAATAACCTTTTATGAATTTGGACTTTAATTTTTTTGAATAATATCAGCTTTTTATGAATGTTCTCTGTGCAAACACGGTTTAGTTTTTGAAAAAAAAACTAATTTTTAATGATTTTTTTTGCTCTACCTAGGCTTTCCGCTTGGTACGTCGTTGGTGACGCTTTTGGCGTCGTTCCCCTTAGAGGCATGTTCGTGGTAGTTGCCTTGCTCCTACAGCTTTGGGTGAAAACTCTTCTACAGCGACGTCTTGTCTGCGTCGCTCCCTTGTTGAAGGTGTCACCTCTGCTGTTTGGGTGGTTGTCTGCTATTGTGTCCCTTTGGTTAGCCGTGTTGTGTTTACCGGTGGTCTCAGGCCGTTGTTGTTGTCGTTATCGTCGTTGTTGTTATTGTTGTTACCTTCAGGCGAGGTGGTTGTGTTGGCTGAGGTGGCATGCGTCGTGCCGGTGTTTGCGCTATGGGGGGCCTTTGGTGCTTTGCACCAGGTCGTTGTATTCTCTCCTTGGCCAGGTCGCCTTCTCTCCCCTACCCCCTTCTCTCTCTTGCCCTCACCTTTCTATGGCGATCACGAAGGGATCGGAGAGCCTTTGGGAATATTTCAGGGAAAGTTAGGGGAAGAATCGGGGATCGGCAGAGAGAGAATTCAGGAAGAAGAAGATAGCCAGAGGATAGGAATCGGGATTTCTCATAGCGTGTCGGAAACGATACAGCGATAGGGTTTATATATTCCCCTTACACGGCACTTGGGCCGAAGATCAACAAGGTCCATGGCCTGAATGGGACGCAGCTGTTAGGACCCGGTCTAATTGACCGAATCCTAATTGTGCATACAGTACTAGTCCCAGAAGATCATGGCTAACACACACAATTTAACAATAATGGTACATTGCCTTCGAGTTACATTATTACAACATAGGGGACTAAGCGTCCCACAGGAAGTCACAACTTAATACATCAAGCACGGCACGCAGGCCAAGATACAGAGTTACACACACGGTAACGCAGGAGCCCAACATGGCATGATTTATTCTAGTAGCTAGACTATTCCACAGGCAAAGCGGTAGGCAGGACAAAGCCCTACTCCTCCTCCTCGAAGTCCGGGTCCTCCTCGGATGGCGAGTCGTAGGGAGCCTCCTCGACTGTTGAAATTTTTGGAAGAGGGGAAGGAGAAATAGGGGTGAGTACAAAGGTACTCAGCAAGTCGAGGATATATGCAGATGGGGTTTAGTACCAATGGATGGCTTGGGTAGTTTTGCGGAAATGCGTTTTTGGTTCTTTTCCTAGTTTTATAAAAGCACTTCTAAGAAAGCAGTAAACTCAGATATTTATCTTTTGGGGCTCATTCTCAAAATACTCTCGCCATTCGGCCTCATGCCGTAGCGAGTTTCGGAAAAACGATAGAACGCCAGCCTAACTCCCAGCCCCATTGTGCATCTGCTAGAAAACCTGAGTTTGCGAACTGCCCAGAGGACGAAACAGCCCCCGGGCGAGCAGTAGAAACGACCGTGAACGGGCCCTCCCAACGGGGAGTTAACTTGTTGGCATTGGACAGGTTCTGGATGCGGTGCAGAATGAGGTCGCCCACCTTCAAAGCCCTTGGTCGAACAGAGTTAGCGGCGTGCCGACGAAGATCTTGCTGGTAGCGCGCCATTCTAACTAGCGCCCGGTCGCGTGTGCCTTCGAGAAGATTGAGTTCGAGCAAGTGCTCTTCCTCTGAGTCAACCAAGTTGACCGAGCTCGTGTGAGGCGAGCCGAGTACTATTTCGGCGGGCAAGATGGCTTCTGCACCGTAGACCAATTGGAAAGGAGTTTCCCCGGTTTCCCGGGTGGCTGTGGTGCGAACTGCCCAGAGGACGAAAGGAACTTCGTCAACAAGGCTTTGTTGTGCTCGCAGAGTGCAGCGAACACGCGCCGTTTGATATCCTGGACTATCTGTCCGTTAGCTCGCTCGACTGCTCCATTGCTCTGTGGATGTGCCACAGAGGCGAAGCAGACCTTGGTACCCAGCTGTTCGCAGTATTCCTGGAATAGCTCGCTTCTGAACTGGGACCGTTATCGGTGATCAGCTTGTGGGGAATCCCGAAGCGCGTGACCACATTGCTCTTGAAGAAGCATACAACCGTTTTGGCGTGAAAAGAAGACATAGGCTCTGCCTCAATCCACTTTGTAAAAGTGTCAATGGCCACGAGCAAGTGTGTGCAGCCTTTGTACCCCTTAGGAAACGGGCCGAGCAGATCCAGACCCCATGTGGAGAGAGGCCATGATGGGGGATCATTTGGAGCTCTTGGGCGGGCTTATGGGCCTTTCGGGCATGAAATTGGCATGCCTTGCTCTTAGTCACTACATCCCGGGCATCTTGTAACGCTGTAGATCAATAATAACCCATGCAAAACACTTTGCCGACCAGAGTCCTGAAGGAGGCGTGGTTGCCGCAGGCACCCTCGCGTATGTCCCTAAGAAGGAACACACCCTCCTGCTGCGAGATGCACTTAGAGAGAACTCCCTGAGAAAATTGCCGGTAAAGGATGCCGTCCACAAGCTTGTATGGACTAGCACGCTTTATAAGCCGGCAACGCTCGGCTTAGTCGTCGGGCAGGGTCCCATCTGCAAGGTACCGGATAAATGGCGTTGTCGAGTCCGCAGCCTGCTCGATGACGGAGACAGCACCACCTGTCTCTGTTGCCTCGTCCGGAGACGTGATAGAGGGCTTGTAAAGGTGCTCGACGAGCACCCCTGCCGGGGCAGGTTCGCGTGAGGATCCAAACTTGGACAGCTGGTCGGTCAAGAAGTTGTCCTTCCTGGGCATGAAGAGCACCTCGAAGAATCGAAAGTGCCGCTCCAACTTCCTCACTTCAACCAGGTATCGCGCCATTGAGTCATCGCCGCACTGATACTCCTTGTTTACCTGAATGACGACCAGCTGTGAATATCCCTTCACCGTTAGCCGTTGGACACCGAGCGACTTGCACGCTCTTAGGCCCGCGAGGTGGGCCTCGTACTCCGTGGCGTTGTTAGTCGCCGCGAAGTGTAGTTGGATAGAATACTGGAGTTGCTCTCCTTAAGGGGAGATGAGAACAAAACCAGCCCCCGAGTTTCCAGTGCGCGAGCCATCAAAGAATATGGTCCAGGAGGTTTCTTCAGGTTGCTCGGGAGCTTCCTGGGATTTGGGCAGGCAAGTCCATTTAGCGACAAAGTCAGCTAGGACCTGAGATTTAATAGCAGTTCGGGCAGCAAACGGAATGTCAAACGCTGCTAGTTCCATTGCCCGCTTAGCTATACGTCCGTCAGCTTCCTTGTTCCGTAAGATTTCTCTCAGTGGAAACTTGGTCGGGACCAGTATTTGATGCGCCTAGAAGTAATGTCGAAGCTTCCTGGAGTACATGAGTAAGACGTAGAGCAACTTTTGAACCTCAGGGTAACGCTCCTTTGACCCTTGAAGCACCTCGCTCACATAATAGATTGGCCGCTGGATGCCTTCCCTTTCCACCGTCAAGACCGCGCTCACCGCTTGTGGCGTGCAGCCAAGATACAACAAAATCTGTTCGCCGTGTCGCGGGGTAGTCAAGACAGGTGGGTTGGACAGGTATTGCTTTAGATCCTGGAAGGATCTGTCAGCCTCCTTTGTCCACTCGAAACCATTGTGCTTGCGCACGGCCTTAAAGAAGGGCAGCCCGCGTTCTAAACCTGCTTAGAGCAGTCAACCGTCCTGTTAGGCTCTGAACTTCCTTGATGATAGTCGGAGCCTGCATGTTTTCAATGGCCTCAATTTTTTTAGGGTTAGCAGAGATTCCTTGCGAACCAATGACATAGCCGAGCAACATTCCAGATCGAACACCAAAGGTATACTTCTCTAGATCTAATTTAACTTTATGCCTGGTGAGATTACGAAAAGTCTCGGCCAGGTCTTTTACATGATCCGAAGCATACTTGCTCTTTACAACTATGTCGTCGACATAGACCTCCAGGTTCCTTCCTCGCTGTTCTGGGAAAGTCTTCTCCATTAAGCGTTGGAAGGTGGCACCAGCGTTGTGCAGACCGAAAGACATGGTCGTATAGCAGAAAGTGCCGAAGGAGGTGATGAAGGCAGTCTTCTCTTCATCCTCGAGGGAGATGCTTATTTGGTGATAACCGGAGTAAGCATCCAAAAAACTCAAGAACTGGGCATCCGCAGTCGCGTCAACCAGCTGGTCTATGCGAGGCAGCGGGAAATTGTCCTTAGGACACGCTGCGTTCAGATCTGTGTGGTCGACACACATCCTCCACTTGCCGCCTTTCTTCTTTACAATCACAGGGTTGGCCAGCCACTCGATGTGATCAACCTCGTGGATGAACCCAGCGGCGAGCAGCTTTCCAAGCTGATATTTGATGATCCCCTGCTTGAAATCCGAAAAGTGACGAAGCTTCTGGCAAACAGGCTTTTTGTCCGGCCGGACAGCCAGTTTGTGCTCGATAACCTTCCTTTGACCCCGGGCATGTCAAACGGCTCCCAGGCAAACACGTTTGCATTAGCTCGGAGGAAGACAATGAGCTCGATTTCCTATTTGGGGTCCAGATTGGCTCCCAAATGAACTGTCTTGGAAGGATCGTCAAGAGACAGCGGAACTTCCTTTGTCTCCCCCTTGGCTGGAGAGAAACTTTGGGACGTGCAGACTTGGTCTGCGGCACTTCGGGACCACGCGGTGGAAGCTGGTCGACCAGAGCAAGGGACTGCTTGTCGCAATCCAGAGCAGCCTTGTAGTTGCCCTTGACTGTGATCATTTCGCTAGGACCCGGAATCTTCACGCAATGGTATGCATGGTGGGATACGGCCATGAACTTGCCAAGAGATGGCCGGCCCAAGATCGCGTTGTAGGAAGATGGGATGTCGACCACGTCAAACGTGATCAACTCTGTCCGGAAGTTGCTTGGGCTGCCGAAGGTAACGGGCAGAACAATCTGCCCCAACGGCCGCACTGCTTCTCCCGGCACAATCCCATAGAAGGACATCGCGACCTCTTTGAGCTTGGAGCGAGGAATCTGCATCTCGTCCAAGACTTTAGCAGAAAGCAAGTCCAACGCGCTCCGCCATCGATCAGGACATGCCCGACTCTGGCGTTGCCGATGGTCAGAGCAACCACCAGCGGGAGCCGCTGAGGCTTGGTCATCCCAGTGGGGCAATCCTCCTTAGAGAAGGAGATAGAGACCTCGGTCCACTTCATCGACTTGGGCTGTGGTTTGCCCTTCTCGACGTTGTGGACCTCCCGGGCAGCCTTCTTGAGGCTGTGATGAGAGGGATAGGCCGAGGAACCGCCAAAGATCATGGCTATGTGGTTCATGGGCTCAGGATAGTCATCCTCATCGTCCCAATCACCATCATTGGTTTGGTGCTTGGCCTTGCCGGCATCACCTTTTGCCAGCGTCCCACGGACGGCGCCAACTGTCGACGGTTGGGATATCAGTCCCAAGTCAACTAAGGTTCTTGAGAAAGGGGGATAGGAGACAATGCCGAACAAAGCGAACAGCAATCAACGAGCAACAGGAAAACACCGTTTTTATCCTGGTTTAGGCCTCTCAAGGAGAAAATAGCCCTACGTCCAGCCTTCTTTATATGATAAAGGGATTACAAGGAGGAAACTCGACGAGACGAACAGGTCTCGGTGAGATTATGTGTGTACAGGGAATAATATGCGATCTTGGCCGTGCCCTCTACACGCCGTAGGGGCTCGGTTTATATAGTGTTGAACAACCAACCTACCGAGGGATAATCGGGCCGGGCTGACTACGAGACTGTAACGAACTCATATACATGCCAAATACATCCCGCGGTAGATAAGCTATACTCCAATTCTTGGGAATCACGACGTCTGTTCTAATCTGAAAAATCACGTCCGGGTCTTCACGTAGCCGTGTAGAACTCTTGTTTGAGTCGGACTCAAACATGAAGTCTTGGCTGCCACGCACCGTGCTAACCAGAAAGCTGTTCGGTAGGATGCATATGCACTGTATAGAGCCCTCTAGGGAGCTAGGCCCTAGGAGGCTGTTCGATTAGGCCGTCAGGGAGTGGGCCATAGCAATGGGCTGTGATTTTATCCCCGACACACACCTCGAAGCCAGAGCTAACAAGTTGAGGCAAACAAAGGGCTGTCCAACCACCGGCAAGCTCACGTTGCAAGCCCACGCATCACTAAATCACCTTCCAACTGCCGTCGAGCCGATCGACCTTTTCCATCGTCGGATCCACGCCTGCCGACGCCAGATCCACGTGCCACCATTGGAACCGCTCGCACCGCCAGAACCACGGTAGCCACCACCGCTTCCGCGCATCTGAGCGATGAGGGCACGTGCGCCCCGTCAGAGCAGCTCCACCACTCGTCGCCGCGGAACCACCTTCTTGGGCCATCGCTAATTGAGAAAAGAGGAGGGGGAAGAGAGGAGGAGATGGGGAGAGGGTGTTGCCGCCACCGGAGGAGGAAGGAGCATGGCGGCGGCGGGACGACGGCGAGAGGGTTGCTGGGGAGGAACCCTAATCACACTAGGGTCACCGCTAGGAGAGAGCGACACCCACGGTACCGCATCGGTTGGCAGACCCCTCTTCCCCCCTCCACTTTTGGTTTGTGATCTAATACGGTGATACCTGAGTTTTGATATATGTCTAACCATGCCCGGTATAAAGGAACAAAATATGTAGCTTTATCTTTATACCCATTCTCTAAATTACTATCTGTTCGCCATATTTCAATCCTTTTCGGTACTATCTATGTCCATATAAATGTTTTGAGAAAGAGTCCCGGGAGAGAGTGTAAATTTAGGAAACAAGATAGAGAAGCAGAATATCTAAGTTTTTCATTCTTCCTTTGATCCAGCGCGGCTAGGCTTGTATAACCAAATTTTACATGGCGTACTGGGGTATAAAAGAAGAGAAGGAAGCGAGTCCGGGGCTGGGTGCCTGGGTCATTGCATCCCCCGATTCAGAGGACGAGAATTACATATTCTGGAGGAATCAAGGGCTCAGGATTTGTAAAAGGCTTTTTAGCTATATTGTCTTTATTATATGGAGCTGTATGCGAAACAATATTATTATAAATCCAAGCCCCAATACCTCCATCTCCAAAAAAAAAAATCAAACCACGTACCTCACTCATCTAGATGGGGGACACGACCACTCGGTGTGACTTCAACGATAGGACTCAACCACTCTAAGTAATGAGTTGGTAGGGACATATGTGTCTTTGTTTGTTCTGACTAAACTGGCAAAACATTATCAAATATTTGTAATGAGCTGTACCACTCATCCCATCTTTCCATGTAATCTCTCTCTCTTTCTCTTCTCTCTCTCTCTCTCTCTCTCTAGTGGAGAAGGGGGGACAACAATGACGACGCTTCCCTCTATGCCTAGATCCACATCGCGGTGAACACTGTCATCCCCCCGTACACATTCCTTGCTCCCTCTCCCTCTCTACTACACACATGGCAGACAGTCACAGTTTACAGAGGGGTTGTAGTGGCGGTGCTGCCCCTCTATGGTGCCCCTGCCTTCTTCCCCCCTCTCTCTCGGTAGTGGACTAGGGAGGGTTGCGGCTGTGACGCCTCTTCATGGTGGCCTGGCCGGTATCCACATCGGCAACGAGCGGTGTCGCCCTTCTCTTGTCTACGGCCTGGCTCCATGGTGGTGGCCAGTGTCGAGGGAGATTGAGAGAGGGAGTGATTAGAGAGAGAAAGGAAGAGATTAAACAATGAGGGAGTGAGGTGATGCCATATGGACATCACGTAAGCAAAAAAGTACCTGTAGGCACCACGCTAGCAAAAAGCCTCAAAACCCCACTACTGACCTATCAAAAGACTAGTCAAGCATGATTTTGATAGATAAGGAACTGGTCAAGTCTGGTATTTCAGTTCAGGGACCAATTTGGCCTCGCAGACATAGTTCAAGGACCAAATTGTCACTTTTCCTTATTGTCGACGATGATCAAAATTGGGACATGTAGTCAAAAGTCTCCCTTTGGGTAGGGGTGGAAACAAGTCGAGCCTGAGTGAGCTGGGCTCGTTAGGGCTCTAGCTCGTTTAGCTCGTGAACTGGCTCGGCTTGGCTTGCTTGGATGGCGGCTCGGGCTCGTAAGCTCACAAGCTGTTTGTGGTTCGTTTGCTAGAAAGCTTAGCATTCAAAATTAGGGAGAAACACCTGTTGGATGGTACCATCATCACCACCGCACAGTGCTGCCGCCGCCGCTTGTTGCCACATAGTGTTGCCATCGTTGTCTTTGCACAATCCTACCACCGCTGTAGCTGCACGGATCAACTGTTGTTGTCACCACATAGTGTTTTTGACTTCATCGCCATACAGGAGGGGTTGCGAGAGGGTGGGGGCGGCACCGGTCAGGAAGGGAGAGGCTTGGAGTGCCACCGACCATAGAGGATAGGAGAAAAGAAGTTGGGAGGTGTCGCTTGTCAGGAGGAGGTAAGGTCGATGATGATCGAGTAGGAAAGGATTTTGATTGGAGGTGTGGAAGTTGAGGATTGTGTTAGAGTTATATATTGGAGGTCCTGAGGTCAGTTGGATATGAACATGTGTTTAACTGTTGGGTATTTTGGTAATAAATTTTATTGAAAAATGGAGATGTTTGACTGGTCCAACGAGCCACGAGCGAGCTAGGCTTGACTCGGCTTGTTCTCGTATGCAAATGATTTGATCTCGAGCCTGAATTTTCTCTGAGCAAGCCTGAACTACTCACGAGCTGCGAGCTAAAGGTCGGCCCAACGTTGGGGGCATATAGTTAGTTTTCTCTATATCTTTTTTATAACGTTGGAATTTGTCTTTATTTTTTTTTTTATCAATTTGTGTTTCGATTGAAAAAGGAATGCATGTCGTGTCGAGTGCCGACTACTCTGTAATGGAAGGTAACATGAAAACTCTAAACCAAGTTGTCCACTCACAATCTAACAGCCCCCCACTCGTTGTAAGGGCATCTCCACCACAAGGTCTAAATACACACTCTATAACACTATCGACAACACACTATCTATCTCTTTAAAAATTCTTCCTACTTTGTACTAAATTTTAAGAAATTTCTTTCTCCGCCAAATACCCGATTTTTATAGCCTTTTATTTCAGGGATTTTTCATACATGCCATTACGAATTTCGCTTATTTCGGATATGCCATCACAAAGTCGATATTATTATATATGCCACTAGTTTTGCAAAAATCTATCGCAGATGCCATTCTCGGGCTTATTTGGAGATTTTTGTGTTTTACGCGAGCCAAATACGTCAAATACGAAAGAAATACGGTCTCCGACACGTGAAGCCCACTTGTCACCCTCTCCCCTTCTTCTTCTTCCTCCTCCTTCCTCCTTCCTCCCACCTCCCATCTCCAACTCCGGCGAACCTTGGGGGCGAGCTCAACTGCGGCCGGCGACCTTGGCGGTGGCGGCAGCGGTCGGCGACCTTGGGGGTGGTGGTGATGAGATTTCAGAGGCACGAGCGAAACGGCAGCGGCGGCACGAGCTTGGTGGTGGCGTGGCGGTGACGACGTGAGCGGCGCGGCGCAGTGGCACGATCTCCTCTCCACTTCTCTCCATGGCAAAGCGACTGCTGCCGCTCGCATGGTCGTTGGCAGCCGCCGAGCTTGCCCCCAAGGTTCGCTGGAGCTGGAGATGGGAGGTGGGAGGAAGGAGGAGGAAGAAGGAGGAGGAGAGAGTGATAAGTGGGCCCCACCTATCGGAGACCGTATTTATTCCGTATTTGATGTATTGGGCTCGCGTAAAACACAAAAATCCCTAAAAAATCCGAGAATGACATTTGAGATAAATTTTTACAAAACTAGTGGTATATATAATAATATCGACTTTGTGATGATATATCCGAAATTAGCGAACTTCGTAACCCCAGGCGTACAAAAAAAAAAAATCCTTTTTTCAGAGCTTCCATGTGCTCTTAAAACACTCCCAGACCAGCCATCCAGCATTCTCCTTCCGCGTGGCTTGCACGCGATCGCACCTTTTCTTTTCCGCGGAGGTGTGTAACCGCACGCATACAAAAAAAAATCCTTATTTCAGAGCTTCCATGTGCTCTTAAAACACTCCCAGACCAGCCATCCAGCATTCTCCTTCCGCGTGGCTTGCACGCGATCGCACCTTTTCTTTTCCGCGGAGGTGAAACCGGAAACCCCAAACCCCGAGGTCCCCGACCCACCCCCACCCCCACCCCCAGTTATACGAGGAGCTCCGCCGCCGGATCCAGCGTCGTCGGTGAGCGACCTACCCCTTTCCTTCTGGGAAAATTCTTGGCCCTATCCATTGGGGTTGTTCGGCTGCGCTGCACCCTGCGCTATCTGATCCGTGCCTTGTCCTGATGCCTGGGAGAAAGGGATGGATGGCTCGTTGCTAAGGATGGGCAGGTGGTCGATGGGAAAGTGGCTGTTTTGCATGTCCAGGGGATTAGATATTTAGATGTCACGTGGATGCCTGAAGCAGATTGATTGTGATTTCGTAGGAAGATGGGACTGCTTCTTTGCAAAAGAGTTAGTTTTTTTTTTTCTGTTTGATTGGGCTTTAGATATCGAACTGTGTAATGTTTTTGTTGGCTGATACTTTGCTTGCCCTGTTGCGAGAGTTCTATCCTACTTCAATTGGATTACAGGGTTTAGGTTAGTGGTACTGTGTCATCATTGCAGTTTTATTGGTTACTTATCAAGGAAAATAAAGGTTCTATGCTCTTTTTTGTTCATTATGGTGCATATTGTAAAGACTTAAGACCTGTCACCTGAGGCGGTAGATCATTTGATTAGGTTGGCAGCAGATCCGTGTGCCTGCCTTGGCACCTTCATCATTTGTCTGAGAAAATGTCTTCAGTACATTTCTTTGATCTCTTTGATAGTGAGCACACAAACATCGAATGGAAATGAAATCATTTCTTTTGTAACAATTATGTAGATGTAGATGTTTAGGAGCACACATTTGATTTAATGTATCAGCAACAACAATTGAAAATTGAAGCAAAAATAAAATGAGGAATACCAGGGACGGGATCCTGTTCTTACGATTTGGATGGGATAGCCTGCCCCATTCACCTTCCGTTGGGCTCCACCTCCACCTTCCTCTGCTCCGGCTGCGCAGCCACCGCCTCGTTGGCGTTGTTTGGGTTAGGATTGGTGGTGGGGGCTGTTTTACGCCCACGGGCCTAGAGGGTGTTTGGGGTGGTGGTGGCGGGCATGGTCGAAGGTGGTGGCGGTGGCGGGCGGATCTGCACATACAGCGGTTGGAGTTAGATTGGGCGGCGCCGACGTGGCAGCGGGTGGAAGAGGGCGGAACGGCAAGGCGACGACGGGGCTGGTGGGGGTGGTGCGTAGAGCAAGAGGCAGAGTGGGGAAGATGGAGGAGGCGGCTCGCTGGCGTGGTGTAAGAAAGAAGGGGCGGGGTGGGGTGGGACTATCCTGTCCGAATCGTGTCAGGAATAAAAAATGATTTTTCTATGGCATGCGAAATATTTGGCGGTGTCATCCACAATGCCCGGTCATTTCTTTTTGTCACATTTGTGGTCGTGGCCTATTTTCAAATCTGTGCATGCAGATGGTGTATTGAAGCTTTTTTTTTTGTCACATTTGTGGTCGTGGCCTATTTTCAAATCTGTGCATACAGATGGTGTATTGAAGCTTTTTTTGTTTCTTAGATGAACCCCATTCCCATTCTTCCTGAATAGAGCAGTCATTGCCGTTGCCAGTTGCTTCATATCTAAATAGTTTGTTTGAACTGACCAATTTTTAAAAAATTGCAGTTCCTCGAAACTTCAGGCTGCTAGAAGAGCTTGAGCGTGGTGAGAAGGGTATTGGTGATGGGACTGTGAGCTATGGAATGGATGATGCAGATGACATTTACATGCGGTCATGGACTGGTACCATTATTGGCCCACACAATGTGAGGAGCATAATTACTTCCATCCTTTAATGTAATTCCCCATCAGTTGCCTTGAAACAAAAGGAAGTATCGGCCAACCTTTGCACCTCTACTTGTCAAAAAATCCTACCTTCAACTTTTAATACTTCCATGTTGTTGTATCATGTTATTTTTCATTCATACTTACCGGATTCACTCCTAAGACCGCCAAACACTGATCCTGATCGTGCAAATCAGATCGGGGTTTGAACGCGATCTAAGACGTGATGATTTGCCCTCTGATTCATGGCTGGACTATGAACCCAAGTGGTGGTAGGCAGTGGAGGTCGGCTTGGCAGGTGGTGTGATCATGCTGGTGCCGAAGTAGGAAGTCTGCTGGTGCTAAATGAAGAGGAGGTTGCAATTGTTATGGAAGGAGAAGGTGACAGCTGTGGGTGGAGGTCGTGGCTGCCAGTGGAGGAAGAGCTCGTGGAAGCTGATGGAGGAGGATGTCTCATCATCGAGGGAGGTGGTGGTGGCTATGAGTAGAGTATTCAGTGCTTCTGTCGGGGACATCAGCAGAAGAGGCGACGGAGTTTGCTGCTACAGGTTAAAGGGTGGGTGCAGCTGCTGCTGATATGGTGAAAGAGGATCTAGGGCAAGGGATGGGTTGGTTATATGAGAAGTGGGCTGGGTGGGTGCATGAGGGAGAGCAGTGGGTTTGGTGGGCTGGCAAGAGAGGGGTTTGGCCTATGGTCTAATTGTTCTTATTTATTCTGTTATTGAGCTAGGATATTTTACAGTTGTTTCTCATATTGATATACCATGTTCCCAATACATGATCTGGAGATGTATACCCCTCAACTTACCCTACTTTTACGAAGTAGCAAACTGCAAAACTAAATCTTGAACCCAATGAAATATGAATATGGTAACTTTGTTTTCATTCAATAATCTCTCTCCAATGTTTAAATATCGATGCATTAAGAGGTAGCCTTAAAGATTTGCTGCTTCTCCCCCATGGAGTTATTCTCAATTTATCTAATCCCGTTGTTCCTCTATATGTCAGACTGTTCATGAGGGTCGTATCTACCAGCTGAAATTGTTCTGTGACAAAGACTATCCTGAGAAGCCACCGTCTGTTAGATTTCATTCTAGAATCAATATGACATGTGTTAATCATGAGTCAGGAGTGGTAAATCCCTATCCCTCTCTCTCTCTCTCTCTCTCAAGAGGCTAATTTTCTGATAAGTATATGCAATGGTCTGAGAGTGTGTAGGTTGATCCTAAGAAGTTTGGTTTACTAGCAAACTGGCAGCGGGACTATACAATGGAACATGTACTAACCCAGCTCAAGAAAGAGATGGCAGCCGCACATAATCGCAAGCTAGTGCAGCCTCCTGAAGGAGCATTCTTCTAGAGAAGTATCACTTGGCCATCGAGGGATTCAAGACCAGTGGCTTAATCTTTCTATAATGGAGACATCAAAATACCTTCGATATCCTGTGCATGCACGTTTTCCAGTTTTCATGATATGCCCTGCTGTCCATGAACAAGTGAAGTGTGTTACTTGCATTTTGATCGTATCTGTTAAGAATGTTGAACAAAACTGAACTGTAAAGGTTCAGCAATTAGCAGGGTTTCAGGGGTGTACTTCGTGAAACTGCCGTGTGAACGAAAAATATAGAGAAATGCAGCTTCTTATTACCTAAGTAATATTGCTTGTGTGTAAAACTTTCGGGTTCGTTCGGCAGAGTGATGCAAAATGTGTTAAAGTTGGTTTCCAAATAAACGGACTTTGATTCTCTTTAGCCTATGTCACTTTTTCTTTGCCCGGTATGACCGAAATTTAGTTCCTCAATGTACCCTTCTCTCTTCTAATAAAAAACAATCATTGGACGACATGTTCTCTTGTTGTTTTCTGCGAATTTATATTGCAGCCCTTCATTATCCAGTTGGTGGCCAATGGCAAACATAGGAAGAAACATATTTTCTCCTTATACCACGAAGATGAGAAAATAGGACAGGATAACCTCAAAGCCTATATTACTCAGTTTTATAAAGAGCTTTTCGGAGGACCTAATGATCAAGTAAGGCATAGACTATTGGATACTTTTTGTTAAAAAGATAGGGAAATTCTTGATTATTCAACGCCGGATCGAATCATGTCCAATGGCCATTGGAATTTACTCTATCCTTCTATTCTTTAAGATACTTTGGATTTATTGGCAAAAAAGCGAAGAAATAGGTTCGACATTCCATGATAATATCAAGAACAAGAGAGAACTAATATCCTGTTTTGGGATTTTGATTGAGGAGACCACTTTCTCCTATGATGAGAGTTGGACCTAGGATATTCCTCAAGTTTCGGAGGACACTTTCGGGCCCTTTTTTTAGAAAAAGAGGTGAGGGATGGCATTTTTTCAAATGGAAAATAACAAGGCACCCGGGTCAGATGGTTTCCTAGTAGAATTCTGTCAGAAATTTTAGGAAATCATTAAAGGTGACCTGTTGGAAATGTTTCATGACCTTTACATTGGGGATCTACTGCTCTTTGGCTTGAACTTTGGTGTGATCACTCGCATACCTAAAGTTCAAGATGCTAACATAATTCAGCTATACAGGCCCATTTGCCTCCTGAATGTGAGCTTCAAAATCTTTACCAAGGTGGCCACGAACAGGATTAACTTAGTCGTAGACAAAATAATTAGTCCCACCCGAACGACTTTCATGCGTGGACGAAACATCCTAGATGGTATCGTCATTTTGCACGAAACCATTCATGTGCTACACAGGAAAAATCTTGATGGGGTAATTTTCAAAATAGATTTCGGAAAGGCTTACGACAAAGTCAAATGGCCCTTCTTACTACAGGCTTCATAGATGAAAGGTTTCTCACCAAGGTGGATCACTTGGGTCAAGACCTTCATTTTGGGAGAGAGTATCGCGATCAATGTGAATGATGAAGTGGAGCAAAACTTTCAAACCAAGAAAGGCCTGAGACAAGGGGATCTCCTATCACCACTTCTTTTTAACATTGTAGCGGATATGCTATCAATTTTAATTAAGAGGGCCAATATAGATGGGTAAATTGGTGGGGTAGTTCCTCATCTAATCGATGGATGATTATCTATCCTACAATATGCAGATGATATGATTCTTTTTTTGGAGCATGACCTGAAAAAGGCTCGTAACATGAAGCTTCTGCTTTATGCCTTCGAGCAAATATCGGGGCTGAAAATTAATTTCCATAAAAGCGAACTGCTCTGCTTTGGTGAAGCCCAAGAATACATGCAACAATACATGGATATTTTTGGTTGCAAGAAAGAGGACCTTCCTCTGAGGTATTAGGCATTCCTATTCATTATTGGAAATTGAGAAATTCTGATTGGAAGAAGGTGGAGGAGCGTTTTGAGAAGAGACTTAGTAGTTGGAAAGGCAAATACCTCTCAATTGGAGGTAGATTAACGCTAATCAAATCAGTGTTAAGTAGCCTTCTGATGTTCATGATGTCCTTTTTCCCCATCCCAAAAGGGGTCCTTAAAAGGCTTGTTCCGTTCTCGTTTTTATTGGCAAGGTGACGAGAACAAGAAAAAGTATCGCCTTGCCAGATGGTCTATTCTATGTCAACCCAAGGATCAAGGGGTTTGGGAATCCTTGACCTAAATCTTAAAAATGTCGCGCTGTTGAGTAAATGATTCTTTAAGCTACTCACTACTGAGGGGACCTGACAGCAACTCCTTAAGAACAAATATCTTGCATCCAAACCTTTAGTTCAAGTGGAGTGGAAGCCAGGAGACTCACATTTTTGGTCGGGCCTGATGAAGGTAAAGCAAGATTTCGTTCGCTTTGGAACCTTTGAAATCAGAATGGATCACAACAGAGGTTCTGGGAAGGCATTTGGCTAGGAGGTTCAGCTTTAAAAGACCAGTACCCCGGGCTGTATAGCATCGTTAGAAGGAAATTTGTAACTATCGCAGAGGTGTTAACCTCATCTGATCCAAACCTTTCTTGGCGACGCTCTCTGATTGGCCCAAAATTATTAGCTTGGAATGATCTACGTATGCGGTTGGCTAACATAGGGCTAACACATGACAAGGATGTTTTCCGCTGGAACTTGCACCGAAATGGACAGTTCTCGGTGAAATCCCATTATAAGGCTTTGATTAGAGATGATGTTCCCAATCTAAATAGAAGACTATGGAAATTAAAAGCCCCGTTAAAACTTAAGATTTTTCTGTGGTAGCTTCGTAGAGGAGTTATTCTTACCAAAGACAATTTTAGCCAAATGGAATTGGAAAGGGAGTAAAGCCTGTTGTTTTTGTTGTGAAGACGAGACAATTAGGCATTTATTCTTTGATTGCCATTTTGCTCGCATGGTCTGGAGCTTAATTCACATGTCTTTGGGTATTCCTAAACCGTCTAGCGTTTCTAATATGTCTGGGAACTAGCTAACGTGTTTTGATAAGGATTATAGAAGCTTAGCCCTACAAGGAGCAGCAACCACCTGTTTGTCTCTCTGGTTGACTAGGAATGATTTATCTTTCAAAAGAAACTTAATTTGTTCCCCTTGCAGGTTATTCTTACTATTACCCGCTAGCTGTGGTCTTGGGCTGTGCTATAGAAGCAAGAGTTACAATCTACATTTGTGGAGGCTACACATCGTTTAGTGCAAGTGGCCAAGGGCTTCTTTTCCTAGACACATGGGTGGCGTTCTAGTCGAAGGAATGAGTGTCACTGAGAGTGTATTTGTTTCTTCCTTTAGGCTGTGTGTATCTTGTATGCAGAGGCCGAAAGATTTTTCTTTCAAGGATGTGTATCAACTCGATGTTTGGTTCTTGAAAGTAATATAATCTTCCTTTATCTGAAAATTTTCTTCTCTTTTATTTTATTTTCCATAGTAGTATAACGAACTAACTTAGGCCCTATTGGTCGTGCCGTAACTGAAATGTGATTGAATGATTATGGGAATTTTTTTTTCTAGGGTGCTTCTAGGTTAAGAACCTATAAAGGAATAAACTCAAAAGCTACTTAGATAAAGAGAAAAAAAATTCAAACTAACTCAAATTTTGACAAGAAAGAAACTTAGTCAAAATGAGAGTTCTCCTAATCTGTGACATGATTTTTTTCTCTGATGAGATATTGAAGTCACTTAGATACCCTCCAAAAATTAGATACAGATAGGGCCTATAAAATAGGATGAAAATAGTAAGCTCTGCCACACAAAAGAACTTTTTGTCAGAACATTTGTGTCAGCCCTCATTTTTATACTTACCAGAGAGCCGCTGTTCACATGCACTAGACCCTGGATCAGTACTCTAGTGCGTGCAATACATAGCCGAGTATCATACAGACATATGTTTCGTTGTTCGGAAAATTACATACCTGGTTGCATGACGCAGGCTTAATATTAAATAAGCCAAGATACCATACAACTGTTATAGGTAAACCATCGGAGTCAGCAGAACATATTTAAGATTAACTGAAAGATCCTCCAACGGCTATGCATTCCTGTAGACGGATGGAGTAAACCCTAAACCACATCATGACCATCGTAGCCGGATCATCTCCTTCGAGACACTCGAACAAATCCTTCCCCTTAACTTTCATCTACAAGAGTGAAGATATGCGAGGGCAGCGTCATCCAAATGCTGGCTAGTTAACACTCCCCTTAATGCACTTAATGATAGGAGGCTTCGATTAGGGGCAAAGGTTATTTTATTTGCGTAAAGCTAGTTTTTAAGATTAGTTTAAAGGCAACATATCCAGTGCAAATGTTTATTAGGTGTTAATATGCTAACAGCAAATCTGAGCCATCAGATCCACAAAGAGTGGCTCAAATCTGAAAAGGTGGAAGCCCCTTTCCATGTAGAAACTCAGGGGGTTTTTTGTGCAAGTGTTTAAGTGGGAAAAATGGACATTTGCACTGGATACGTCGCCTAGTTTAAATTACCCTATCTAGCATCAAGTATTAATGTTTCTTTAAATCAACAAGGAGTTCAGCACAAGAACAATCACAACCAAAGCACCAACCGACAGACCCTACAGAGGAAACCAATGAACAGTGCTTAGATTAATAATGTCTCTAATATTCCTTAGTATTAATCATATTTTATCTAGGAATTTAGGAGGAATCTACGGGTTTTTAATAAATTATGAAAATAAGAAACGGTTGTCACTAGGTTTGATATAATTTTATTAGAAAAAATTGCACTGTAGCTCCCATAACTTATACCAAATTGCACGAAATCCCCTAAACTTTGAAATTGCTTTCTCAGCTCCTGGAACTTGTCTTTAGTTGCACCGTTAGTCCTGGCTGTTAGGATTCGTGAGATATTCCATTAAATGGTGACGTGGCGTCCACGTGGCCGTTAAGTGCTGACGTGGCGCCAAAAATCCCAAAAAATGAACAAAGACCTTAACAAATCTAGGAAAATTCAGAAAAATTCACAATTTTTATAATTTTATGAATTTTCATAATTTTATGAATTTTATGATTCTTTTGGATTTGGTTAAATAATTTTGTCAATTATTTTGGAGTTTTCTAATTTTTTTATATTTTTAAATGATTTGTTCGGATTTTTATGAATTTTCTACATTTTTATGATTTTTATGGATTATTTTCGGGTTTTCTAAATTTTTAAATTTTTTTGTATTTTTTGAATTTTCTGGATTTTTTGAAATGAATTTTTGGAATTATTTTTGTTTTTTATGAATATTCCTAGATTTTTTAAGGTTTTTGTTGATTTTTGGGATTTTTTGGGCCACGTCAGCGCCATGTCAGCACTGAACGGGCACGTGGGCGCCACGTCACCGTTTGACGGAATTTCTAACGGATCCTAACAGCCCAGGACTAACGGTGCAACTATAGACAAGTTCCAGGAGCTGAGAAAGCAATTTCAAAGTTTAGGAGATCTCGTGCAATCTGGTACAAGTTCTGGGATCTACAGTGCAATTTTCTCATTATATTATTCCAAAATTTTCCACTATACTTATTTACTTTGATATTTTCCCAGGTAGTAAATCCCCTTGTAGCATTTGGGTACTTAGGTTTATACGTAATGATATATAGTAACAACAAATTGTCAAATTACTCCCCTAATATTGGTATAGACATGGCATTTTCCCTCATTTTTCCTAATTACCAGGTATATCATAGGTCTCAAGGTATTTTGTTATAAATTTCCTAGGTCAGTACCTATTTCTAATGAGAAAGGTTTCATTTAACCTTTTAGTGGGAATTTCTAATTACTAGAGATATGCTACCCTAAATATTATCGTGGCTAAAACAGTGGAATTAGGTGACCTAAGATTTTTTGAAAATCATACTCTGTCTATAGTATTTACTCAAAATTTTGTGGAATTTTTGGAGGTCTCTAGGTATTTTTAGTAATTCGAAATCTTTTTATGGAATTATTAAACTCGTTAGATCAGCAGAAAATTCATCGCATAGTAATGGGCCAAACCAGCAAACGAACGCGGCCCAGAGCCAATACGGCCCACAGCCTGCCCGCGCGCTCTTGCGCCAGCCCGCGGTTGCATACGCCGAAGGCGTATTTCGCTAGGGCACCACTCATGTGGAGATGGTGCTGCGCCCAGACGCACCTTCACTTATCCTGACCAGTGGGCCACGGGCCCATTGGCAGCGACACATGTTCCTCCCACTGAAGCTCGCGCGCGCGACGGTTTACACCGACAGGTAGGGCCCACTCGTAAGCGACCGGATCTATTCTAGCATGAATCTTGGCGCAGATCGAACGACGGATGGTCGTCGTCCTCCTCCAGCTGGCGACGTGGTCGTCGGCGGCGGCTCAAGGCGGGGCGGCGCTACAGCCCAAATCCGGCCAAAGGCGTGCACGGGGTAGCATCTACGGGTGCTCAGGGCACTACGGTTTCCCGCGCCGAGACCCAGGTGGACGGACGTGGCGGCACGACGAGCGACGGCGCTGTCGTGAGCACACCGTGGCACTACGCCTATCTACAGACTTACAGGTTATGAAAACGGGCGAGGAGCGAGAAAGGGTCATGGGGATGCTCACTACACGCTTGGCCGAGGGCGACGACGCACGAGGAAGGCTGGTGACGTGAGCTCCATGGTGCCCGAAACAGGGCCGGTACGGACCCGGTTCCATAGGGCGACTCCTCTGAAATTGATCGAGGGGAAAATTAGCGGCGAGGGGAGAAGGCTTCGGGCGAGTGGAATCGCACCAGAAGATGGCGCCGGAGGGTAGATTCGCACACGGCGGCGATTTGGGGAAAAGTGGGAAATGGGCACCAATAGGGTGGGGCTTGGCTTAAAGGCGCGAAGTGAGAGGGTGTGGGTTTTGCAGTGAGTACGAGAGGCGCGAAGTGGTAATGGCGACGGGACGGGGCAGAGCATGCAGGGCGACGGGCGGCTCGGCGTGGCGGGGCAGGGTACAGGAGCAGGGCTAAAGGCATAGCCTTTTGACTTGTACGACTGGTGATGATGGCGAGGTGTGGTTGCAGATCGTGCTCGATTTTTGGTGGTCTCTACCCAACGGTCCATGGTGATGGTGTGGCGGTCCGAGGCAACAGATCGGTCACCGGCGAAGCACTCGGTGACGGCTCCAACACCCACCCACCAGGGTTCGACATGGGGGCAATATGGGGCGGGGGGAATCAGGCTTGGACACGATGGGGGCGCGGCGACGGGTGATCCAGCACGGCAGCGCGCGTGGCAGGAAGCATAGCAGAGCACCCGATGGACCGGGGGAAGAGCGTAATAACTTCGTATAGCATACATTATACGAAGTTATACGAGGGTCTTGTGAGGGATTTACAAATATGCCCCAAAAGTTTTAAATTTTGCCCAAAATTTGAACGCCCAAATTTGGGTGTTACAATTTGGAGCTCGTTAAAAACTTCGTGGCTCCAAAACCGTGATTTATGTGGACTTTACCTTGTAGGGATAATAGGTATGAAAGTCGCGGAGCTAATCCAAAACGCAAGGATTCTATTCGTTGTAATTTAATTTAAGAGTTCCGCATGTATGCAAGACTCAGTTATGTTCTTAGGATGAGTTAGTATACTAGTCTAGAGACTAGTGCAGTTCATAAGGACCTCCGATAAGTGGAACTCAAGGAGTTGGCACAATCTCCAACAACAAACTCTAGGCTGGTGATGACAATCATACAACTCTTTAGCATTCTCCTAAGCCTAGAGAGGATCGGTCAAGGAAGAGATCATGATCTAGCATGGTGCTCTCCACTGCTAGCTCCCTTACATCCCACTATCGGGACCCAAAAATGAAGTCGGTTTCCTTCCGTATTTTGTACTATTCTCGGGATCAAGTAAGCTAGTACACACAGATTTCAGATCGGTGGATCAAATACCATCACCAAAGTTCATTATTACATCAGAGTGCGCATGCCAACGTGACAATACGTATAGCTAGGCACGTAGACCTAGAACAACGGAAACATGGAATATAAGTTTAACTCTAAATTAAACAGTAACAAAACATCCCATAGGCAAGCTGTAGGGCGAGCTCCTAGGCGTCGGCAAAGTCTTCGTCTTGGACTCATACAACGAACTCCTCCTTAGGGTACTCTTTTCCATCGGACTCATAACACTACTAGACAAGAACTGCTCGTTGCATTGAGCAACCCCATAGTTGAAATACAAGGTTGAGTATATTTAACATACTCACAAGCTAATCGACTACTGCATACAAAAGGATTTCAAGGAGTGGCCGTTTTATTTTCATAAAGCCAATTTTAAAGAATGATTCATACTTATTTGAAAGCGTTTTGCATATAGTAACAATATTTGAATTATTTGAATGTTTCCCTTTGACATTACCCAAAACCTGCCTATCTCACTTGTAACTAACTTGTACACATATTCGATACCTACTCTAACAAACTCCACCTTGGCGAATATGGCTTCGTCAATAAAAGGTTGATATTATTCTATGCGAAAACCGTGTACCCGAACTTGAGTTGATACTTCGTAGCTTAATCCGAGCTGCCCTATGAGTCTGACTTGGCCACGGACCCTCCGCCCTATGGAATAAACACCGTTGTTCCCTTAGCACCTTCTCCATTGGCTTTACCTTCAACTGCACTCCCTCCTATTGGAAGTGACCTTCCTTATGGCCTGTGCAAGTGAGGGATCATGTGATACCATATGGAGTTCGCTCCGTATTGTGGCAAATGATATTCACAAAGTTTATGTGTATTTTAATGGTTTGGGGTGAGGCAAGGCATGCTGCTGAAATTCCCTAAATGTTGGCGCTATTTTGCAATTTTGAGGGTCTTCCCATGCAAAAAAAATTCAAGTGTTGTAGATGAAAATGTAGAGAATTTTGAGGCGCATCTCTTTTTTTTTTTTTGGTGCTGACAACCTTTTTTCATCTGAGCTTTAGAAAAAAAACCATACAAATTTAACAAGGTTACTGTTGTATGGGAAAATGAATGATTGTGGGCATTTTGGAGGAGTTTGTGAATGCTTTATTTTTTCATGCATCCAATGGTTAATTCATGTCGGAAATGAACTAACTTGCAGGCATCAATGTAATTTGCAGTTTGGGATGGTGATGAAGGATGGGGTCCTGATCTTCCGACAGGTAGGATAAACTCGATTGGTGGAAAACACGACGTAAACGATCCGGCTTCCGATCAGATCTAATCGAACCCTGCAACTGCAACACCACCATCTCCATTCGTTATCAACCACACCAAAATGTGGTTGACCTCACCATGAGGTTAATCCCTGCAAGCGAATCAAGAACACAAGCAAGAACACGATAGATGCAATCTCAAATTAGTAAATACCGAATAAGCGCATAAAGTCAGGGTTCAGCAAACCGATACACAACGAAACTGCGACGACAGAATAATATAAACAAAACTCAAGTCTAACCGACAGTGACGGTGGCCATATAAATAGTAGATGGGACGGCCAAGTCATGGTGGAAAGAAACCCTACGATTAGATGGGCCATGGGCCGAAAGTGGTGCGTCGCAGCCCTGGCAGATTTCGTCCATTATCTTGTTTTCGCGATACCTGTTGACTCTTAAAAAATTTGGCCATGGGACAGGATCCATTGGAAAGATCTCGTCAAGGGCTTCTCCATGGATATCAAGAACATACAAAACGGAGTTCGTATAAGTTTGAGGCATCTGTTTTAATTTAACTATGCGGAGATTGCCGAACCGGACACGTGTACAATTTAGACTCTTTCTTAGGATGGCCTTAGAACGACGTGGCTTGTGTGAGCAGAGGGTGATGAAGAGGTGGAGAGGCACCTTTCTTCAGTACGTCATCATGTCGTGGAGGCGGCCAAGGCGGTGACCGAACTTCTTGATGAAATTGTGCCTTATCCAAAGATCGATGAAGCTGACGGTATGATGGACGACCTAGGCATGGTGGGGGTTGATGATATCATGTAGTTGATGATGCCAGCGTAGCTGATGTAGAGGATGTCATGAAGTGTCGCCAACTCGTCATAGACGAAGAGGTTGAATATGAAGTATTCGATCGAAAGCTCGTCGATGTCCATGCCGGTGAAGTAGTAGATGGAAATCTGTGAAGTAGTCGATGGAAATTTTGATAACCACCATATTGACGTAGTGCCAGTCCTATCTATGGGTGGTGTGGTCACATCATCCTCCTCTTCTTGATTGTGTGTCGTCCTCGACTCATGCTTTTTCTTCTACAAAATATTAGCTCCAAAGGAAGGCAAAGCAACAAACATATCGTGTGTAATCAAATTGTTAGAACCAGATTCATCAGGATTCATATCCTTCTCCTCTTGAAAAATTTCATGTGAATTAGAAAGTGAACTAGAGATAATCGACATAACATGATTATTGATTGTGTAGCTCTCTAGTTGATCACGTTGTTGTGCGTTATAGGCAATATTTATATTGGAGCAAATGTACACTCGATTCAGCATGTAGTTTCCTTTATCATTATATTTGCCTATAACATAAAAAGTGTTTCCATTAAATCATGAAAAATTTATAAGTCTCTACTCTAAATTATTCAGGTCACACAAAATAACAAACTCAATGTAACCCAAAATATTTAAGCAAGACAACAATTTTAGTTTATCATTTTCGTTAGAAACGTGAACAACATGTTTATTTTTAGCACAAGTGTTATTATGTCCCAAAGTATGAGTAACATGTTTATTCACTAGTTGTGACATGAATATAAGTGAAACAATATCACACAACTCTTTTTAGCACAAGAAACATCGAGAAAAATCTTCTTATGACAAAGGTAAATCAGCAACTGTTTACACAATTTGTTACTCTCACAAAACATGATTCGTGGAAAGTTTCAGCACATCAATATCGTTCTCATTTTAAATGAGTGTGATACCTTTTTTTTTTCATTTTTTTGGAAATTGTGATGAAAGTGCAAAGGTGTTAGCCTTCGGTTTTTTTTTTGAAAAATAACGAGTTTTCACAATTCTTGTTCAGTACGAGCTGTAAAACCAATTTATCGACCAGTTTGAACTTGTTTTCTATATTACCACGATGATTTCAAGTGATCCATACCTTTTTGGAATTTTTAAATTTTCTCGGTATTGTTATGAAAGTCCAAAGGTGTTAGCCTTCGGTTTTTTCGAAAAACAACGAGTTTTCTCAATTCTTGTTCAGTACCAGCTGCCAAAACACTTTATCAATGAGTTTGCACTTGTTTTTGTTATTACCAAAGATGATTTCAAGACATCTATACATTTTTGAATTTTTTTTATTTTTTTGGATATTGCCATGAAAGTCCAAAGGTGTTAGCCTTCGGTTTTTTCGAAAAATAACGAGTTTTCACAATTCTGGTTTAGTACCAGCTGTAAAACCAATTTATCGACCAGTTTGAACTTGTTTTCTACATTACCACGATGATTTCAAGCGATCCATGCCTTTTTAAAATTTTTTGATTTTTTTGGATTTTGCCATGAAAGTCCAAGGGTGTTAGCCTTCGGTTTTTTTCGAAAAATAATGAGTTTTCTCAATTCTGATTCAATACCAGCTGTAAAACCAATTTATCGACCAGTTTGAACTTGTTTTCTACATTACCACGATGATTTCAAGCGAACCATTCCTTTTTGGAATTTTTTGATTTTTTTGGATTTTGCCATGAAAGTCCAAGGGTGTTAGCCTTCGGTTTTTTCAAAAAATAATGAGTTTTCTCAATTCTGGTTCAATACCAACTGTAAAACCAATTTATCAACCAGTTTGAACTTGTTTTCTACATTACCACGATGATTTCAAGCGATCCATACCTTTTTGGAATTTTTCGAGTTTTCTCGATATTGTCATGATAGTCCAAAGTTGTTAGCCTTCGGTTTTTTCGAAAAATAACGTGTTTTCTCAATTCTAGTTCAATACCAGCTATCAAACAACGTTATCAACCATTTGCACTTGGTTTCTACATTACCAAGATGATTTCAATCCATCCATACCTTTTTGGAATTTTTGGATTTTTTTGGATATTGCCATGAAAGTCCAAAGTTGTTAGCCTTTGGTTTTTTCGAAAAATAACGAGTTTTCACAATTCTTGTTCAGTACAAGCTGTAAAACCAATTTATCACCCAGTTTGAACTTGTTTTCTACATTATCACGATGATTTCATGTGATCCATACCTTTTTGGAATTTTTTGATTTTTTTTGATATTGCCATGAAAGTCCAAATGTGTTAGCCTTCGGTTTTTTTTCGAAAAACAACGAGTTTTCACAATTCTTCTTCAGTACCAGCTGTCACATCACTTTATCGACCAGTTTGCACTTATTTTCTACATTACCATGGCGATTTCAAGCCTTTCGTACCTTTTTTATTTTTTCATTTTTTTTGGAAATTGTGATGAAAGTGCAAAGGTGTTAGCCTTCGTTTTTTTAGAAAAATAACGAGTTTTCACAATTCTTGTTCAGTACGACCTGTAAAACCAATTTATCGACCAGTTTGAACTTGTTTTCTACATTACCATGATGATTTCAAGCGATCTATACCTTTTTGGAATTTTTTGATTTTCTCGATATTGTCATGAAAGTCCAAAGGTATTAGCCTTCGGTTTTTTCGAAAAACAACGAGTTTTCTCATTCTTGTTCAGTACCAGCTGCCAAAACACTTTATCAACGAGTTTGCACTTGTTTTCGTTATTACCAAGATGATTTCAAGCCATCTGTACATTTTTGAAATTTTTTGATTTTTTTGGATATCGCCACGAAAGTCCAAAGGTGTTAGCCTTCGGTTTTTTTTGAAAAATAACGAGTTTTCACAATTCTTGTTCAGTACCAGCTGTAAAACCAATTTATCGACCAGTTTGAACTTGTTTTCTACATTACCATGGCGATTTCAGGCCATTCGTACCTTTTTGGAATTTTTTGATTTTTTTGGATACTGTGATGAAAGTCCAAAGGTGTTAGCCTTCGGTTTTTTCGAAAAACAACGAGTTTTCTCAATTCTTGTTCAGTACCAGCTGTCAAAACACTTTATCGACCAATTTGCACTTGTTTTCTACATTATCAAGATGATTTCAAGCCATCCGTACATTTTTGGAATTTTTTGGTTTTTTTGGGTTGAACACGAAAGTTGTAGATAGTTTCGAGACGCATCATTTTTGTGTAAACAACTTTTTCATTTGAGCAACGTATGAATTTCTAAAAAATTATTTGCCTGCTGTTTTGTTACTCGTGAAAAAAAAAGCCACGTGGAGTGTTATGTAGATTGCCATGTAAGCAAAATTTGCCACATGAGCGCCACTTCAGCTAAAACCGCCCTCAAATCCAGGTTTGACCGGTGAAGGGACCAAATCAGCACGGTTTTGAAAGATCGGAGACATGCCAAAACTGGTTTTAGACTTCAGGGACAAATTTGGTGAAAACGTGAAAGTTGAGGACTAAACTGGCACTTTACATAAGAGAAATAAAGCCCAGCATGCTGCTAGCATCCGAATGTTAAGTCCTAGTGTCACTAAAAATGCAGATTCACCAAGGGGAACATGTTATTTTTTTAGCTCCGCCCCTAACCGCCGCTGTATAGTTGCCACCTCCAATTGATTTGGTTGCTTTGCTTTACAGTTTGAGGAGTTCTACTTGTATTTAGATAACCTGCCAGAGAGCAGCTTCAAGAAGGTTATGTCTGACGTTCCAGATTACTTCGAAAGGAAGCTGAAAGAGGAGCAAGGACATCAATCTCAAAATCCATGAGAAGCTAACTACGCTCGACAGTCAGAGTGACGGGTTTGTAGTAAAATTGGTGCCAACATATACAGCAGATTCCAATGAAATGGTAGTTCTGTTCTATAGGTCACACGACCTGTACTATGATTCGTTTTACTCCGGAGGGAGGTGGTACAGATTTCTCGACAGCGACGGCAAGTTACCTCCCATGTCCCTTTTCTTCTATAAAGATGAAGAAATTGTGATAATGCCATTTTCCAGCAAGTATTTGAAGCTTTTCTTTTTCTCTGAATTAAATGGAGAATCCAGGATTTGTTCTGTTGTTCTACCTTACAATTTTGCTAGATACAAAACAATAAAATAAATAATTTATATATAAATATAAAATCCAGATGTTGATGAAATTCCATTTTTTGTAGTATTTTAGTAGATTTAACTCTGTTTATTCTTTAGTTTAATTCAGTTTTAATTTCAATGGATTCTAGGAAGCACATTCAGCGCAAATGACTTCCATCGGTGCTATGATGAATTAAGACGTGCAAATAAGCACCGTGTAAATGGAAGATCAGGGTTACCGGCACTGAAAGCTGTTCAGCAGCTTCCCATTGTTGGTTTCTCTGAGACTTTTCGTTTTTCTGACCAAGAAGATAGAGTGACTGAGGCCGTGTCAAACTATCGAGCTGATTGCACAGTTACACTGGTGGATTTTAGGAATTGGTTGAAATACAGCACGTATATCTATCAGCAAAGTGGACCAGCCTTGGATGTGTTAATGAAGAAGGTCTCGATCCTTAAAAGATTCTCTTCATCCGGCACCGCCGCCACCTCCTCCTCCAAGCTGGAACAAAAGATATAGTTTCTTATCTGCTCCCTAATGCTATTTCTTTAATAATATACAGTTTATTTTGTTCCTTGACTGAACCCAATAAACTTTTATTTAGATAATTGAGCTTTCAACGGTACATTCAGGTATCCAAAATAAGTTGTTTATTATCTTATTTAGTGATGCAATTTCTTCCTTTACTGAACATCCTAAAAAATCATCTTTGTTGTATTACATAATAATATCCAAAACTGAACTTCGTTTTATTAGGTGATTTCTTCTGTTCTATTTGTTTCATGCATTTACACATGGGCGACACTGTGGGGTTTCATTTAAACAGTAGTTTTCACCTTTATAGTTGTTTGCACGTTTTGTTGGTCCAGGGGCTCACACAAACAGCAAGCAAAGCTCTCACAACATCTCACAGTAATATTCACTTAGGAAGCAATTGAGACTCACTATATTACACTTGTAGTATACATTGAACTAGTCCTCAAGCTTGGTTTACAAATGCTCCTACATGTTCTATTTATAGGCTAAGTTAAACTAACCTTAGCTCAACCCATATATCTAGAACATTCTACATCTAGCTATTAATATTTTAGTCCTAGTAATAGCTAGATGTTTCTATTTAGTATCTAGTTCATCTATGAACTAGTAGTAGAACTAAATGTTCTAGATGCTTCTAGCAACTCCATATAGCTATCAACTAGCTACTCCTTCTACAATCTTCTAGTAGATGTTAAGATTATATCTAACACTTTTATGACTTGGTTACTGCTTGTTAAACAGCTTTTGAAAATCGCCCAAAAAGAAAAACGGAGTTACTTCTTGTCTGAACCAATTGTCATCCTATCCAATTGTTTATCCTAGCCAAATACGTTGAGCAATTCTTCTTGCTGTATGGCATTATTTTTAGAATGCTTTATTTCTTTTAGAAAGTTCTATTCGAGAAGAACCATTCAACTTCAAATGATGCCCCCTTTTAAAAGCTTTTAGTAGAGCTTGATTATAACGCTACTATTTACCTTGAAACATGGAAGCGTTTTTTATAATTTTTTTATTGATCAAGGTTTGTCACCATAGTACTCCCTTATATACTTAGTCGGCGGAACTACAAAACAAGATAACTGCATGATTTTTATTTCTCCCGTTGCAACGCACGGGCATTATTTGCTAGTAATAACCTAAATCCAAAAGAACGCAACATAAATCAGATATCCTTTTTCGTACATCTTCAGCTGATGTAGGTACGTCTTCGGTTGTATGTGTTGTAAGCAAAGGTACAGTAACAACCGTCTTTTCATTTTTTTCATTCTTAGTTTTATCATTTACACTTACCTGAAAAATGTTAATTGTGCAAGAATACACATCATTCTTGTTAACAGGTATGTTAGTTTTTCGTACAACTTTCTTATGTTTTATTTTATTTTTAGCTGCACAAGCAAGAAGAAAGGTTGTAACAGAGAAACATATTCTTTATCAACAATAATATTGTATATTTTCTCATTAAGTTCACATAAAAATCTACACTCATTTCTTTATCAGTTTCCTCTAAAACAAATGAGACATGCATATATGTAGTTCTTGGTAGTACTACACAGATTTATTACCTTGTTGTAAGTTATGTAATTTTTTTAACATGCCACGTTTATAAGAAAGGGGAACAAATTTTTGAAGCATAACTCGCTTAAACATATCCCAATTATCAGGTTTTATACCCATAGTAACTAGTTCGTTCCACCATAAAATAGCACGATATATGAATTTACTAGTAGAATATCTGATCTAATGAATTTCATGAACACGATGATAATCAAATTTTTGTTCAACTATCATTTCCCAATCAAAGGAAATATCACCATCATATGAAACATAAAAAGACGGTAAGGCTATTTTACCATTGACATTGTCACCTACATTACCTTTTTGATCGTGATTCTAGCGTTGATATAGTTGTACATTTTCCCCAATGATTAATGAACCTGTCCTTGTTAGTAGAAAATAAAATATAACACAAAAATATTATCCCTATCAATTACTAGGTTTTGTAAGGTGTAATCACACACTCGCAAGCATCTTACCCCGCTCTTACAAGTGTTCTTACCAAAGCAGCAGGAGGTACAATTGATGGCTGGTTCGTGATTCCGAATGAGTGTGAGCAAAGCGAATGCAAATTTGAAGCAAAACAGATAAGAAGTATGTGTAGTTTGGATTGACAATATTTTGTACCAAGGAATATACAATTATAGAAATAAGAATTGTAAAGTTGTATAAATAACCAAACTACTTATCATTGTTGCTGGCCTAAAATAGTCATTAGACCTAACTCAACCAAGCAAGACGAATAACACAACAATATGGATACAAAAGGATGCAAGCAGTTCTGATTTTTTCTTGCTTTATTTTTCAATATTAGTGCGAATTCATTTTATGCACTTGCCTTTTTACCTTTTTTTGTCAAATATCCATAATGCCGCACATGAGAAATTACAAGATATATACAGAAACAATTAATTTTTTTCTCATTGGAAAAACAGATTTGCTATGCAGAAATTTTCGGTGCTAATTTCAGATATTTGGAGGCCACCAATGCAAAAACTTAAAACTGCAAAGTTGTAGATCTTTTTGTGCTGATCAATCGCATATATGGAAGTTCTATTGTCAAAAAGAGAAGCTTGAGATATGGGCACCGTAATACAGACAGATTCACTTCAAGCGCGCTTTTGGGCCATAAAACAGCATTTCCAGAACTTCTTGCAATGGACAAAGTTGTAGATACTTATTGGGGCTACAATTTAGACTTCGAGTTTGTCCAATCTAGAGTTCAAACGAAAGTGATAATCGTAGAATACCGAACTAGACAGATTGGTACCGGATTTGGACGCGGTGACGACAATGACGTGATGGCGTTTGACTTGACGTCAAGATGCAAGACTTAAACTGGACCAAGAACATATTTTAAACCAGCAACAAGACGATGAATATAAATTCAACAATGCAAAACTCAAAACAAAATCGCGAAGGGCACAAAATGGTTTGGACAGTGGATATGACGACGAAGTCAAATCTTTTTGTGGGGGAAATTTTCTGGACTCTAGGTGGAAGATGAACAATGAACAAAGTGGATACAAGTATATAAGATGGGCAACCGAGGCTCTGATACCACTTGATGGGAAACGGGGTCCCGATCTTTCGATAGGTAGGATGAACTCGATTAGTGGAGAACTCGATGTAAACGATCCAGCTTCCAATCAGATCTGATCGAACCCTGCAATCGCAACACCACCGTCTCCGTCCGTTATCAACCACGCCAAGACGTGGTTGACCTGACCACAAAGGTTAATCCCTGAAAGCGAATCAAGAACACAGGCAATAATACGGTAGATGTAATCTCAAATTACTTAATACCGAATAACCACATAAAGTTGGGGTTCAGCAAACCGATACATGGCAAAACTGCGACGACAGAATAATATAAGCAAAACCCAAGTCTAAATAGCAGCGATAGTGGACATATAAACAGTATATGGGGCGGCCAAGTCGTGGTGGAGAGAAATGCTAGGATTAAATGGGCCATGGGCCGAAAGTGAAGCATCACAACGCCCGACAGATTTGTCCGTCATCTTGTTTTCGTGATTCCTGTTTACTCTGAAGAAATATGGCCATGGAACTGATCGATTGGAAAGATCTCGTCCAGGGCTTCTCTATGGATACCAAGAACATACAAAACAGAGTTCGTATGAGCCATCCGTTTTAATTTCACTATGCAGAGATGGTCGAATCGGACACGTAGACAATTTAGGCTCTTTCTTGGGATGGCCTTGGAACGACGTGGCTTGTGGGACCAGAGGGTGCCGAAGAGTTGGAGAGGCACCTTTCTTTTGTACGTCTTTATTGGCGTTCACTAAACTCCAGAATTATACGCCAACATACGCGGAAATCCGGTAATTTTGGGGGAAATCAATGTTTATGCTTGCATTTTATTTAAACTAATAAATTTCCACAATTTTTGGTGAGTATTTGTCCACTGGAATAAAGTGGAGAAAAACCAGAGCTAAATCGGGCTCAGAAGGCGGCCGGCCGACCGGACACTGGCCGGCTGACCTGGACTTTTTGCCTAACCGACTCCAGTATCTCCTAGGTGGTCAAAAATCACAAAATGAAGAGATCTACGCCATCCACTCAAGTCAATTTGATCCAAGGGCAACACTTCCTTCACAATTGGGTGACTTGGCTTTTAAGGACGCCAATTCTACCGACCTTAACTGCCAAAACCAACGTAAGGGGAAGATCTACACCACACATGAAGCATCCCAGGCAAAGGGGACTGCTTGGATCAACCGAAGCCCTGTCGGCCGACCACCTCGAGATCCCCTTTGGGTTCTCCTTTGGATGGTGGCTTGCTTATACATGTCCCATGGCGTGGAGATCACTCATTGGCTGCGGATGGCTATAAAAGGACCCCCTCACCTCACTTGAGAACACACACCACGCCACATCCCTCTTATTTGGAGTTACTCTTCACATGTTAGAGTAGTTAGTTTGGGAGTTAGAGTTGATTCGAGATGAAGCTCAGAGTTCCGAAATCGTCTTCGAGGAGTGATCTCCACGCCATGGGACACGTGTAAGCAAGCCACCATCCGAAGGAGAATCCAAAGGGAATCTCGAGGCGGTCGGCCGACCTAGCCCGGTCGGCCCACCAGGCTTCGGTTGATCCAAGCCGTCCCCTTCGTCTAGGATGCTTCTTGTGCGGTGTAGATCTTCCCCTTGCATCGGTTTTGGCAATTAAGGTCAGTAGAATTGGCTTCCTTAAGAGCCAAGTCACCCAATTGTCAAGGAAGTGCTGCCCTTGGATCAAACCGACTTGAGTGGATGGTGTAGATCTCTTCATTTTGTGCTTCTTGACCACCTAGGAGAAAATGGAGTCGGTTGGGCGAAAAGTCCAGGTCGGCCGGCCAGGGTTCGGTCGGCGGACCGACTTCTGAGCCCAATTTAGCTCTGGTTTTTCTCCACCATATTCCTGTGGACAAATACTCACAAAAATTTGTGGAAATTTATTAATATAAATAAAATACAGGCATCCCCCAAATTACCGGAATTCCAGCGTATGTTGGCGTATAATTTTGGAGTTTAGTGAATGCCAACACACCCCCCCCAACTTGAACTTTTGCTCATCCTCGACCAAAGAGCTCAAAGTCGAACCCGGTGGATGAGGATTGCTATCATTATCCAAAAAATACTAAGTGCACAAGGTAGTACCTTATTACTTGTTGACAAAAACTCGTACAAGTGTAACCAACCTTTGTCAAACTTATGAGGCTTTCAAAATATCACCTTATCTTGGGCGGTTGAAAGACAGAATAACTTTGACAGAACATTGTTAGCGTAACCCTGTCCAAGCTTGGTCTCGGAATTTTTTCTCATTTTAAAAAATTGTAATTCCTCATTATTACTCTCGGATCGCTCAATGGTATTTTATTCAATCCTCACCAAGGCCTTTAGGCTCATTCTATCTCCCTAATTCTAAGGTTTATGTGGAGCTCAAGGTAGGGAAAGAACGGTCTACTTAGGCTGCATAATTTTGTTGAGTTAATGGATTCGATTGGGCGAAAAGTCTAGGTCGGCCGGCTAGAGCCCGGTTTAGCTCCAGTTTATCTCCACTTTATTCCTGTGGACAAATACTCACCAAAACTTATGGAAATTTATTAGTTTAAATAAAATGCAAGCATAAACATTGATTTTCCCCCCAAATTACCGAAGTTCCGGCGTATGTTGGCGTATAATTTTGGAGTTTAGTGAACGCTAACAGTCTTCACATTGTGGAGTCGGCCAATGCGGTGGCCGAACTTCTGGATGAAATTGTGCCTTATCCGAAGGTCGATGAAGCTGACGGTATGATCGATGACTTGGCCATGGTGGGGGTCAATGATGCCACGTAGTTGATGATGCCATCATAGCTGATGTAGATGATATGATGTTGAAGATGTCGCGAAGTGTTGCCAACTTATCGTAGATGAAGAGGTTGAAGATGAAGTATTCGATCAAAAGGTCGTCGATGTCCATGCTGGTGAAATAGTCGATAAAAAACTTGATAATCAGCATATTGATGTAGTGTTGGTCCTATCTATGGGTGGAGTGGTCACATCAGATGGATTAATCTTTGTGGCACTATTCTAGGTGGACTTTTTTTGGCAATAGGCCGTGGACGCAAGTTGGAGGTTCGGCGGTTCTGGATGGTGTGGAGGTTGCACGAGGCAGTCCGAATAGGACATGGGGTCGCAAAGATGGTGTGAAAGATGGATTATAATTAGTGATTGGGACCGAGGCGTGGTAGGAGAATCACGAGCATCGAAAACTTCCCATTTGGGTTGAACCGATTATGTCTAGTGTGTAGGTCCAGGTGGGCATGTGCAAGAGTGGAACACATAGGGCATCTTCTGGGGAATATGAGAGGTATATTCTTGTGTTGATGGGCGATGTATGTGAACAAATCTCAGCCATCTAGGAGCGATCTAAGGGTATAGGTGATTTTTCGTGAGATACCACAACTCTAGAGCTCCTGTCTATATAAGGAGGGAGGGGTGTCTCCCACTTATACTTGTAAGTTCTTTGCCCACCTAATAGTGTGGCATTGGAATACCCCCATCTCAAAGTAATGAAAACCACCATGTGTCTAGTTGTGTGTTTTTTTTTATCTTGTTCCTTTGAAGTTTCTGTTTGCAACATGTTTGTTTGCCTCCTTTCCTTTTACGTGCTACTGATCTATGATAACTTGAAGTTACATATATATGAATTGAAACCCTTTTGTAACCATATGAAAAGGTTATAGGTCAAGTTCTTAACTATGTTGTAAATCTATCAAGAAACTTTTCTCCACGCAGCAGCCTGTGTTTAATATTTAGAGAATTCTGGAAAAATCATTTTTTTTATGATTACAAAGCCAAAAGTTGTCTGATTTCCATATCCATGTGTGAAAACATTTTTTGTGCATTGTTTTTGGCAGACCATTGTGAAAGAATTTTTCATATTTGTTCTACAAAGATTTCGAGGTTCCAATTTTTTGGGGTGCTGCATGACTCATATACCTACCTTGATAACAATTCTCATAATTTTTGGAGTTAAGGAAAGGTAGCACAACCACCTTTATTTGAGGACTAGTTTCTGTTGGAATCTATTTTTTGCTTTCATGAAAGTTGCTTTAGCCATTTTGGCTTGATTAGCTTTTGCTAAAGACACTTTAGCATTGATTATATCTTGTTTGGACTCTTGCATGGTTTAAAAGTTCTCACCTCTTTGCATGGATTTTATCTATGCCATTTGGGGTGCATGAAGTTGTTATGTGCTCTGCGTTTTTAGAGCTGAGGTGGATTTGAGGCTCCCATTTACCCTCTCTAGTAGCCAGCTCGGTCTTTCAGTTGGTATCAAAGCAAGGTTGAGTTATTTCCTTGATCATCTCTAATCATTTGAACCATTACTGATGAAACCATGTTTGGTATGGATATGACCAAGGCTATTTGTACTAAAATGCTTAAATATACATGGCTTCACCGACCACCTTTGCCACAACGATCACATAGTTGGTCGCTGTCTCGATCTCCGGCTTTGGCGCCATCATCACCTGTAGCAATTAGGCCGCCACCTTGGTCTCCTCCTATACGTGATAGCATATTCAAGAAAGACGTATCTCCACCTCTACGACATCTACAACACCTACATGCTATGTCGCTTAAAGGAAGGCTTAAAAGGAAACTCAGTTACAAGCCCAACTCTAGTTCTACTCCAGTTTGGCCATCAACGCGCAGCTGCAATCAAACGGACACCTAGGCCCCATACGAACTCCGTTTTGGACGTTCTTGGTATCCATGGAGAAAACCACGACGAGATATTTCCAACGGTTCTGACCTCACCTTAGAATTCGTTCGGAATCAACGGGAAATTGCAAAACAAGTGGCCACACTTTTTCAATCCCAGTCAAACTCTAGTCAAAGTAGACTTTGGGCTTTCAATTTGATTTGTATTAGGTCTCCTATGCTATGATCAGCCCCCCTCATGCTTCTATAGTATAAATTACCAACCAAAAACTCATCTAGGACTTGGGTTTTGTTTAGTTATGTTTAGCCTTTGCTATATACCGGTATTCACATGTGTCGTTTAAACCATCTGCTTTATCTGTTGCAGAACCCCACCTTTTGTGATACTTTTAGATCTGATCTTAATACATATTTGCCAATTTAGTTGGTTGATCATCTTGTTCTTACTAGTTCTTCGATTGCTTGTAGGAAAAAGGACCTTTGTGGTCAAGTTGATCTCACCCCCGAGATCAATAACCATCGGGAGTTGGTGTATCGATCGCTAAGATGCAACGTCCTGGACGGTTGTAGTCGGTCCGTCAACATCGGTTCCTACCAAATCAAAGTTATTCTCCTCTCATCAAAAGACCAGGACCCCTGCCCCTATCAATTACTGCTTGTTCTTAACTGAGAGTCATGGAGGAAGACAAGTACTCCAACAAACCTTCAGTTTTCTTTAGAGCCGACTTTTCCTTTCGAAAGGCTAGGATGGAGTCATATATCATAGCTCAAGGTTATAATCTGTACCTAAAATTGAAAAATCCTTACGATGTTCCAGCTGAGGTAATGATACTAAATGAAGTGGATGTTGTGCTTAACACAAAAGCTCGTAATCTTCTCTTTCAATGCTTGAGCCATAATAAGTATAAGCACATCATTCATCTTCTCTGTTGACTAATCTTGTTAGTTTATGCTTATCTGTTCCATTTATCTACTGTTTTTCCTTCTTATTAGCTGTGTGCGTTCCCTGATCAATCGCTGCATCGTTATGATCGTGGGATAGCTGTGAGCGTGGGTTTTAACTTGTACAGCGACATGATCTCAGCTCGTGGGATGGCACGGAAATCTCTGTTGATCATGCCGCAGGTTTAGGACGAGTTAGTTGATGAACCGCATGATTCACTGGTGTCGGATGGTGCACCGAATTTAATGGATCATGGGGCGATTCAGCCGCTGGTGGTGTTGAATAAATAGAAGAAGAAATAACCCTGAAAAGCTGCGCAAGTTTTAGCAGCACAAACCTATTTGTATCTGTTTTTTATTCCTTTGTCTGACGGTGAATAGTGCAATCAAAGAAAACGACAACAGAGAAAAGCCAACACACAGAGTGATCGCAGGAGTGAGCTGACAGTGGTATCAGAGCATCGTCAAGTTCCCTCCTGTGGTGCCTATGGCAGACGACGACGCACATACCGGTGGCGGCGACGGCAGCGGCGGCACGGGGGACAACACCGGCGCGCGAGTGACACCACCACCTCCCAGAGCTCGGGTAGATGACGCCGAGACGCCGAGTCGTCTCTAGGCCGCGAGCTCGTGGTGCAGCGGGTGGTGCGCGAAGCGGGCGGCTCGGTGGTGTACCCGATGCTGACGCGCACGAACCACGTCGACTGGGCATTACTCATGTGTGTAAACCTCCAGGCGAGCGGTCTCTGGTAGGCCATCGAGCCTGGTGGGGTGACTATCGTGAGGATCGCCTTGCCTTGTCCGCAATCCTTCGCGCTGTCCCGGCCGATATGCTGAGGACATTGGCGTCGAAGGATAGTGCGAAGGAAGCATGGGAAGCGGTGGCCAACATGCGACGAGGTGTTGAGTGTGTGCGAGAAGCAAGGGCACAAAAACTTCGCCAAGATTTTGAGGCCGTCAGGTTCAAGGACGAAGAGGGGGTTGAAGACTTTGCCATGCATATACAGGGCCTCGTCAATGATCTTGCATTGCTTGGCGAGACCCTGAAGGAGGAGGCGGTGGTGAGGAAGTACCTTCGAGCAGTGCCAAAAAGGTATGCCCAAATCGCCATGTCAATTGAAACGCAAATGGATCTGGAGACCTTGACGGTTGAGGATCTGACTGGCCGCCTGCTTGCGGTGGAAGAGAGGTTTGCCCGCCTTGATGTTGATGAGGCGGGAGGCTTGCTCCTCACCGAGGCAGAGTGGGCTAATAGGATGAAAATGAAGGGGCAAGGATGCCCTAGCAATGCAGGCAAATCCACCGGTGGTCATGGACATCGCGGTAAGAAGCCAGCTAAGAACAAATCTGATGGGAAGCCAACTCGCGACATCTCACAAGACAAGTGTAGGAATTGTGGAAAGCATGGGCATTGGGCAAG
This sequence comes from Raddia distichophylla, assembly GCA_005191435.1. Lineage (NCBI taxonomy): Eukaryota > Viridiplantae > Streptophyta > Magnoliopsida > Poales > Poaceae > Raddia > Raddia distichophylla. The sequence goes on from SPJY01035202.1 coordinate 3,882,222, forward strand.
GCATTGCCGAGCGCCCAAACGAACTGTGGAGGCAAATCTGACCATGCAGGCTGATGCCGACGAAGACCCCAAGTTGTTGATGTCTAAAATTGTCAAGGAGCGTCACGATCGGCTGGCTCTCGAGGAGCTGCATGCCAAGGCGCACCTTGGCATGCAGGGCGATGTGTTTGATGAGTCCTGGTATCTTGATACCGGGGCTACGAATCACATGACGGGGCAGCAAAAGAATTTCTCTGATTTGGATAGGGCCGTTTCAGGCTCTGTTCGGTTCGGGGATGGATCAAGAGTGGCGATTGAAGGCCGTGGAACTGTCCTTTTCGTCAGCGACAATGGAGACCATCGAGCTCTTACGGGGGTATACTATATTCCTCGTCTTCGAAACAGAATTTTGAGTCTTGGACAACTAGATGACATTGGATGTCAAACGGTGATGGAGAATGGGGTTCTCATCGTCAAGGATCGACAACGTCAAGTGTTATTCAAGGTAACGAAAGGTGCAAATAGGCTCTATGTGTTTCAGCTTGAGGTGACACATCCAATTTGTCTTATGGCACACTGCACAGAGGAGGTGTGGCTGTGGCACGCTAGATTTGGACATTTGAACTTTCAGGCACTGACATAGATGGCAACGAAGGGATGGGTGAAGGGTCTGCCCCAAATCAACCAACCTGATCAAGTTTGTGATGGGTGTCTCATTGGCAAGCAGAGAAGAAACCCTTTCCCAAAGGAATCAAGTTACCGGGCAAAGAAGTCACTTGAGTTAGTTCATGGTGACCTTTGTGGTCCAATTTCACCAAGTACTCCAGGTGGAAGAAGGTACTGCTCTTGGTTGATGATATGAGCCGATACATGTGGATTGAACTTCTGAAATCCAAGGATGAGTCCTTTGGAGCATTGAAGAAGTTCAAGGCAATGGCAGAGGCTCAATCTGGATGCAGGTTACTCATTCTTCGGACGGATCGCGGTGGTGAGTTCAAATCTGCAGAGCTTGGAGAATTCTTTGTTGAATATGGTGTCCAGCGGCAACTCACTGCCCCATACAGTCCACAGCAAAATGGGGTAGTGGAACGTTGGAATCAAACAGTGGTTGGCATGGCACGAAGTATGCTTAAAGCCAAGTCAATGCTGGGATCATTTTGGGGGGAGGCGATGCAGACGGCGGTGCTCATCTTCAATTGCTCGCCCACAAAGAGTCTTAAAGGAAAAACCCCATATGAGGCCTGGCATGGTTGCAAGCCATCAGTGGATTTCTTCCGCATATTTGGCTGTGTTGCTCATGTTAAGAACACATCACCTAACCTGAAGAAGTTGGAGGACAGGAGTACCCCCATGGTGTTGATTGGGTATGAACCCGGATTCAAGTTGTACAAGGTTTATAATCCAATTAACAAGAGAGTAATGGTGACAAGGGATGCTGTTTTTTTTTTTTGCAAAAGGGGACTCACCCCCACTTCCATTCCGAAAGAACAGAATTACAAAGTTCACCCAGTCTGGAACCTAATAACAAGCAAGCAAGTACCAAAATAGACATCCCACCAAACGACTTTTCAACCTCTCTCGTACAGCCAAAAAGAGCAAGTCTGGAATTTTAAACGATAGGAACACAACTCCATCCAGAAATCTGATTTCAAACCACACTAAAATCTAAACTACATCTGAAATCTTTCAAGTTCCAGCACCACGCAGCAAATCCCCTTTGTCTTGATCCTCAGTGATCTTCTGAAGCACTTTTTTAAGATGATCCACCCCAATTCGAAGAGTCTCTTTTTCCTCTTCCTTGTAGAGTCCTGTCCAATATAAAACGAGCGCACAGGCTGAATGAATTATTGAAAAAGGTGAGTGTACCACAGTCCCTGAAAACACCAATTGTTTCTAGCCAACCAAATAGACCAAAGAATAGAGAAAATGCACATCCCATAAAATCTTTGCCCATTTGCCCAAACTGTAGTAATCCACTTAAAAGCCCCACCAACACTATTGGGACGAATATTTGAACCGAAGCATAAGGCTATCACACGGGCTATAGAGCAATGAAAGAACAGATGATCCATATCTTCAGGTTCTGAAGCACTCAGGGATGCTGTTTTTGATGAGCAAGCTAAGTGGCCGTGGGAAGGCAGAATAATGGAGGACTCTGTTGGAACAGGGAGCACCTTCTCAGTTGAGCATTTTGTATGTCTTGTGACACAACAACGGTATTGTGATCCAAGACAAGGAGTTAGAACAACCACAGAGGCTACAGGGCAGGGAAGTTCAATAAGCTCAACTCCATCTAGTGACACACCAAAAGATAGAGTGCAGTTTGTGACACCCCCTGATCTGAATTCTAGTCAATTTGACACTGATCATGGTGGAGCACCTTGTATGTTTAGGAAGATCAGCAATATCATTCGAACACTTGAGCAAAGGGGATTGCAGCAAGAGTTTCAAGATGCTGAAGATACTGAAGATGAGTTGTACTTGACTGATTTCGGTGAACCCGTGAATTATGCTGAGGCCGAGCAATCGAATGAATGGCGGCAAGCAATCCTAGATGAACTGCACTCCATTGAAGAGAATGGGACATGGGATCTAGTGGATCTACCCTCAGGACACCGTCCAATCGGTTTGAAATGGGTTTTCAAGCTGAAGAGAGATGTGAAGGGACATATCGTGAAGCACAAGGCACGGCTAGTTGCTAAAGGGTATGTGCAGAGAAGAGACATTGATTTTGTTGAGATATTTGCACCAGTGGCACGTCTTGACACTGTGCGTGTGCGTCTATTAGTTGCAGTGGCTGCATATTTTGGATGGGAGGTGCGTCACATGGATGTCAAGTCGGCCTTTCTGAATGGGTATCTTGAAGAGGAAGTGTATGTCCAACAACCTCTAGGATTTGAACAACCAAAGGAGAAGAGCAAAGTGTATCGTCTTAGGAGAGCTTTGTATGGGCTGCGTCAAGCTCCCCGGGCTTGGAATGCCAAACTGGATGCTAGCCTGGTATCTCTTGGATTTGTGAGAAGTCCCGTCTGAACATGCAGTGTATAGAAGAGGAAATGCAGAAGCACAGATTATTGTAGGAGTGTATGTTGATGATCTCATAATCCCTGTAGTAGATCCAACAGAGATTGTCAGTCCAAGGCTGACATGAAGAAGCTATTTCGTATGAGTGATCTTGGGTTGCTCAGTTATTATCTTGGGATTGAGATACAACAAAAAGACCAAGGTGCTACCCTTTGTCAATCTGCATATGCACCGAAGGTTTTAGAAAAGGCCGGTATAGTAGGATGCAACTCATGTCAAACTCCAATTTTACCAAGAACCAAGCTGCATAAGAACAGTGTAAGTCCTTTGGTGGATGTATGTAACCCATTATCGCAGTCTTATTGTCTGAGGTACTTGACACACACGAGACCGGACTTGGCTTTCTCAGTAGGGTATGTTAGTAGGTTCATGGAACAACCTCATGAGGATCACCTAAATGGCAGTATAAAGAATATTGAGGTATGTGGCAGGTACACTTACTTATGGGTGTCAATATGTGCGTGGGAACATTGGTGCAGAACCGGTGTTGAAGGGGTTTTGTGACAATGATTTTGCCAGAGACACTGATGATCGGAAGAGTAAAAGTAGGATTGCATTCTTCTTTGGATCAAACCTATTCGGATGGCAATCTCAGAAGCAGAGAGTAGTTGCATTGTCTTCCTGTGAGGCTGAATTCATTGTAGCTTCAGCAGCAGCATGTCAGGCAGTTTGGTTGTCGATGTTGTTGGCAGAGATCACTAGTGTTGATCAGAAAGTGGTGACCCTGAAGATAGACAACAAGTCTGCCATAGCACTGTGTAAAAATCCTGTGTTCCATGAAAGAAGTAAACACGTTGAAACGAAATATCACTATGTCAAAGTCTGTGTGGAGTCTGGGAAGATTAGTGTTGAGTTTGTTAGCAGTGAGATGCAGGTGGCAGATTTTCTAACAAAATCTCTTGGCTGGATCAGACTGAAGCGTCTCCTTGAGCGAGCTGGAGTTTCAGATGTGCGAGGTGACAAGTTAGGGGGAGAATGTTGACTAATCTTGTTAGTTTATGCTTATGTGTTCCATTTATCTACTGTTTTTCCTTCTTATTAGCTGCGTGCGTTCCCTGATCAATCGCTGCGTCGTTTTGATCGTGGGATAGCTATGAGCGTGGGTTTTCACTTGTACAGCGACATGATCTTAGCTCGTGGGATGGCACGGGAATCTCTGTTGATCATGCCGCAGGTTTAGGACGAGTTAGTTGATGAACTGCATGGTTCGCTGGTGTGCGATGGCGCACCGAATTTAGTGGATCATGGGTGTCGGTACCCCCTAGTTTTCACTCGGCTTATTAAAGATATAACTTGATAACGGCATGCACTGATTGAATACTAACATACAGACCAACCTGAGGTGAGCCGAGTACATTAACATCCAATCCGACTGCTCAGCACAAGCAATCTCTATTAAAATGAGTGCGAACTCGGTACCGGATATGTGCTCAGTAACGGCTACCAAGATCAGCTATCGTCACACACATATCCTCATTTGGATCGATAGCACAACACATAGGCAAAAATGGTCACGACTTTATAATACAACAAGGGTATGGACTGCTGTCCATACAAATAGGTTTAACATAGTTCAGAGTTGTTCGCAGCGGAATAGATAATTGATTCACAAAAGCAGTGGAATATCATTGTTTAGAAGAACAAAAGGCCAGCGTGGTATGTCTCTCAACCCAAGGGCAACCGACTGGAAGCTAGAACTCGGCATCGTGTCATTCCTCGCTTGATAATAGTACTCAAGCGTAGGGTCACTATCACCTGCAACAATTATCAGCACATCGGTTCAGTACAAATGGTACTCAGTACTATAAGGTACTTATAGCCTTATTCATGCATAATAAATATCAAATGGAAGGCTAACAAAACAGTTTCAGCATAAAGAGCATTTGCAAGACGTAATCATAAATAGATTGTAAATGGCATTTGAACAAACATGTAGAGATTTGTAAACCAGCAGTAACATCATCAAGTGTAACATAGTCAATTTTATCAAGATCAATCCACGGGGCTCTGTCCATCCCCGGTCTCTATCCGTCCCCAGTATCTATCCTACCGATAACCACGAGCAGCCCAGTGCTTGGAAACATAGCCCAGTCAACACCATACCCAACCTAGAACTCAAGTGCTAACCGAAGTGTCTCGATTTAACGAGCTTTCATCCCTTACCCAAGGACGCAGCTATTCGAACAGTTCATAACTCTGCAGAGGTGTATGACTTTACCCACACGACACAGCAAGTCATGCCGAAGCCTCCTAGATGTACATGCCAGATCATTGGATCGCTCGGTAACTGTAGCCTAATGTTCCACGTGCCATATTGTGGTTCAATGGAGTTAACCGTTGCTATGTACGTTACTCAGGGCCTTCTATCCAGCCGTTCCTAAACCCCCACGGAAGCTTCCCATGGCTAGAAGCGGCCCTTGGGCAGTCCCCACACACAAAACACAAGCGAACAAGCAACAATAGCCCCAATGATCACCAATGGTACAAGCACGCACATAAAGTTGGCTAAGTGTACCCATGATACACGTGAGGTCGTACATATAGTAGCTCGAAATGATGGCACCATGTTCGGTCCTTAATCGCCCGAACGGGGCTACATGACCGGGATCCTTCCTCCCATCATCTCCTATCACCCATTCCGGCACAACTCCAAATCCTTACATCCAATCATCATCAAGATATCATAATCAAGTGTTGCTCTCAACCACGTGGACTCAAAGCAAGTCTGAGAATTTGTGACACAACCATTGATAAATAGTACCCACTTAGGCTATCAAGGAATGGATGTATCAACCTATTAATAAACTGACCACTAGTAGGACATAACTACTTCTACCCATCAAATATCATATAGAAACTAGCATGCAACGTTGATAGAATATAATCAAAGTAATGCAAGTAAATAGAGTTCAATATGATTGAGTCAAATGAGGGGAGTAATAAGTGCCTTGTTGCTGGTCGCCGAGAGGGAGAGCAGCTTGCTCAAGTCTGGGCTCCTCTGGAACGTCGTTTCCTATCGTTTCGGTAGCAAGCACATGAAATAAAATCCAAACAAAATGCCAAACGCAGAGAAACAATGGAACATCATAATATTCAGAAAGTTAATGAGCTAATGCAGGTTTTACAAAAAGAATCACCCAAGTCCGAGCTCGAATGAGGGACATATGATCATGTGAATTTGGGGTGCTAAAGATCACTTGGGACAAACCGGTCAGCTTGTCTGCTGCTCGGTGCGAGCAGCTTTTGGGGTAGAATAAACACTCAACTGAGTTTGGTATCGACATGAAAGTTGTAGAGAATTTTCTGGCGGACAACTTTCATGTAGAATACTTTTCTATCTGAGCTATGGTCGATTTGATAGGAATTATTTACTGAGTGGCTGTTCCTGGAAATGGACTGGAACTAAATAAGTTTGGGACTGCTGTGCTTATGCTCGGTTTAGCTGAGAGATAAGCTTATGAATGGGGCTTAGGTGATGCAAAACATAGAGAAGGGGTGTTCTAAGGTTCTTACCAAGCAAGGGATGCCTTATTTAGGTTCCAACGTCCAAGGAATGGATAGATCAGACAGGAAGAAGCTTGGCTGCGATTTTCTCCTCTTCTGCTTGCTGTTGTACGAGTCTTGTCCTTGCTGCTGTCTCCTCCCTCCTTCTTATGGCTTCTCTTATCGTTACTCGACTCCTTCAGGTGTTGAGGAAGCTCCTAATATACTCCTTTAGGCTTGGGAATACAAGAAATGGCAGCAAGAGGGAGAATCTGAATGATTTCTTGCTGCTGCAAGTTGAGAACATGGGAGGACGAAAACGATAGGGAACTCACCAAATTCTTCGTGCATGTGAATGCCCTTGAAGGTGTGGGGAGCTCAGGTGATGGAGAGCTTGGATCTTGACATGCACAAGCTCTCTCCAAGTATTTAAGTGGATTTGAGAATGGCGGAGTGGAGGAACTGCTGCTGTCCATTTGAGTTCGAGCAGCAGGAAGAAGGGGCAGAAATGAAAGTGTAGAGAAGAGGAAGATGGCTGGTTATGGCCTTAAATAGGGCTGCTATGTATGGGTGACAAGCGAGGCCAGGTCCCACCTGTAAACGAGAGGTTTTGAGTAAGGGAAATGGTGAGAAAAGTGTGGGCATTGCAGCTGCATGAGTCTCTCCTCCACTTGGCTTTGCTCTGTGCTGGTGCGTGCCACCTGGTGTGGTTCCGCGGCTTCTCTGCGCCACGTGGGGGAACCGTCTGTTGTGCCGTCCATTCGGTCCAATGAGAAAAGAGGAGCCAGGCGACTGTGTTCCACCGCCCATTCCATCCAATGGGAGGGAAGTCATCGGGTCTTTGTCTGGAACAAAAGGAATAAAGGAACTAAATGGATTCGAGTTACTCCAGTAGCTTTTAATCTGAGAGATAGCCCTCCTAGATCTACTCGGGATTCTCTTCTCTCGGTTAAATTCCCCGAGCTGGGTGTAGTTCAGTAGGGAGTGGTCGTCCGACTGCTCGTCGTGCGGCCACGTGTCCTGCTCGTCCGATGGCTATGTGCCTTGCTCGCCCGTCACTCGGGTCTGGTTCGGGAAGCTCGGCTAGTGCAAGGGAGCACTCGGCAATGCTTGGCATGGTGCCTACTCACTCGGCTAGCTAAGGCACTCGGCAAGCTATGCAATCTGCTCGGCAAGGCTAGGCCGAATTGTATCTTACTATTCAAGTGGCTTGGCTCACTGGTACACCAGTTATTTAGTTTTAAAGTCATATGTTCCCATCAGGTTACCTGGTGCTTATATGCAACTTCACAAAAAGTTTTAAAGAACTACAATGATACCAAATGAAACAATTATGATATGCATGCTTAACTGAAAATAACAGCTGGGCTGTTACACATGGTGTTGAATAAATAGAAGAAATAACCCTGAAAAGCTGCGCAAGTTTTAGCAGCACAAACCCATTTGTATCTATTTTTTATTCTTTGTCTGACAGTGAATAGTGCAATCAAAGAAAACGAGAACACAGCAAAGCCAACACACTGAGTGATCGCAGGAGTGAGCTGACAGAGCCTAGGTGGCCCGTCTGGTTTTAGACATTCTCGACCCAATGTGTGAGGGGGAGATTGTTGGAATAGTCCCACATTGAAAGTAGGAAGGGCCACAGCATGGTTTATAAGGGTGAGGGTGCACCCCCGCATTGTGCTAGCTTTTTAGGGGGAGATGTGGCCCAAGAGACCTAATGCCCGCTGTTGTACATTGGGCCTGCATTTGGGGCAGGCCAACGGCCTACGGATGCTCGGCGGGCGCGCCATGTGGACGGCCAGACCAACATTCTCATCCAATGCATTTGATGACCATCAAGCCTCGGTGCTTGGAGTTATTACTCGGTTTAGCGGTCATCATGGAGATCAATTGCGTAGCCAAGCCTCTACATCTTTGTTGAAATTCTTCTATAAATTTCCAAAACCCAGCCTCATTCTCCCATTTTGCTCTCTCCTTGATTTGATTTTGGCTTGGGTAAGCCTTGTCCCTTCAATTCCACCCAGCGAGACCTCATGTGCACCTAGGGGTGAAAATAGGTCGGGTATTACCCGACCCGTATCTAGTTCCGCGTATTTTTTGGCCAGCAAAATAGGGTACGGGTACGGATAATATATTGTCCAGTATGGGTAGTACCCGGACAGTAGAGGGTCGGATACGGGTCGGATACAGTTCGGATGATACCCGAACAAATACCCGATCTATTGGGTCGAGTACGGGTACCTGGGTTTTTTTTTAAAAAACGGAAACCCGACCTTTCGGAAGCTCTCTTTAGTAATTCAACCGGTTCAGCCCAGTAGCCCATTAGCCCACTCCAAAATAGGGTTTACCCCCACTCGGCCACTCGGGCCACTCCTCATTCCTCCCTCTCCATCCCGTCCTGCCGCCGCCAGCCCGCCATCCACGCCCCCCTCCCCCCGCCGCCGCCATCCGCGCCTCCCCGCGGCGCCGTCCTCTGCCGCCCCTACGCCGAGGCCGTCACCCTCCGCCACCCCTGCGCCGAGGTCCGCCGCCCCTACGCCGACGAATTCTCTTTATTTTTTGTCCTAGTGTTTTTGTCATGTATGCCTGAATGCACGTAGTTTCCGTAGTACTTATACTTTGGACATACACGTATTTCTTATGCAAAATATATTCTAGTATCATATATACATTGCTAGCTTTTAAATTGAATCATCTAGTAATCATATATTCTTGCTAGAAGCTGCAAGGTTTTTATCATGAAACATGCTATTTTCGTTAATGTGAAATTAATGCATGATAGAATAAGTAACAGTACTCACCACAGCTACTAATGGAGAGCTGTAGCATTTCTGGTTCAATTTATCCTTTAAGTACATGTATTCACATACATTGAAACTTGTAATTTTCAAATGGGCTTCTAGATTGAACTGATTTATGTTAATTGGACTATGTATGTTAATTGGACTATGTGTTGCATGAAATTGGACTATGTCTTGTACGTTGATAGCATCATGTATTGCATTAAATTGGACTATGTGTTGGCATGAAATTGAACTATGTCTCGTATGTTAATTGGTCCCTATGTTTAAGGTTATTTTGTGTAACTATGTGTGTAAGATGAAAATTTTTATCAAAATTTTTTATTATAGATAATTCATGTTCTACCCACTACGTATCCGATGTCCATGTTGTACCCGTCCGTATTATATCCGAAAACCGTTTTCTACCCGTCCGTAAATACCCATATTCGTTGATTCGGATCCCCTGCAGTAGATAGTATAAATGCACGGTGTGAATTTTGACCTGAAAACAGATTATAACTTCTATAAATATGCCCTATGATGTTCAATTTGTATGAAACAAATTTTGTAATTCATTTTAAATCCTAAACAACCCATTTTCGAAACTTTTCAATTCGGTTCAGCCCAGTAGCCCATTAGCCCACTCCAAAATAGGGTTTACCCCCACTCGGCCACTCGGGCCACTCCTCATTCCTCCCTCTCCATCCCGTCCTGCCGCCGCCAGCCCGCCATCCACGCCCCCCTCCCCCCGCCGCCGCCATCCGCGCCTCCCCGCGGCGCCGTCCTCTGCCGCCCCTACGCCGAGGCCGTCACCCTCCGCCACCCCTGCGCCGAGGTCCGCCGCCCCTACGCCGACGAATTCTCTTTATTTTTTGTCCTAGTGTTTTTGTCATGTATGCCTGAATGCACGTAGTTTCCGTAGTACTTATACTTTGGACATACACGTATTTCTTATGCAAAATATATTCTAGTATCATATATACATTGCTAGCTTTTAAATTGAATCATCTAGTAATCATATATTCTTGCTAGAAGCTGCAAGGTTTTTATCATGAAACATGCTATTTTCGTTAATGTGAAATTAATGCATGATAGAATAAGTAACAGTACTCACCACAGCTACTAATGGAGAGCTGTAGCATTTCTGGTTCAATTTATCCTTTAAGTACATGTATTCATATACATTGAAACTTGTAATTTTCAAATGAGCTTCTAGATTGAACTGATTTATGTTAATTGGACTATGTATGTTAATTGGACTATGTGTTGCATGAAATTGGACTATGTCTTGTACGTTAATATCATCATGTATTGCATTAAATTGGACTATGTGTTGGCATGAAATTGAACTATGTCTCGTATGTTAATTGGTCCCTATGTTTAAGATTATTTTGTGTAACTATGTGTGTAAGATGAAAATTTTTATCAAAATTTTTATTATAGGTAATTCATGTACTACCCACTACGTATCCGATGTCCATGTTGTACCCGTCCGTATTATATCCGAAAACCGTTTTCTACCCGTCCGTAAATACCCATATTCGTTGATTCGGATCCCCTGCAGTAGATAGTATAAATGCACGGTGTGAATTTTGACCTGAAAACAGATTATAACTTCTATAAATATGCCCTATGATGTTCAATTTGTATGAAACAAATTTTGTAATTCATTTTAAATCCTAAACAACCCATTTTCGAAACTTTTCAATTTTTTGAATTTTCGAATTTTTAAAATTTGAAAAATTCAAAAAAATCATAAAAAATTAAAAAATGAAAAGTTTCAAAAATGGGTTCGTTATGATTTTATATGAATTACAAAATTTATTTCCTACAAATTGGATACCGTATGACATATTTATAGAAGTTATAATCTGTTTTCAGGTTAAAATGCAAACCATGCATTTACAGTTGCTACTGCAGGGGATCCCAACCCGACCCTACCCGGTTTTAACTACCTGTATCCATACCAGTACCCGAAGAAAAATAAACGCTGTTGCTATTTCGCAGGTGCCTGAAATTTGCGATTTCGTGCAGGCGCTAAAAGTTTCAGTTAGTTTGTACTGTTTTTCCACAATTCCATTCACCGGAAGAAACGTTGTGAGAAAGTGGAACTTTTAGGGCGAGGGTTGTTTGCACGTTCTACTGCGTGTGGCGTCGCTGGCGTTCGTTGTCCTCCGTGCAAATTGTGAAATCGTTCGGGTGCTAAAAGTTCCAGTAAATTTATACTGTTTTTTCACCATTTCATTCTCTGGAAGAAACGATATAAAGTAGTGGAAAAAATCGCGCGAGATCCCGTTTGTGCGTGTTGACGTGTGTATCGTCGCCGACGAGCTCCGTGAGGGCGGCGGCGGCGACGGCCGGTGAGCTCCGCGCGACAGCGGCGGCGACGGCACTCGGTGACAAGCAACGGCGGCGGCGGGGACGGAGCTCGGCGGCCGGCAACGGTGGCAGCGACGGCGACGATGAAGACGATGTCTTGCTGCTGCTCGCATGACTTGCTGTTGCTCGTACGCACTGCTGTAGCTCGACGGCGAAGGACAACGGCGAGGCGATTGCTGCGCTCGCCGGCGGTGCTGTGTAGGGACGAGCGCCTACACAAAAACCACCATTGCAGGCGCCTGGCCATTAGCAAGTCCCAAAAATAAATAGGGTAGGGTACGGAAAGACTCCTTCCCAACCCGTACCCTACCTGTTTTTACCCCTATGTGCACGTCCCTTATCCTTTTTGCTCGTCTTATTCAGGAGAAGATCACCCAACCGTCGGGGATTTTTCACTGGAGCCACCTCAGTTTTTCACCGCCGTCGAGAGCTCACCATCGAATTCGTCTACGTTGAGGGGTAATCCTCCTTGTTTCATCAAAGCCTCGCCCGGTGCGTCGCTTTGGGGCACCAACAACAGAAGAACCGACGCCCCCTTCGTCATCCTCGCGTTTCCACGAAGCGGGCATGCCCATTTCCTTTATCAATCTGGCCGTCGTCCGCTCCGAGCGTTGTGCACCGCCGCGGTAGCGCTGGCTAGATCGCCGACGTCGTTGCTGTAATCAGCGTTCTGCAACGCCGCCACCACCGACGGGTTCCCCATCCGCCGCCACGTGTGCTCCGTCGGAACTGCCGTCAGTGGCTGGAACCGCCGTCACTCGAGGCCGGAGCGCCGCCTCCCCCAACTCCCCCTCCCTGGCGCGTGGAATCACCAACATTAGTAGGAAATCCAGCTGTGCCCTCTCCTCCATTGCCGAGCTGGGCTGCGCCCGCTAGCCCCCAGCACGTTAGGCCTCAACGCTGCGCTGAGTCGCACAGTGCCCACGCGGTAGTCATCCTGGACGCATAGTGCGGGGCCGCACTATGCTGGCCAGGCCAAGTTTGTTTGTTTATTTATTTTATACGAACAACACCACTAGTAAAATTCATTGGGGACGCCAGCGTTCGGACGTCCGGATCGAGGCGCGCCGTCCGGACCCCTGCAGACCGTCCGATCGCTGACAAAGCCCGCCTATTGAAGCGCTCGCAACCTCCCTCCGCTCGGTCACATGTAGGTGCAGTCAATTCAGATTGACGTGGACTCATCTGAGAAAAAATTGATCGCGCACTGCTCCAAAAAAAAGTGGCAGAGAGCTATCGACGTGGGACCTGCCTCATGCATACAGTCATGCAGCCTCTCTCCTCTTAGAAATGGGCCCCCTATGCATGTGAATGCGCGCCTCTAGGAGCCCCCCTCTCTGCATCCTTTTTAGGGAGAAGGCAGACGTGCACCCCACACCGTGGGGCCCTCCAGCTTTGCATCTAAGTTGTATGTGTTGGATTTTGTGTGCAGCGTGTGCCCAACTCAAAGAAGTACTGAATAAACTTGAAAAATGTACTAATGAAACCTGACAGCCTACTGATGAAACCTGACAACCTACTGGTGAAACTTGAGAGCGTACTACTAAAACTTGAGAATCTGCTGATGAAACTTGACAGCCTACTAATGAAACCTGACAACCTACTAGTAAAACTTGAGAGCATAATAATGAAACTTGAGAATCTGCTGATGAAACTTGACAACCTACTAATGAAACCTGACAACCTACTGGTAAAACTTGAGAGCATATTAATAAACCTTGACGTCGTACTAACAGAACTTGAGAACTTAGTAGTAATACAAGAAACTTGAGAGCACACTAATGAAACCTGACAACCTACTAAGTAAACTCGAGAATCTACTTGAATTGTGAAACTTTGCTAAATACATATGTAACTTATAGATAGTACTGGCAAAACTTGATTAACACATATGAAACTTGGCTTTTAACTCTCATGCATCTGACCACATGGTGTTGTGCATAGAAAATCGCCGTGTACTACCCAACAAAACACAACAACTTCCCAGACACCACAACTCTCCACGCACTTTCCTAGAAAAGAGGAGGCGCTTTGCCCTCATGTGGGTCCCAGTGCATGCATCAATGTATCTCCTCCCCGCGATTGCTCCCCGTGTGGGCCCGTCTCTGCATGCAGGCACAAGAGCGCGCTCGTTCGTTTCGGCGAGCCGCGTCCGACGCGTCCGGCCTTCCGAACTACAGCGTTTCCCATTTCCCATTCATAGAACTACACAATTATAACAAATTATATGTATTGAAACTATTCGAGGAGCACTGCGTACAATCAGTAAACATAGAGCACATATAGTTCACGGGAACATGGTGGCGTGTCTTGGATCGGCTAGTTGAAGGTATGGCTGATTGAAGTTTATTTTATATAGGATATATGACCCTCCATTGACTCATAGTTCGACACCAACTCGGAGTTACAGAGCACTGGCGATCCAGAGAAGGTAGTGCTCTAGCATGTAGTGGCAGATGGGTTCCCCGTGGCGTGCTTTCAGCATATGGAAATAGACGTTGTCCCAGTTGGAGGTGTTCGTGTGGCACACCACGATGGCCGTCGCGGCGAGCTGACCGTCCTCGTCGCCGACGCCGGTGAGCTGGACCCTCAAGGCCTGGATATTGCTCGGACGTTGGCAGTAAAAGAGAGCGCGTGGGTAGGCGAGCGGGTGGCAGGGCACCAGGAAGTCCTCTGCTCCATTGCCCATCTCGGCGACGCCGTCTGGCGCCACGACGTACCTTAGAAGAGGTTTTTCGACGCCATGCACCAGCACCACCGTCCTGAGTGCCAGTGGCTTGGTGACGGCGGCGCCCAGGGAGGCGATGAACCTGAGCATTGCCCGTTGAGAGGCGGCGCAGGCGTGCGGCTCGCCGGAGTCGCTGGGCTCGCTGCAGGTACGGAGCGCGCCGGCGACCAGCTCCGCCTTCTTGGAGCCCGTGGGTATGCCGAACGTGGAGAGCACGACCTCGAGGTGCCTGTAGTCGTACTGTACCGAACTAGCACCAGCAGAAGCGCCGTCATCTTTAGGGATGCAGGTTAAGGATCTTGGTCGCGCGAGCTTCGTTCCTTCCGGCAACATCGCACCGGGATACAGGATTCTCCTTAGGAATAGCATTCCCGGCTCGACCTTCACCTTGTGGACAAAGTGTGATGCTGCAAGCTAATTCAGTGTAAAAAATACCAGATATCTACTTCTAAACATATATATATGCTCACCGTGAGTACATATATTTACCGTGGCTAGTAGAAGGATGTGGCGGTGGAAAAATACCATTCACGGACCAATTTACAGGGTACGCAGCCTCACCAAATGAGGCATCATCTGATTCCTCATTTGTAATACCATTCACGGACCATTTTACAGGGTATGCAGCCTCACCAAATGAGGCATATCTGATTCCTCATTTGTAATACCATTCACGGACCATTTTACAGGGTACGCAGCCTCACCAAATGAGGCATCATCTGATTCCTCATTTGTTAATCCAATTTGTAGGCTGCATAGTAACATAAAAGAAGCAACACACAATTTTTTTAGTTTTGTCGTCATCTCCCTATTTTTTGCAACGAAGATACAAGCTTCTCATCCAATCCAGGCTCCTCATCCTTTTATAGCATACGAAGAAAGGGTTCCTGAAAATACTGTAACAGAAGCAACATGCGTTCTCTCTTGTTTCCTAAGAATACGACAACACAAACAGCAGCATGCATTCTCTCTATCTTGTTTCCTAAAAATACTACAACACTAACGGCGTGCATTCTCTCTAGCTTGTTTCCTGAAAATACTACAACACAAAAAGCATGCACTCTCTCTTGTTTCCTGTAAAAACTACAACACAAACAGCATGCATGCATTATCTCCATCTTGTTTCTTCAAAATACTACAACACAAACAACATGCATTCTCTCTTGTTTCCTGAAAATCACTACTACACAAAATCCCATTAGTACTGGTTATTGAATAAGGCCTTTAATACCAGCAAAAGCTCTTTAGTACCGGTCGCTGAACTGCATGCGGTCCATCAGCCTGCACCTTTGTGCGATCGAAAATTCGAAAATTTTGACCACTGTGGCATTAAGTCAAGCATAGCATGAATGTGTGCGAAAAGGCAACAAGACGTGAGCTAAAGCAACATCAAAGAACATGAGAGCGTGTTTATATAGACATGCATGATTGAATCTAAAATATAAGTAAAAGATCATGGGCCGTTAATTTTCCATTCATAAAACTGCTCAATAATACATTACAAATTATATATTTTGAAACTATTCGAGGAGCACATGATACAATTAGTAAACATAGAGCACATGTATATAGCTCACGGGAACCAGGGCCGTTCCTAATGTTTTAAGGGCCCTAGGGCGAGACTAAAATATGTCATTTTAAATTTAATTTTATATTTTAATTTCTAATTACTTAATACATTAAATATTAAATATTTTTGTGTTTAAGAACTATTCTCTTAGCTAGCGAATCATAAATTAATAATGAACTAAACATCTGTAAATGACATGGCTTGATTGGGAGACTCATTATTACAAATGACTACTATATTATAGATTTAATAATATAACAAAATATTTATAGATCTTTTGTATCTAGCCTACTCCTTTTCTCAAGCACACTAACCATGTACTTAACCTATCTCTTTCAGCATACGGAAATAGACGTTGTCTCAGTTGGAGGTGTTCATGTGGCCCACCGCGATAGCCGTCGTGGAGAGACGGCCATCCTTGACGCCGACGCCAGCGAACTAGACCCAAGGCCCTGGACACCGCTCGGACGATGGCAGTAAAAGAAAGGACACGGGTAGGCGAGCGGGTGGCAGGGCGCCAGGACGTCCCCTGCGCCATTGGCCATCTCGGTGACGTCGTCCGGTGCCACAACATATCCTGAGTGCGATGCACCACCGTCCTGAGTGCCTTCGGTGTCTAGGGAGACGACGAACCTGAGCATTGCCGTTGGGTGGCGGCGCAGGTGCGGCTCGTCGCATGTATGGAGCACGCCGACGACCAGCTCCACCTTCTTGTAGCCCAAGGGTATGTAGAACGTGGAGAGCACGACCTCGAGGTGCTGGTAGTCGTACTGCACTGAACCAGCAACATCAAAAGCGCCGACATCTTTATAGATGAAGGTTGGGGTTCTTGTACGCATGAGCTTCATTCAAATTGTTGTTTTAGGTAGGGTATCAAATTAGCCCTGGAGCGGTATCATGCAAAGCCAAATTTATTAGCCACTTTTGCAACTAATCATGTTAATCTGTATTATTAAAAAGCTTTCATGGTGGCGATGATGTTATCTAGTCTTATCTGAATTGTTGATTCAAATCGAACGTCCTTGCTTGGCCACTCCCCCAGTGCCGCACCATATCCTTATGCTGCCTCCCAAAATTCTATCCCCTACCCTCTAGCTTCTCACACCGCCCCCTCCCTAGCCCCTTCTCTGGCTGCCTTTTCCTCCACGCCCTCTCCCACCACCATCGTGACCTCTTTCACGCCGACCCCTCCTCCTTTGCCATCACCGACACGTCTCCCCACGCCAATGTTGGGCAGGTTCCTAGGCGCTTCTTCTCCTCCATCTTCACCACCGCCTCTCGTCATCCATCCTAGTGCTTCTACTCCTTCATCCCTGTGGTCCAAACATTGGCCTACACTCCATCTCTTCCACTCGCTCCCCACATCCCCACTGCCGCCTCTCCTTCATTCGGCACCACCCCTCACTGCCTTCTCGGCCAGTGCACCGACGGCCCTCCCTCCTTGGTTCATCCGCACGCCAACACCTATCCTACCCCCATCCTGTTCGTCGTGTTTTCATCTTTCTGTATTTGAGCATCCCAACCCTCGATTTAGGGAAAGGAAGCGGCAACATTTCCTTCTCTCGACGACACTGATGAAGATGAATATGAAGATACCAAAGCCATGAGCCACTCCACTCATGTGGTCACGTTGAGTCACCATTCCTGCACCTCCCTCCCCAACTTCACCCGTCCTCGCGCCGCCATGCTATCAAGACCCGGTTGATATAACCATGCCCTTCTGCGTATTACCGCACTAGTCCCAAGGAACAATTCCAGTGCACACAGGCTTGAAACAGAATATTACATTGCCATTATTTAAGGTTCAAATACATAGGGGCTTACGCCCGAAATAGTACAACCAAGTCGGTCCACAGGCCGATGCATACACAATATGAGGAAATACAAATACTCGTACCATCTTCTATCACAGGATTTATTCAACTTGCAGTCTTCAAGCCACATGCACGATAGGTAGTAGAACATGGCCTAATGCTACTTAGAATGGTGGACATTATTTCATGTACTCAGTCTATTGCCATCATTAAGATTCAACATTTCACCAATAATCGTGATTCGATCCTGATAGTACCCATATTCCATTCATATCTTTAGGGTTGAAAAATAATGATACTAGAGTGAAACCATTTTCCTTTTTCAGGTAATAACTATATTTCCCAAATTATCGTTTAACCAAAGCAATCATGCATCTTTCTTTTCAAGCATTTCACAAATATTTTGCAAGAAGACATAAAAGAGAATATATGCTTCAAGGGGCTTGCCTTCAAATGTTAGGTCGAAAAGTACGCTGAGGTCGTCGGCAGGGCACCGGTCTACGGACCTTCTAGTTCTCGAGCAACACGTCGCACATACAAGGCTTACAAATCCACAATCAATACAAAAATAATTTTTATGAAACTTTAGTTTTATGAAACTCATGAAAATCATTTTTATAATATTTTCTTTATAAGAAAACCATTTTGTTTTAAATCACATGCGATAATGAACATTTAAATGCTGACTAGTAAGCGTGCACGTGCAAGGCACATTCCAAAGTATATGATACAAAGGTTTTCTTCTTGTGAAAATGAATAGGTAAAGCAATTAATACATAATTCATATATATGATAATTAAGCATTTTGAGCCATACATTATATCGTTATTGATAGAACATAAATTTCTATACAACAATTTATGTTCAAAGATTAATATGTTTTGGAAATAAACTTCACCAACAAATTTATTATCCGGATACCCTGATCAACAAAAACCCTCGTAATGAATAGTTAAAGCAAAGCGAGTGTATATACCAGGACCGGATTATGTATGCTTTGGGACAACACCACATCAACAGTAAATATGTTTGTGCAATTCAATCATCCAAACTCTATAGAAATAAGAGGCCACATGTGTTCCCTCGTACACTCAATCCTACCTTAAACATAGATAATTTGTTGAGCTCTTCTTCAATTTCCTCGCCACTCAATCAAATGCATGTCGTAGGGACATTTTGCAATCACAAATAACCTACAAATAGTGCTATTCAAACTTACAAAGCAACTGCAAACATGAAGTCGCCTTTCAGCTTGGCATTGAACCAAGTAAACCATTCCTTTGCTTCCTTGGAGTAGAAGTGGCTGAGGCCAACCATTGGGATAGGCTCCATGAATGATGGCAGCGATCATTTCTTCAAACTTTTCGATAGCAACGTGGTTGAAAGAGATACTTCTGAGCTAACTTCATAACACCTCATTTTATTTGACTAAGCTCATTTGCAATAACATGAACACAATTTAAGAACACAATCTTCACTGTTACCACGTTTACATTGGAATAATACTGCAAGCCTTTAGTCTTTAAAGAAGGATGGATACAATTGTTGCATTTAAAGAAGGATGGAGAATAGCAGAGTTCTACAAACAACAGGACACAAAATCTTGTGTAATAAAGAGTCTGATTTACTTAATACATATTTTATCCCTTTGTCCTTAATGCATACCTCATGTGCATGTTCTAAAGAACTCAGGTGGAGGAATAGGAAATTACTGCTAGAAGATTGTGGAGGAATAGGAAATTACTGCTAGAAGATTGAGTAAATGGTCTATTTTTTTTGCTTTTGCAAAGACTGTCCCGCAAAGGACAAACAAATCATTATACTTATGTTATAACAATGACAGTCAATACTTGCTATATACGATACATGCACAACACAACGAATAGAAAAACATTCTAGTAGAAACTTAATGGTAAGCTTATCATGGATTATTTATAATGAAATTCCCAAACTATTTAGTTTTCTGCTAATAAAATATTTTCCCAAATTTATATACCTTATCTACTTTAATTCAAAAATGCAAAATCCTAATGCTATCCGAAGGACTCTTTCCCATGCATCTTTGGATTACTGGCAAAGAACTCTTAAACAAAAAGTAATGGTCCTAAGCAACCACATAGCCTGTTCATTAATGTCTTCGCTATAAACAAAAGATATATGTCAGTTGCATTCAAAATTGAAACTACAATTCAATGGTCCAAACCAAGTCACCTAGGCCAATTCAGGAAAGAACTCTATCATGTTTTATTATGAAAATATCCCTGCTTCTTATCACATGCTAGGACACATTAAATAGATAGAAAACTAATGTCCTGCTCTACGAAGCTGACAAATGATACTGAGGTTGAGTGATAAAAGGTAGGATAAGATTGTTCTTTGTCAATAATCATAGTGAGGCTAAGTTGACAACTCATACTCAATCAACATGCCAAAAACATGTTTTACAGGAAGTGTGATTAGTTCCTTTTAAAGGAACTACTCAACATGTCAATAACATTTACAGTAAGCATGGTTAATCCCTTTTAATAGACACAACAATGATTTCCATGTAAAAAAATAAAGAATGAATTGAAATGGATTCCTGGTACATAATCCATGCCAGAGATCATGATCTAATTGGGACAGTGAAAACAAAATGGCAAAATCATCCTCACCTGTCAAGCTTTGAACGTTCTTAATTAGCTCTGCTCCACCCATTCTTGGAATATCAATATCATGGTTTGGTTTGTTAAATCTTTTGCCTTGTCAATCACAGGAACCCGAACCATCAGAAAGTCTGCCACATCATTAAATAGAAAAAAAAGGAAAAAAGAGTTAAATAGCAGTTAATACCATAAAGCGCTAAGGGTAGGTGACCTAATAAAATGATTTCTAAATTGCATATAAAGGGGCATTCTGGATAGACGCTCGAACAAGAATTGCTAATCCAAAACCAAATATGAATAATCAACTGCTAATTGGCCAGCTTCCAATAATATGAGATTATTTACGTTGAAATCATATTAGTTCTAATCCAAAACCAAATACAAATAATCAGCCGCCGCCACTTGGTAAGATTCCAATGAATTTATATATGTGATGTGGAAGCAGTGCCTCTTCAGAGTCTTAGTAGACAAAATACCGAAGGCAAATACCAACACAGAATATTGAAGAAAGTCGAACAGTTAGCTAATTAGCTGGAACTGCAGAAGTAAGAATCTGTCATCAATAATAGCCAGTAATAATACATATGATGGAAGACATGCATTCACAAAAAAGAGACATATAGTCAAAATAATGAGAGAACCAGGAGGCCAATCAAAGCAGCAGGTCACAACCTGACAATTGCCTCAAAGGAAAATACGGTCATACTAAAGCGATAAACACAATAGTTACATTACGATGCAGGGATCGATCTCTTTTATCAACAAACTGAATTTTTGGCCAGACACATCCCTTTTGGTGGTCAAACCATAAACCTGAATACTTCAAGGACTTTTGCAGTAGCGACGACAGAATAAAAATACTTCAAGGAACCTACTGAGCTTGAGGAGAACTACCTGTACATTGAAGCCCTGGACAAATACTGCACCAATGGTCCCTTTTTCCAGCTCATGACATGAAGGAATGGAAACATGAATTGCAGTGTCATAAAATCATTTTGGGTAATCAAAACCAAGCATTTGTAAAAAAAACATGTTTATCGTGACTGTTTTGAATGGAAACATGTTTATTAGCCTTGCATGGCAATTTTTCTCTTACTCTCTAGTGTCTAATACCATTGACTCAATAGAAATAATTGGCACCGTCCAATGAATAATTGGCACCGTCCAATACCATTCAATCATCTCATGTACTCAACGGTGTAAAGTTAAAAAAAGTAGAAATAAGCGAACAATTAGCTTTCAGCCTGCGTCGACCCCAAATTAGCATTTGAAATAAAACAGGTCCATGGCTGTCGGTGTCTGGGAAACGTGCCGGCTGCGGGCCGCGAGTCCACGAACCAGCAGACGAAATTGTAGTTGGAATGAGGCCCAACGACAGCCCTTCACAGCAGCCCGGGGCGGCGGCCGAGTTCGCGGGGGCTCTGGTTGCGCGGTCTTCCCAGACTGTGCCTGGTGCGATCCGGGATCCGGGTACAGACCCGTCATACGGTGGGATTAAGAGGGGATGAGAGGAGAGGCGAAGGAAATACAAACCGTGTGAGACAAGTGATTTTACCCTGGTTCGAGCCCCCACTGCCGGGTAACAGCTCTACTTCAGCACTCGTTGATAATCTGATAGAAATAGTACAGGGGCGCCGAGACTGAGCTAGGAGGCGCCGGTCCCGAGCTTACAGGGGAGTTTTGGACACTGAAGTGACTAGAATCTACTCTGCTACGACTGTTGCTACTGCTAAGGAAGCTTCAAATCCTCCTGTTGCTTACCCTCCTAGACTTGGTCGTTATGCTGGGCAGGCTTCTCCTTTAATAGGCGTGGCGGGCTGTTCGGAGCTGATAGCACGGGCCCCGCGTCTATCCATGCTTTGTCCATCTTTAGTGGCGGTGCCCTTGTCTCATTCCGGGCTC
This sequence comes from Raddia distichophylla, assembly GCA_005191435.1. Lineage (NCBI taxonomy): Eukaryota > Viridiplantae > Streptophyta > Magnoliopsida > Poales > Poaceae > Raddia > Raddia distichophylla. Next base: position 3,904,592 of record SPJY01035202.1, read on the forward strand.
CGTCTTATCTGTGGCATGCAAAGAGAAGCTTGTCTGGTCAGTACTGGACACGTGTTCGTCTCGGTATGCCGATACAGGGAAGCAGCCTGCACAGGGAGAAAGCACTTTCCCTTTGTCCCCTATATGGCATTGACTGGTCGGAGCCAGCTTCGCGCCACCCGTTGGGGGCGTCGCGGAGCGTGGCAGCTGTTGCCGTTTGCCCAAGGGACAAACGGCACGGCGAACTGCCTGCGCGGCTCTCTCCCGAGCTACCGAGGCCCTGGGGAGGTACAGTCCTCTCTGTCAAGGCCGAGGAAAGTGTGGTGGGGCATGACAGCTGTCGCCACCCGTCCAGGGGACAGGCGAGCTGTCCGCTGGGCCCTTTCCCGGGCTAAGGATAGCCCGGGACGTGCAAAACATTCCCAGTTAGGACCGAGGGAGGCGTGGTTGTCTTAGTCAAGCCCGGGGATGGCCCCAGCGGGCTAGACGTCTCTCTTGGTATGGTCAGGGATGGCCTTCTGGGCTCTTTCTACGCGCGGCAGGCCGGTACGTATCCAGCCCAAGGCCCATCTTGGGTGTGCCGATTATGAATCACCAATAATGGCTATCTGTACTTCCTCCCTTTGACATATATCAAGAATTGGCACCAGGACCCGAAAACTATAACAGCTTTGCTCCCGCGCCGGCTCCTGCGTTCGCGGGCTCGCGCAGGCTCCGCCGCGCGCCGAGGACGCTGCTCGCACCACCACGGCAGGCCTCTTCTCCCCGCCTCTCTCCGGCGCCGGCCCCGTCGCCACCCCGAGCATCTCCTCCTGCGGCCGGCCCGACCTCCCGCCGTCTGCCAACGTGCTGACCTGTTACCCGCCGCCGCCGTCTACCGCCCGCCGCCGTTCTAGAGTTTTTGTCACTTTTTATACTATTTTTTCAGTACTTCTGTATGGTGAAATTTCTATACAATTGTACTGAAAAAGGATCGCCTGCACGAAACGCAAAACCCATGCGCCTTTGTTCTAGTCGGTCTCAAACTATAATGGGTCGAAACAGATTTTTAAAGTCAGCGTGATAGGTAGGAGGATGTCAGGAATACAAGCAGACAGGATAGGTTTCTTCTTACCTGAAGGAGTAGATGCAAGTTTTTCCACGTTGATGAAAAGCATATTGGCTCAAAAAATAAAATGTATGTGTGGAGGGGGCGGCGTAGGAAGGAGGCCATGGCAGTGGGAAGGGGGCACCGTCGGGAGGAGGCAGGGCTGGGAGGGCACGGCGCGGGAAGGAGCGGCGGCGGTGGCGCGGGGAGGACACGGCGTGGAGAGGAGCGGCGGCAGAGGGCAGAGCGTGGCGTGGGGAGGAGCGGTGACGGCGGGGAGGGGGCGACGCTAGTGGGGGAAGAGGTGGAGGGAGGGGATGCGCGTCAGAGTGGGAGCGTCCTGCAGGTAGCGGTGGGAGCCGAGGGAAGAAGGTAGGGAGTGGGAGCCGGAAGGAATGAGGTGGCGGTGTGCTGCAGTTGGGCACAGAGGTGTGATCCAACTTGATAGTAGGCCATTGGATGTGAGGGAACGGAGGGCTGAGATGCAATGTGTCGTCCAAAGCTCGTGCTTTTAAAGGAGTACATATATTGTATTCTTAGGAAAATCATTTTGATGCAAAACCATGGCCATAGGTAAATAACTTTTTATGAACTTCTAGAAAGTGTTTTGCATTTTCATTATTTGATTTGAATTAAATAAGAGTTTTGAGAGGTTTTGGAATATTAAAAATCAATTTAATCGCGAAATGGCTTGGTGCTCTGAACGGGCCTCGTCTGGCCCAAAATGCGCGAGGACCGACAATTCCGGCGAGTGGCGGTCGTCACCGGTAAGGGCGATGGTCCGGCAGTGAGAGGGTGGATAGGGGAGCACGGGGGTGCGGTCAAAGAGGGAGTTCACCTAGGGGAATCGACGGGCAACGAGGCGGCGGTGGTGCGGCCACGCGGTTATGGTGGCGAGGCGGCTCCGGCGGCGGCGTGGTGAAATTGATGGAGGGGAAAGACGGAGGAGGACGCGGCGGTGCAAGATAGCATGAGAGATACCTCTGGGTTTGCCACGATACATAGTCAGGGGTGTGATGATCAAGATGGAATTTGCCCCTCCTCGATAGCATGAGAGATACCTCTGGGCCCCTCGTGTGGATGGATAGAGAAAGAGCACAGTTGTGATAATATGACTAAGGAGTTAGTCATGGTTTGTATCCATTACACTGTCGAGTGAAGTGGTCGAGCTATCAACAAGGATGGCGCAATCTCGTCTTGAGCTTGACTGGTATCTTGTGGCAAAGTGATCGGTATTTGAGTATATCAAGGTTCAGCCGAATATTGATTTTGCCCATTCGGGGGTCAATACGTATTGCTAGGTGCCGCTGTTGATCGGTGGATCGGAAACAGGTTTTCGGATCCACGGCCAACTTGCACTGAACCTAATGAGTCACGCACTTAACGGGTTGGAACTATTTAACAGGTTTATGTGTGGATGTGATCCGCGTAGGAGATGGAACAATAGCATGCCGAAGCCCACTAGCAGTCTAGCACGTCTATATAAGGGGAGGCGTGGGGGCGGCATATATATGTAGAGAGTTGAGCCTTCACCACACCTAGCCGTCGCGCGCCCCTCCTGCTCCCAGAAACCCTAGCCGCACGGCGAGGTGCTAGCACACCCCGTGTGGTGCTCCTGCTCGGTACGTGTGGATACCGCTAGAGGCGCTGCTGTACGCGAACGCGCTGTTCGACGAGCACCCGGCGAGCACCAACGAGAATAGGCGAGCACTCGGTGGTGATTGGGACATTTACGTCTTCCTCCTCTATGCGCGCACATCTGCTACCGCTGAATCGGCGCGTCAACGGTAACGATATGTGATCGCCCACTCGCATGTGATCTTGGGTGAATCGTGGTAGAAAATTTCGATTTTGTGCTCGCGTAGCCTATCCGTTTCCTAGCAACGAGGTCGATGGCGACGCCTCCTCCTCTGCTGCCGTTGCGAGGTCACCGCGCCGCCCCGTCTCTCCCAACTTCGGCGCCGGCGAGCTCCCCATCTCCCCGCCGCCGCCGCCCTTCGCTGCTATCGCCGCCCATGAACTCACCGCCCTTCGGACATAGCAGATGAGAGAGAAGAGAGAGGAGGGAAGGAAGAAGAAGGTAGAGCAGCTGACATGTGGGTCCCATTGTATTTTGATATTTTTCAGCATATTTAATTCCGGTGTGTCCTCTAAAACATCCATAATGGCATGAATGAAATTAGATTGCACTTTATAATGGCATCAATAATATTATGTGTTTTATAATGGTATTGTAATTTCTCATCACTTTGTAATGGCATGCATGATAAAAACCCATACTTAAAAATTAAAACTACATTTACCACAAGGTATGGTCTGTATGAGGACTTGGTAATGTCGTTTGTACTTGGTAATGAGTAGGGCCACCTCATACGCCTCTTCTCTCCTCGGAACTCTCGCTGGATGGTGGTGCCACTCTCGACCGCTTAGGTATTACGGTCAGGCAATGGAGTGGATGAGCCATTCCATCGTCAGTTCTAGCCTCTAGGGTTTGTGCTCAACCAGGCCCGTGGCCTTGATGGGCGAAAGCTTTAATGGGTCAAGCATTGATGATCATTTTTATGGCCCATACACACAAGATTTTCGCCGATATCTGTTCTCCCTGGGCTAAACCCACTCCTTTTGGAACCAATAGTGTTTTAAAGGGTGGCATAGAGACATCAATAGTATTTTTGAGGATGATATAGAGGGGCTATTTGAAAATATTATTTTCAAGCAAAAATTTGTAAAACTTAAATAAGCTGTAAATTTTACTTTGTACACACACATAATGTGATATATTTATATTCACACAATTAATTTGGTCACGAATGTTTTCCTGAATGTTTCCAAAAATTATTGGAAGCGATTTGTAAAATTAATTTTAAAAGGTGGACTTGAATTAGTTCCAAAAACATGTTTTAACATATTACTTATTTATAGAAATCATCCCTCAAAAAATTAACTGCAAATAGGTTTTAACTCGACGCAAAATGCACTATGCTCGCAGACTTATGACAATAGGGAATTTTTTGAAATTTATGCACTAATCATGATTTATAAAATAGTTAACGTGCCAAATCTTTAGTTTGAAATTTGAGAGGTTATTCGTTATTGCTTTCCTCGTCGATACGTGATACTAGATTGATCCTTGGGTGCCAAATCAAGTGGACCCACGCTAGGCAGCCTTGGGATCCTCTGACGGATTGCCCTCTACAGTTGTGTCATTGACACACATGGATCCCACATGCGCATGCCCCATATATTAGCGCTCTACTGCCCTCTGCAGTCCTTGCCTCCTTGGAGGATTTGGTTGCCACTAGGCATGCGGGCTGGGCAGGGGTTCTCCAGCGACTAGGGATGGCAACCGAGCAGGTATCTCCGAGTACACTCTTTCATAACCGAACCCGAAACCTGAAAGTAACACCCATATCCGAACCCGAAAACATTCGCGGGTACAAACTCGCACCCATACCTGAACCTGACGGGTACCCGATACTCGATGGGTAACCCGTACCTGAAAGGGTGGAGAGAGGGCTGGGTCATGGGAGAGGAGAGAGGAGGGGAGGGAGGATAGGAAGAGGTGTGCAACTCAGCTGCGGGCGGTGCAGAGAGACCGAGGGAGGGGAGAGAAGAAGGGGAGGGGAGAGGATGCGGCAGCGCCGGCCTTTTCCTGGAGAGAGAGAGAGAGGAGGGGAGAGGGCGAAGAGAAAGAGGAAACAGGGAAGCTCACCTTGTGGCGGCAGCATCATTGGAGTGGAGGGCCTGGCAACGGTGACGTGGAGGGCGAGCCAGAGAGAGGGAAGACTCCGCGCCAGCGCAGTGGAGGCGGAGGTGAGGATCGGTGCCGGCGTGGTGGAGGCAGAGGGGCGGGGCGGGCTCGACGCGGTGGAGGCGAGGGGAGGCGCCGGTGCGAGTAAGGCGAAGGGGAGGGGCACACCGGCGAGGTCGAGGTGGAGGATGGGGGGGGCGGCTGAGGAGGGGCCATGGAGCAGCGACTGCTGGTTGTGGAGGGCTAGGGTTTTTTCAGCTACCACTATATATGTATAAAACAGATAGATCCACATGTTGGTGAATGATTTCGGGTGACCCATAGATATCCATGATACAAAAATAAACCTATACCTGAACTTGATTTTTTTGGGTATCCGAACCCGAAAACCCCATGTATATAGCCCATCGGGCCGGATTAGTCATATGTACCCATGTCTATGGCTAACCGTGCAGCAATGGCAAACCGTATTTAATATTTTGTAGCTAACCGTGTTTAAAATATTTTGAGCTGGCCGCCGGCACAGTGGCATTGGCCATGGCGCTGCTCTGCTATGCTTTGCCTCGCTTTGACCCGGCCGGCTCCGCTGTTAGCTCGCACGATCATGCATGCTCTAGTCCCAAATAGAAATTTTCTAGAAAACCCCCTGCTGTTAAAACCATCACCACCTAGTCTCATAGGGCAAAAATACCAAGGCAGAGCAACTTTGGGTAAAAATACCAAGGCAAAGCAACTTTGGGGGCAAAAATCCAATTTTCCCTAGGCATGGGTACCATGCTATCCGACACGATGGGCATGTATAAGTTGCAACCTATATTCATAGCTTTTTCGGGTACTGCTACCTAAAAATTCAGATTCGGATACGGGGTCAATTTCATATCATAGGTATTCATGGTTACCCGACATTCACTAACATCTGGAATCCATTCATTTTATACATACTATATATACTAGTAAAATGCCCGTGCTCTGCCACGGACCATAAAGGGATGAAAGGAAAACATAATTCGTAGACAAAAATATAATAATGAAGGACTCTGGATGCAATGCCTTGCTGTCACTCAACATGTACTCTCGTAAAAATGACCAAAATCGCAGTTGGTGATTGCAAAACCAGTGCCATTGCCCGACGTTGGTGGCAGAAGTGCTAGCAACTGCTTCTTTATGATACCAAGAGAGTTACAGGAGAGCCACCAGAACGGAGCAGTTCCAGTGTGCTGCGCTTTGCGGCAAGCTCCATCTGCAGCGTGGAGATTGACTTATCCAAAGATCTAACACCACAAACAAATCCCAGGGAAAAGAACTTTCAGGTTTAAAGAGATTCCTAAAGGTTTGAGAATACGGGTTACCACGCATAATGCTGACAAGATTTCTTATGACCTGTTGGTCCAAGTTAGGAGAATGCCAAAATCGATGAGCAAGTGTGGGATCATTATCATAAAAGTAAAGCTCAAGATGGTGCGGGCCAAAGTCTCTCAGACCAAAATAATGTACATTGTGATAAATCCCTCCATGGACCCGGAATGTGTAATTAACGCCCCTCATGTTGGCGTATTGCTCATCTAAGCTGACGCCAAGGGTAGTGAAAGAGAAATGGCCATTAAAGAATCTAACATTGTCTCGAAAGTAAATTGTGTCGGGTTCTGAGCTAGTCCAAAGTCTCACAAGTTCATCATCAACGTCCGGGTTCGCCAGAATGACCTTTTCGTCGCGGCAGCAAAGCCCTTTGTCTCGAATTGAAATCTCTTCGCACCGCACTTCTCACAGTCTAGCTCGGGCCTCAGCAAATGTGTGCTCTGCGAGATGTTGCCATACACATGATCACAAGGATCATTTAGGATAGGTTCTGTTGAACAAGAACCTTCTGTTTCTTGGCCATCAACCAAAATAGCACTCTCATCGGCTGAAATGAATCATAAACCGATGTTAGGTAAGGTGTGGCCATAGGACTGTATTGATCGACGGGAAAGAAATAGATGAATAAAAAAAGCACCTCTTCCATCTACGATGAATTGTTCACCGTCAAGGACACCATTGACATCAATGCCGTCATCTTCTGCATTAACAGTGGAAGGAGATTAACAAGACGGTAACAACCGCAATTTCAATATGCCAACATGATTGACGTGCATGTTACCTGTTGAAACAGATACATGTGTCGTGATTTCTTCGATCGAAGGAGAAACAGTTGCATGGCTATTTATCACAGGATGAGCCTCTTCAGGACAAGGCATTGCAATTGACTCGGCACATGGAGTGTCTCGTGTGGCTGTATAAATTGCTCTACGAGACGCATTGATCTCTTCCCTAACCTCGGCTGGCAGGTTTTGTCTTGCAGCTCTATGAGATGCAGACATCTCTTCCCTAACCTCCGGTGACTGGTTCTGCCTAGCATTTCTTCGAGAGGCATTGATATCTTCTCTAACCTCAGATGGCAGGCTTTGCCTTGCACTTCTCCGGGTGGCATTGATCTCTTTCCTAGCATTGGCCCTAGCTGCTCTGCGACTGGCATTGTGCTCTTCTCTTTGCTGGTCAGTCATTCTTTGATGGCGCAACCTTAAACGATCCCGCGCAAGATCCCTCATTTCTTATTCGTAGGTTGGATCTGTTGTGTTTCCATGTTCAATTGTGGATACAGTTTGGGCAGACAAAATATTTGCATTCTGTGAGGGCTGAAGGGGTCTTTTTCTTGCTACACATCAAATTAATGGAGAAAAACAAGTGTTCAAAACGCATAACAATAGCGCAAATTTGTGGAACATAACCTTATGCTAAGAATCAAATTGGCATACCATTTGAACATTCAGCTTGTGTAGGTGTTCCGCATGACGTCAGTGTGCTATTCACGCCAAAAGGCGAATTCAATGTAGGTGGTACATTTTCATCATCGGAGTCACTTTGTCTTGTTGAAATAAAATTTTCTCGAATGCATAAAGATCCAGGTGTAACACGACAAGTCCTCTTTGGGACACCACGATCGACAAGAACTACATATTGTATTTCGGAATCATTTAATAGACAATGAATCGATAATGCAAAATAGATAATGAATTACACAACTATAAATACCTCCTTTCCCTTTTGAGGACGGATTGTTTAGTTTCTGCGACATTATGTGAAGATCCTCTTTTTGTGTAAAATTCACACTGAGAAGAAATGAAACATACGAAGATTGAGGCAAAAATATATCACCCGGCCAATCGGCCATGAAATTGTCTCGAGGGTTCGATTAGATTAAAAAAAGGGAAAATGTGAACCACTTAATTAATCTATGGTTTTTGCTGTAAGGTACCTAATAGAACTTTTGAAACATTTAAAGGCCTAATAGAACCTTAAGACATTTAAATCAAATACCTATCACA